>OX451216.1:31569985-31824985 GCA_949628195.1 Phasia obesa
TGTTTCACGTATACGTCGTTTCTTTACATAAAAGTATCCATCGATGGATAAAGTTCTAAAATTCTAAAATTATTGTAAAGCTCTGTAAAAGGATAAAATGCAAATTTTATTCAATTGTCTATTTGCCAGTAACTAGTTCATATTTTGTAAGTATTTTAAAACAGCGCCATCTGTTGCGCAATCGTATTTAATATATCCCGATTTCATTTAAATCAGTAAAATTGCGTACTTTCACTGCCTTTTCTCCACTTTCGCTTAGAAATAAGATATTTTTTTGCGAATAGGTATCCTATATTGGAATAACGATACTAAGGTACCTCCTCACAAAATATTGTTAAAATTTTACCAGTAGCTTTAACGTGATGCGAGCGCAGACAGACAGATATGAAATAAGTTACTGTTTTAGCGTCTTTGCAATATTTTGTTCGATTTTGCTTTAAAAGCAATCCACACCAAAAACCCTTACTTTTTAGTGCCGCCTTAAACTATGCTTTAGTTATGGTTATTTATTTACTTTATAAAACAGCGCCATCTGTTCGTGGTTAGTGTTTCAGTTATAGTTTATGTTTTTACTTTACTACTAAAATAACTGCCTACTTTCACTGCTTTTTCTCCACTTTCTCCACTTTCTCTTGGAAACAAGATAATTTTGCCGGAAAAAGGTATCCTATATTTTAATCAGGGTACTAAGGTAACTCCTCACGAAATTTTGTTAAAATCCATTTTTTACGTGATGCGAACGCAAAAGAAAAGCAGACAGACATACACACAAACGGAAATTAATTACTATTTTATTATGTATAAATTAATATATATATGTACGAGTATGTAAGACAGAATTTTTGAAAAATAATTTTATAAATTGTGTTTTTGTAAAAAAGTTTAAAAAATAATATTTTCTCAAAATACTTGTAAAAATATATTTTTTGTACCAAAGTACTTTTTTGTATAAAATGTAATTTTTAAAGCTAATTTTGTAAAAAAATTGTTTGTGTAATAATAGATTTTTTGTAAGAAAACGATTTCTGGTACACCAAAAAAAAATATTTTTGTAATTAATGACAAAAAGCCAATTCTTGTGATTAAATTATTTAAGTGATAAAACCACTTAGTAATAAAAGGGCTTGTTGTGAAAAAAATGTGAACTTTATTATCAATTTATTCTTTCAATACTTGAAAGCCTCTCTAATCTCCTGAGCTTTTCGTACTCACACACAACTCTTACCGTTAATTTTTTTGTTTCCTTTTTTTTCATTAGCAAAAAAAATTTTATCATTTGTGACTTGTTTTTTATTATTGTTTCTGTTTTTTTTACTGTGCTGTTCTTTAGATTGCGGTACTCTAATAAACGTTCGTAACAAATTGAAAATAAAATCCTAAAATATATGGTCTACATCTCAAATAACAATTTAGAAGAAACGACTAGTAGACAGCGTAAAATTCATAAACATCTTTTCATTCATATTCTTGCCTGTTGCAGATGAAAGTTGGCCTGTGTATGTACGTATGTATGTATGTACGTATGCATCTGTGTAACTAAGTGTGTTGCTGTTTGGTTTGATAGTAATTGTTAACTGCTTTTCATGCTTAAGATTATTTGTTGTGATGTTGTCGTTTGTTGGTTTTATTGTTTTTTTTTCTTGCATTTGCACAGCGAAAACAAACAGTAGTGGCCCGACGTTGGATAAAAGACACAATTTCAGTATTTTTATGAGCAATGATTTTTTTTTTAGATTTTACTATTTATATTTCTTTTCAAACATTCGCACAGATTGCATGTGATTGTTTGCATAACCTCGACCTTAATGAAATCATGTTGTTGTTATTATTGCTGGGTAACTATTGGTTGCTGTTACTAAGAGATTTCTATGGCCTGTAATTTTTTTCATTTTAACATTGGCAATGAAAAATTTGTTCGTTGTACCCTACTTAATACATTGGTAATGTTTGTTTTAGAGGACAAGAAATAGGCTGCAATATGAACAAGTTTACGTAAAATTTTATAAATGCATACGAATTTTTCTATTTCATATTAAAAATCGACGAATTTTGTTAATATTTTGTTGCATCTGTCGTTGCTTTAGCCTACAACCTAAGTCGCCTTGACTTAGCTCATTTTGCTTTTGTACCTACTGTTTTGAGTTGTTTATATTGAAATTGTCGTAACTGATGCAGTTGTGTTTTCTGTTGTTGCAACATCGTGATTTTACAATTTATTTAATAGTTTATTGTTTTTTTTGTTATACCTTTTATTCTTTCCATTCAAAGGAAAATGTTACAAGAGATAAATAATTCTTTTCGTTTTGTTTGTCGTTTTTTTATTTTTTATTTTATACAATAAAATAGTTAAAGTTATACCGGAAAACTCTCTTTTTGAGTGCAGCTGTAAAAGCGAAAAAGAAAACAAACAAATTCTTCTAAAACATAGAATTTGAAATTTGAGCTTGATAAGATTAGGACGGATACGAATATTAAGAAATTGAAGAACTTTTTTATTATTATTTATTTTCGTATTTCTTTTTTCTATTTAAATCTATTGTCTCGAATTCACATCAATAACAGATGTTCATTTTTATTAAGGTTTAAGGTAATGGAAAACAAAGAAATAACAATTTGCTTTTCCAGCCAACACCTTAACTAATGAAACAAAAAATCAAACAATGACCTTTAAACTTGATGTTTATTGGCATAAGGAATTTAATTTTCTTTTTCTTGTCATTTAGAAACTAGAAACTTAAAACACCTAAAAAGTGTCCGAAGTAAAAAAAAAATATTTAAAATGAATAAATATTATGTTTTTGCTGACAAGTCATTAGATACAACAAGCTTTTGATTACGAGATTTTTTATAAAATTTTTACATGGCCAGCTTTCATTATAAACTGGGTTGAAATAAATGATGATCTTGCAGCTTAATATTGCGATACTGGCACAAGTTTACGGATCACCAAAAAATCTGGAGTGGCCTACACTCATACCATACCTCATGGAAACAGATATTTTTTTATGGATATATAACATAAAGAATAGAAGTTCAAAGGATATTCAAATAAAAAAAATAATTTTTTTCGGCTCGAGGTGTCAAGTAACCCCCCCTTCTTCCCGATTAAACCCTAAAACTATACAGCTCGTCATCTTCGTATACTAAACGGTACAACCTGTATAGCGTTTTCAAAAATAGTTTTATACACGTGTAAGGGTGTAAAGTAAACTATCCCTCCCCACTTCTCGATTAAGCCGAAAAACTATACAGCTCTTAATCTTTATATACCAAAGGCACATACTTAATTTCATTTTGATATGTCAAACGCTATTACCTGACCCACTCACAGACATGATCACTAAAATTGTCAAAATGCATTCAGGCGACCTCAAAACGTAAAGATCCGTAGAATTCACGACATCGGTTTTTTCACGATCACTATATTTTACCAAAAGATTCAAATTAAACACCCTATTCGCGACCTTGAAGCTTATTATACCAATTAAGTATAAGTTTAAAGGGAAAGAAAAATTTTTTTATTTTACTTAAAAATATTACAGAATATGTTGCTGGGTGGGCCCTTTTTAAATCTTCCCGTCCTAAGACAGCCAGAAATTATAGCAGCCATAAATCAACTTCCAAATGGTAAAGCCGCAGGTATTGATGATATTCCTAACTAGTGTTGGCAATTTCTAGTACTCAATTACTCGATACAACTCAATACTTTTCAATTGGGTACTCAATAGCACTCAATACTTCCGTTTACATACTAGCAGAGGAAATTTATCACCGCAGTTGCCAAATATTTTTATACATTTATTTCTAAAAATACTACGCTAAAAGTATCGATTAACTACTTTTGTGTATTGAGTACCCAAAAAAAAAAATATCGAGTATCGAGTACTCGGTACCCACTACTCAATACTTTGCCAGCTCTATTCCTAACAAAATCTACAATTGCGACCTAACCCTTACTGCTGAAGACTTACTAACACTTAATTTTTTTTTATAAATGAGAAGTAACTCTCAGGCAACTAATTCCTATATAAATCGTGTTATTTCCCTTGGAAAGTGATAGGAGTAGATAAGACAGATGGTTACACAGAAAAAAATATTTTCATTCTTTTCCGATTAAAATTTAATTAAATAATTAATTGAGACAATTAAATGTTTAATTATGAATGTTTTTTTTTTTGTTCTGTAAACAAATATATATTTGAATTAATTAAAAAATTGATTGAACTATAATTTATAACTGATTACAACCGGTAATTGGTGAAAAAGTTTTTGTTTCTGTGTAGAGTAGATATTAATGCTACACTTTCTGCTACATTCCAAATGCACGTTAAGTTTATTTTTAGAACAGCGTAACAGCGTAACAGCGTCTCTGGTGTTATTTAGACTCATAAATTTGAAGTTATTAATTATTTTATTTCGCCGGCGATTTAGTGCAATAAAGTATTACCGGCGAAGTAGGGCGCCATTATATGTGCTATTATAAATAGAATTACTACATATCAGAAAATTAATGTTGCCATGCCTGGAGATTGTACTCCTGACCATGTGCTTTAGTAGGCAACGCGCTAACTATATGGGCTACAGCACCCCATATGATGGAAAAGTTGTATTATCTTTAAGATCGCTAGAAAGACGATAAGGAATATTATGGCAAATGGAGAGGTATATGTCTGCTCGCAACTGAGCCCAAGATAATCAAAAAATCGCCCAAAAACAAAAATGAAAAATTGCCCAAAAAAGAATAATGGAAATTTAGCCCAAAAATTGTGAAGAAATGCCCAAAGGGTGTTTTTTATAGAGGTATAGAACTTTAAGTTGCAATAAAACAACGATGGATTATTTGATTGACATGAATTTTATTTATCTGAAAGGTAATCTTGTGGGATTACATTTTATATATGATTTCTGGCATATGACCGCCACGGCTGGCGCGGATGTAGTCCAATCTAGACGTCCAATTTTGTATGACTTTTTCCAACATTTGTGGCCGTATATCGGCAATAACACGGCGAATGTTGTCTTCCAAATGGTCAAGCGTTTGTGGCTTATCCGCATAGACCAATGACTTTACATAGCCCCGCAGAAAGTAGTCTAGCGGTGTTAAGTCACAAGATCTTGGATGCCAATTCACAGGTCCAAAACGTGAAATTAGGCGGGCACCAAACGTGTCTTTCAATAAATCTATTGTGGCACGAGCTGTGTGACATGTTCTGCCGTCTTGTTGAAACCACATCTCCTGGACATCATGGTTATTCAATTCAGGAATGAAAAAGTTAGTAATCATGGCTCTATATCGATCACCATTGACTGTAAAGTTCTGGCCACCATCGTTTTTCAAAAAGTACGGACCAATGATTCTACCAGCCCATAAACAGTCAGTTTTTCTGGATGTAACGATCTTTCGACATACACTTGAGGATTACCTTCACTCCAAATGCGGCAGTTTTGTTTGTTGACGTAGCCATTCAACCAGAAGTGCGCTTCATCGCTCAACAAAATTCGCTTATGAAAATCGGGTACAACGATAATCTCGTTTTTTGCACTATTTGCAAGCGTTGTTCATGATGAGTCTATTTATGATGAATTGCCAAACCAAACTGAGAATAAATCGCTTGACAGCTGTTAAATCGGTCGCCATCTTGAAAAGTAATGCCAACTTAAAGTTCTATACCTCTATAAAAAACACCCTTTATAAATAAATTATCGCCCATATTTATTAATAGTTTTATTATTAAATAAAAAATATAAAAATGCCAATAGTTTTATTAAGGAAATTGAAATGGCTATCATTTATCGATCAAGCTTTGAGCTTGCAACTTTTATGTATCTGTAATCTGTGATCAAAATTTGTTGGGAAACTTTTTGTTATTAATGTAAATAAATTATTGTATGCGTTTTGAGATTTTTTACTCATTAAAAAAAATATATGAAAGAAATATGTGTGAAATAATGATTCAAATAGTTTGCTAATATGAGTTGAAATATTTAATTATTGTTTTAAATGTGCTTATTGATAAACTTTAGTATTAGGAGTCTCAGAAAAACAATATTTATAAAATTTAAAAAATCGCGCGATTTTTTTCGTCTGTGCCGCCTAATTCTAAAATTTGGCAATAAACACATTTTAAACAATAATTAAATATTTCAACTCATACAAGTAACTTATTTATAACAACATCACTAGAAATATTTACTAGTGTAGAAAAAAAAAAAAAAAACACAAAACGCATTCTACTTTTTCGCCAAAATAATCTACGTAAATAATTAGAACATGTTTCAAGACTGCCATTGGTACAACTTTAAAAATGATGTTAAGATATTTTCTGTAAATTATATTTTTTTCAGAAAAGAAAATACAGAAACTCACTTAGTAATTCTTCTAGTTTTAAGTCTGACGAATTTTTAATCTTAACACTTCTGCAGTCTAGGATAAACTTCGTAGCTACATATTATTAGTGATAATTTTTTATTGAAAATAGATTTTAGGAAATTAAGCATTATTTTTATACTCTTGTTGAACATTTTCTTCATAATATAAAATCACTCACAAAATGTTCATTAAAACATTTGGGCAATTTTTCATTACAAAATTCCCCCATATGAATTATTCTCCAAAAACGACGAAAAAGCACCTAAAATGTTTGGGTTACTTTTCATATCAAATATAACCCAATTCTTCAATAAGATTTCTTGGGCTATTTTTTTTTTGGCTTTTGTGAGATTTTTTAGGATTATTTTGCATGCAGCCGTGGAATCTCACTCTGAGCTTTATATTCATTTTGACATTTGCAGCGCGAATATAATAAACTCAAAAATTTTTGTAAACTTTACTGTAATTATTTTTATCATCTAATTAATTAAATGATTTAAATAAAAAAGTAATTATTTTTATCATCTAATTAATTAAATGATTTAAATAAAAATTTTGAATTAAAATGATCTTGAAATTATACTTATCATATCAAAATTCTTTAACTATTTGGCACAAGTCATTTTAATTTAATCCAAATTTTATACACTGAAGCCATGGTTCAATGTTGCAGCATTAAACAATAAAGGCCAAATTAAACACTTAATACTGTTTAATTTTTTCTTTTTTTTGGAAATCAATGAGCTTAAATTAAGCAATTTGGTGTGTTTAGTTGGTTTTGGTTTTCCTTCATGACGAAATCAGATAATTTTTCTTAAATAAAAATTTGATTAAATTCATGAACACAATATAAACAACTGGAAATATGAAAAATAACACGCAAACATGCATTGGCCAATAACACGCAGTTGCCAAAACAATTGAGTGCAACGGAAATTAATGTTGTGATTATGTACCCAGTGGAAAATTTTAAGAAAACTTACTTAACGAAAATTTTGAAATTAAAATTTAGGCATATTATTATCCCTTACCTTTCCGTAGTTTGATTTTGGTGCTGTTTTTGTATCGCAAGCGAAAAACAGTGCATCTAGAAAATGTGTATAAAAGCAATTTAAAATACAATTTTTTTTAAACCAATTGTTCACTTGAAATACAGAAACAGCATTTGTCAAAGCATGTATTTCGCATTTTCATGTCGCTCGCTCATATCTCAAAACAAAATAGAACTTGACGTTTTCAATGTGTAATCGAATGTTCTGAATCGATGACAAATATTCTTGTAAAACTTCGGTCTAGCTTGATTTATTATCCTGAATATTCTGCGAATAAAGAAGTTAAACTTTTTCTTCATTAATTAATTTCCATTACAGGAGTGGCATGGGCAATGTCCCTTAGAATATAACAGGTTTTACTGACAACCTTTTCTTATCTATTTTAAATCGATTGCTTACCTTTGTAGACTACAAATTTGAGTGATAACATTTGCTTGATAGTTATATCGGTGAAATAATAAGTACTAAACAAGTTTACAATAAATCTTCTCCAAAATTCCAGCTGGGCATGTGACAATATTAACGATGAATTTGAGTCAAGACATGTCAAAAGTTATATTGAAATACAACTTTAAAGAAAAACAATTTTTTTTTGGGCTGAAAAAGTAAAACACCACTAAATCTTGAAGATAAATCTGACCTAGAAGCATGAACAAACATGATTAAATTGAACTGCAGCAACATTATTAATCTAAAATAGAAAAAATAAAAATAACAATATTGTATAAACATAAATCGATAGACAGACGGATGAAAACCCAAACTATTATGTGAGTCAAAAAGATTTTCAACAGCCGCCACACAAACTCAATCATTTCAAATGCACAAATAAAAATTGAAATAAAATAATATAAACGCAATAAGCTAAATAATTGTAGCATTGAAGGCAACTGTGATTGTATGTTGCTTGCTACACACCACAAAATATTGTTAAATAAAATATTTGAGTCTGGTTGCTCAGCAAAAAAATCCAACAAGTAACAAACCCTTATCAAATATTTGAAATCTCAAATTAAGCATGACAAGTTATTTGAATAAGCATTTACTAGATTTGCACTAGCACTAGCACTGTAACTAACAGCTACTAACACAACTACCAACTACTGCTGCAGCCAAGAGTCAATACATTAGATGCCACTAAGAATCAAATTTGTTGCATGATTTAAAAAAAAACCATAATGCACTGCAGCACAAAACAGCAGCAGTTGCTTAAAATTGCAAACATTTATAATGCACTCGTACCCCTTTAAAAGTGACAACCGTTCACACTTACTTACCACTTTACATAATAGTCAACTTGTAGCATAAAGAAATAAAATAGCATAAAATACTTCAATTATCTATCGATTTCCGAACTTCTTTACGGTTGCAATTGCCCAGCATCATCGATATCACTTTCAACAACTTTTGTGGCATTATAACAAGTTTTTCATTTCACTATTCTTAGAATTATTTTTATTCCTCTTTTTTTTGGGTATATTTCTAGCTACAACTGTAATCATTTGAAAAACGAAAAATTACTACTTTTGAGTATTAATATCTTGGATATCTTTTTTCATTTTATTTAAACTCCCAAGGTTAAACATCAATTAAATTAAATGCCATATTGTTAACTGCCAAGTGCAATAATTTTAACACCAAATCGAAAGCCGAATAAAAAGCAACATAAAAAACCGAATTTTGTAAGACTTTATTTTAGTTAGAAAAAAAAAAATACTTATTAGGACACTGGCAAAAACAAATTTATATCAATGAAATTTTTACCAATATCAATGGTATTATTATCACAAAAAAAAAAGAGAACAAAAATAAAATTCGAATTGTAAAAAAAATTTTTTGATAACATAATTTTCCTTTAAAAACATTTTCGAGAACATAACTTTTCTAAAAGAAAATTTTCTATAGGAGAGCTTTAGATAACGTAAACTTTCTATAGAAAAGTTAATGATAACATAACTTTCCTTTACGAAAGTTTTCGATAAAATAACTTTTCTGTTGGAAAGTTTTTGATAGCATAACTTTTCTATAGGAAAATTTTCAACAACATAACTTTTCTATGGGAAAGTTTTCGATAACATTATATTTTTATACGTAATTTTTCGATAACATAAGTTTTCTATAGGAAAGTTTTCGATAACATAACTTTTCTATAGGAAAGTTTTCGATAACATAACTTTTCTATAGGAAAGTTTTCGATAACATAACTTTTCTATAGGAAAGTTTTCGATAACATAAATTTCTATAGGACAGTTTTCGATAACATAACTTTTCTATAGGACAGTTTTCGATAACATAACTCTTCTATAGGAAAGTTTTCGATAACATAAGTTTTCTATAGGAAAGTTTTCGATAACATAACTTTTCTATAGGAAAGTTTTCGATAACATAACTTTTCTATAGGAAAGTTTTCGATAACATAACTTTTCTATAGGAAAGTTTTCGATAACATAACTTTTCTATAGGAAAGTTTTCGATAATATAACTTTTCTATAGGAAAGTTTTCGATAACATAACTTTTCTATAGGAAAGTTTTCGATAACATAACTTTTCTATAGGAAAGTTTTCGATAACATAACTTTTCTATAGGAAAGTTTTCGATAACATAAATTTTCTATAGGAAAGTTTTCGATAACATAACTTTTCTATAGGAAAGTTTTCGATAGTATAACTTTTCTATAGGAAAGTTTTCGATAACATAACTTTTCTATAGGAAAGTTTTCGATAACATAACTTTTCTATAGAAAAATTTTCGATAACATAACTTTTCTATAGGAAAGTTTTCGATAACATAACTTTTCTATAGGAAAGTTTCCGATAACATAACTTTTCTATAGGAAAATATTCGATAACATAACTGTTCTATAGTAAAACTTTTCGAGAACATAATATTGCTATGGGAAAGTTTTCGATAACCTAAATTGTTGATACCATCGCTTTTTTATAGAAAAGTTTTTGATAACCTAATTTTTCTATAGGTAAGTTCTCGATAACATAACTTTTCTATACGTAAGTTTTTGATTACATAAATTTTCTATAAGAAAGTTTTCGGTTCCATAACTTTTCTCTAGAAAAGTTTTCGATTACACAAATTTTCCAAAGAGAAGTTTTCGATAACAACTTTTCTATAGGAAAATTTTTTGATAACATAACTTTTCTTCAGGAAATATTTTGCTAACATAACTTTTTTAAGTAAAAGTTATAATTTAAATCGATCCGATTCTACATTTAATTTCTCTGCGTGTCCTTTTATAATACTTGTGAATTATAGTTTTTTTTTGCAATTGCTGTTTAGTTGGTTGCCTTCGTTTTTCATTATGCGAATTTGAACATTTATTGTACATTTTTAAACGCTGGCGTTTCGCATTTCATTTTACATTTGAATTTGCATAAAACAAATTTGGTATTAAATATGCTGGTTTCGATAAAAATCTATTTTGCTGTTAAGTTTTCGCTGTCATCATTTATGCTGTCGGTTTTTCGCGCTATTTCATACGAGTACACACACCCTCTTGCCCACCATTTCGTCTATAATAGATCGAACTATTTTATGTACATGCACCGTATGTCTGCTGCATACAATGTAGTTAGCATTTTGTCGCTGTAAATTAATATTGAATTTGTAGTTTTAATTTTTATTTCATTTAAGTGTTCAATAAATTTAGGTTAAAATTTTGTTTGGTATTTTTTTTTTATTTTTTTATCTAAGCAAAAATGTTAATTGATTTTTTTTTTGGTTGGTTAAAAGATAGAGTTCTTACAGTTAATTTGCTAAGTTTTTGAGGCTGTTAATGAATCGATTAATTGCAATATTCTTATAGACATTTATTATAAAATTAAAAAGTTAATTTATGTGGGATTATAATAGAAGCAACGCCTTTAACAAAAGCAAACTAAATTGCTGATTTAACATTTTATATTTGCGTAATATGTATATGCAAGTGTGATAGGAGGAGTATTTAATTATAAAAATATGCAATTTATTTTTAAAATTTAAAAAGGTTTTTTTTTGCAGAAAATATAATTAAAATTAAAAACACATACATATTTTTAAAGATAGAACGAAAAAAAGTAATCATTTTTTAATTGACTTTCTGGTAACTTGATTTTCCTTTAGATATTGGTATATTTGGAAATTTTTATTTAGCCATATAAAAAAAGATGGTAACTTATTCTTAAAAAAGTAATCGGTAATTTTAATTTTCTATAAAAAAATTTTCGTTAACTTTATTTTCTTATTGAAAAAAAAAAAAAACAGTCAGTATCGTTGCTTTTTGAAAAAAATATAGTAACTTGATTCTTCTATAGCCAGAACTCGTTTACTTGTTTCTATTAAGAAATAGTTTGTAACTTGATTTATTAATAGAAAAATATTTAGTAACTTTTCGGCCAAGTGATTTTTATATAGAACCAGAGCAACACTGATACTGCGGCAGGTGCTTCGTAAGACAATATACATATAATCACCTTAGCTCTGAGTTCTCGGTATAAAGAGTTTTTTTTTTAAATAAAGGAGGCTGCATAACATACATATATAATCATAACGGATTCACCGATTAGATAAATTCAAACAATCTTTAACAGAAATTTTTTTTATTATAAAAATTGAGTATTCTAAAGAAAACTAGAGTTTTCTCTAAAAAAATTGTCTATAGATATTTCTATTGGAAAAGATCAGTAATATGATTATTGGCAATTTATTTTAAGTTAGTTTTTTTTATAGAAAATGATTATTTAAGTCTTAATTTCCTGACATAGTCATAACTGGCGCAATGCCCTGTAAGCATATCCGTCAGTGTGCCATATGTACTCAGGTACTTGGCGTGCTGCAGTACCCAAAAGATTTCCAGGTTGGAAATCTGTATAAAATATTAGACACGTAATAATGAGTTTATCGCAGCTTAAACAGAAGTGATTTATAACGAAATTATCGATAATTCGAGTTTTTTTTTGGAATAACTATCATATTTCAACGGAAAGGTTGCAATAACATAACGAAAACTAATAATAACAAAAAACTGTTGGATTTTCTATATAAACATTTTTGGTGAACTGAATTTTCTAATAAATATTACCAGTATCGCATTTCTATTTATAAAAAAACTATGAAATTTGGAAAACTTATCGATAATAAATGTGTTTTTAATAATAGAAAAAATATCAATATATTGATTATTATATATGTATTAATGAGAGTTTCGTATAAAAAAAATGATTAATAATATAATTTTTTATACAAAATGATCGGTGAAATGATTTTGCTGCAGAATAGTCTAGGATTTTCTACAAGAAAATTATAGATAACATTGCATTTATGTAAAAATATTTTTCTATAAAAATATCGATTTTTCAATAAAAATATTGTTTTTTTTATACAAAACACACTCAATAAAAATATTTTTTTATTTTTGTATAAAAAAACATGCTATCAATAATTTTTTTTATCGAAAAGTATTTTATCAATGAATTTTCTAAAATCATGCTATCGATATCTTTTATATAGAAAAAATGTTAGCAATCATTTTTTATAAAAAATATTTTATAGATAATTTTATTAACGAAAAAACATTACATATAACATTATTTTATCGGCGAAATAGCTTTATCGGTATCATAATTTTTCTTTTTTTTTTAATATAATATTTACGGAAATATTATCTCTATCAGACAAACAGAAAAACTACAGATAACACAATTATTTTAATTGTTCTGTAGAAATTTAAAGACTTCAGAAAATAATATGCAGTAAATTGCTGTACATACTAAAAAATATATTTTGAAATTATATGTAAATTTTTTGCTAAAAATTTTGTTTGGTCTTCTTAAGGGTTATAATTAAGAAATGTTATAGTTTACCTTATCGTTTGTAAATGTTTGTAGGATTAAGATTATTTTACAAGTCCCTAAGTTCACTTCATTATACGTTTTCTTTGCTTAAGCCATTCAAATCCTGATACTTTCTCTAATGAAAATTTATCTGTTTTTTGGGGGTGCTAAAACATGTTTTTAAACTTGTTAAATTAACAAACGATAACGGATATTTTGCCAACAATTCAACAAAATGAAATCTTTGAATACTATCGCTAACAAATTCGTTGTTGTTTTATTCATTTCTTTTATTATACTTTTTTTTTCGAAGCTGATACTGGTAGTTTAGTTTTAGTTTTTAGGATGCATGGAAAAGAGCGATTTTGTTAAATTTCAATATCGTGCATATAAAAAACAACTAATTACCAAATAAAATGTTTTATCTTGAAAATCTAAAGTTTAAACTAAAAACAGCAGCAGCACTTTGAACTTTGCAGCAGCAACTGCTAGAAAGAAAAAAAAAAAAACAAGATAAAACAAACATTGTATTAGTAATAGTTTAACAGTTTGTAATTTCATATAGACAATTGAGGTGTAAAGAAAAACTTAAGAAAATTTTCCCTACAGTCAAGTTGTTGTTTAAAAGAAGAAATAAAAAAGAAGGAATTTTTCAGACTCAGTGTACAGTATTTAACACCAAGTCAAATTGAATTAAAAGATATAAAAAAAAACTATTTGGTTAACGCCAACATCATCAACTCACCTCAGCTCAACTGTGACAAAATAAAATAAATAAAAATTATATAGATGGAAGGAAGTCTCTTAAAAGAAACCCAAAATCGTTTAAATTAAAAATCTTTAAAACTGTTTAGCCATTTTGTGCCAAATAACTGCCACAAAGAATCACATTTGCTTATTTTTTTATTCTCTCTCTTATTTGTTGCTGTTATTTTAACGGATTTCTATCTTTTGTTATGTTAAACAAAACAAATACCGAAAAAAGTTACGGACCGGTTGAGAGATACATATAAAAAAAAAAAACGAATTTCGAAATAACACAAATAAAATTAAATGTATGAACAGAAACGACAATCTGAGACAGGTACTTGAAAAGGATTTTAAAATAAAATTAGGAAATTTTAAATAGTCTCTATTTTCATACAATGAAATTTTATAATCAAACTTAAGTTCTTTTTTATTCTCTCTAAGAAAGAATTAATTAAATTACAAATTAGGTGATACTATTATGTTCTTTACTAATACTTAATACTTCATTTCTACAATGAAAGAGTTTTTATAGAAACATAAAATTGCTCTATTAGAAAACTAAAGTCTTTCTAACCAAAAATCAATTATGTAGAATGTTTAAACAAATCAAGATACAAAAAAAAAAAAAAATTAAAATTGTATAAAATTTTTATATTTTAAAATATAATAAAAATTTTGTTATGGATAATTTTTAATACAAAATATTGTTATCGATAATTTTTCTGCAGGTTTATTTTTATTACTTATTGTCATAGATAACTTTTCTATAGAAAAATTCCATAATCGATAACTTTTCTATAGCAAAATTCTATAATCGATATAGTAAGTTAATATAAGCATAGTAAGATAATAATTTATCCATAAAAAATATTTTTTTTCATAGTTTTGCTATAGAAAAATATTGTTATCGATAGTTTTTCTATAGAAATACGTTAATTTTAATAAGTTTTAATAGAAAAATGTTAAAGTTTTTATTTATTTATGTTGTTGCTTATAGTTTTTGGCAGAAAAGTGCCATTATCTATATTTTTTTTCTATAGAAGAGCTTGTTTAAGCCTAGTTATTTCTATAGAAAAGTTCTGCGGTAAAATGATATTATCATTAACTCCTCTACAACCAACGTGTTTTCAGTATAAAATTTTTGTAGAAAAATGTAGTTATTGATAGTTTTTTTAAGAAAAAGTTTTCGATAACACTATTTTAACTAAAACATGTTTTATCTGCAAATTTTTGAATGCCAACTGTTTTTATTGATTATTTTTTTATCTATATATATATATAAAAAAAAGTTGCATTGTGTTAGAAATTGATGTTCTCTGGAATGCGTGAACCGATTTTGTTTCTACAAAGTTTATATGAAACGTGACGTCAATACCAAGGTTTTTATGTACAAACGAACTCTGCATGTGTATTGGTCCATGAGTTATAGTCGAAATAGTTGGCGTGGTACCGCCCATACAAAGTAAAAAAATATCATCCTGTTCCTGGCGAACTGCAATAGATAGCACCTTGAAACTTTGCAAGAGTAGCCTTTGTGCTAAGGCGCATAGTATGCCAAAATACAGAATGAATTGGGAGAGTAGGCGTGGTACCTCCCATACAAAGTAAAAAATTATTATTTATATAGAGAGTTAGAGTTTATATAACTCTAACTATAATAGGTATGGGCTTCTAAGTGGGTACATGTAAACCCCATACCCTTGCGGATACTCTAGAAAAACATAGGCTGAATTGGGACAGTGAGCGTGGTACCCCCCATACAAAGTAAAAAATTATTATCCTGTATCTAGAGAATTGCAAAAGGCAGCGCCTTGGAATTTTGCACCAGTAACACCCATATTAAGATACATTGTGTAGAGACACACAAATTGAATTTAAATAGAGGAAGTGGTACCTCCTATACAAAGTGCAAAATTATGATCGCGTACCTAGAGAACTACATTAGGTATAGTCTTGAAACTTTGCACAAGTAACCCTCATACTAATGTGCATAGTCTAGCAAAATACAGACTGGATAAGAAGACTGGATAAGAATAATGGGGGTGGCACATCCCATTAAAAGTAAAGAAATTGTTATCGTGTTAATACGTATAGTCCAGCAAAAAACAGGTTGTATCGGAACATTTTTGACTTGAGTATAACGTGCCTTTTCGCGTTAAAATTTGGTCATACTTTTCTTCCAAGTGTTTATTGTGTTTTTTGTGGATGGGTGTAGCGAAGCGCACCGGGGATAGCTAGTTTTTTATAGTAAATGTTGTTAGTGCTAATTTTGCTTTAGAAAAATGTCTTAAACAAAATTTTGCAGTAGAAATATGTTAATTTTAGTTTTTTTTTTTAAACACTAATAATTCTCGGTGCTCCGCGCTACCCCTATTATCAAAAAATAATATAAACATTGTAAGAAAAGTATGAGCAAGCTTTAACACGAGAACCTAAGTTATTCTCAAGTCAGCCTATGCCAAGTTTAGAGTGTGAAGTTCTCTCTATAGAGTATAATTGCTTCTAACTAGCTCGCTTTTACTCGAAAACTCACCTTGTTCTAAGAGTACAAAATTTCAACCATTATATTTTCCTAGGTTCGCGACAATAATTGTTCTCTTTGTATGTGACTGTTTCAACTTAGCGATTTATTTTGCTAAACTATTTAAATTACTGGCATAAAATTTCAAGATTCCACCATTTATAGTTCCTTAGTAATATGATGATGCTTTATATTATTTGTATGGAAAGTACCATGCCCACTTGCAATACTCCAAAAATATATACTCAATTTCACCCATCAGATAGCTAGTAACGAATTGTTAAAATATCGGCCCTTTAGTGTGGGCAGCTAAGGCTTTCCGGCAAACAAACATACATACAAATAAATATATTAATAACTAGATGTGCTCACACATATTGTGTGCATCCTGGCAATATTTTGTTCAATTTTACTTTGAAAGTAGTCCACACTAAATTTAAAGACTCTTACGTATTAACTTTATATAAAGGTATCCATCCATGGATAAAATTCTAAAATTTATATAAAATTCTAAAAATTATTATAAAGCTTTGTAAAATACAGACCGTAAATGAGTTACTCATTATTTTAAAACAGTGCCATCTGTAGCTTTAAATCGGTAAAAAAAAATCGACGTACTTTCACTGCGTTTTCTCCATTTTCTATTGGAAATGAGATATTTTTGCGAAAAAAAGTATCCCATATTGGAATCCAGATACTAAGGTACCTTCTCACAAAATTTGGTTAACACCTGTCCTGTAGTTTTTACAGACAGACAGGAAATGAGTTACTGTTTTATTATATGTATAGTTTTTGCAATAGAAATATGTATGTATTGTTAATTTACCTATAAAACAATATTACCGCTAAGTTATAAAAAATTATGCTATCGGTGTTTTTTATGGAAAAATATTGTTTTAACTATGCTTTCTATAGACAAATATTTTATATCGCTATTTTTACTTTTTTTAATTGATTAATTTTCTACCGAAAAATTCTAATGAAAATGGTTTTATTGGTAATTTTTTTTTATTTATTTATTTACAAGTTTTAGATACATAATTAATTATGTAAATAAAAGGAAAAAAAGAGGTACTAACAACAGGGGTTTTCGACCTTTAATTTTTTATTTATAGAGAATTTATTATGGAATTTTCCTAAAGAAATTTTCTAATAGGAATTATCGGTTACAACATTTTTTACGCAAATTATAAAAATATATATCAGTTATTTATTCAATCCTTTTGGTTTATATTAATTGGTATTCCCGTTGTGGTTGTCTACATCAATCAACATCAATCAATTTGACGACATTTTGTGTTGATGGGTTTAAATTTTCTGATAGGAATTATCGGTTGCAACATTTTTTTACGCAAATTATAAAAATATATATCAGTTATTTATTCAATCATTTTGGTTTATATTAATTGGTATTCCCGTTGTGGTTGTCTACATCAATCGACATCAATCAATTTGACGACGTTTTGTGTCGATGGGTTTAAATTGGTATGCCTTTTGTCGACATCAATATTATCGATGACTGTTTATATTTATTTGGTATTTTGTAAGAAAATGTAACCTCATTATTTTAATGTATCGACGACGGTTTTGTCATCTTGGTTTTTATAAACGAGTTGAAGATATGTAAGAAATCCTTTCCTGGCAAGAGGCTTCCCAAAAGGATGTGGTCCTAGCAATTTTAAAGAGCTGTATAATGGCTTTGCTACTGTATTAAATGCCCATGGACATCCAACAAGATCTCATTATGGACGGCAATAAGTGTAGAAGTGAAGAATATGTAAAGGAAATTACAAAAACTAACCAAAATTTTAAACCAGTTCTGACGAGAATTTAAATTTATGATAAAAAAGAAAATGGTATTCAACAAAGGAATACAGTAAGCAAATAGTGTCAGTGAGTGCGAATTTCCAGAGTGTGTGTGGAAAGTGTAAAAAATAATTGACATGATGACGTTGTCGACAAAAAGTGATGACGTCTCAAAAGTGACGACGATGTGGACGACGCCAATTAGAATATAGGTGATTATAAGTAAAAAAAAATATATATTTTATAATACATATTTTAAGAAGGTTTATCGATTTATCATATAGAAAATTTTGTAATTTTGTAATCCACAAACCTTTTACTGTCAAATGAGATATTTCTCTTCTACAGAAAAATGTCGTTAGAAATAAATTCGTAAAGAATGATATTGATATCGATAATTATTTTATAGAAAAACTTTTTTGAATTTTTTTTTTTTGTACAATAGTATTTGTTATCAACAGCTATTCTACAGAGATAATTAATTATCCAAAAAAAAAAAAAAAAAAAATTTAAATACTGAATTTTGTTAACTATAATTTTTCAAGAACAATTATAAAATTTTCGAATAGAAGACAATTATGATTGCTACTACTATAGCTTGTAACTTACTCCTTAAGTAATTTACAATGCTGTCTGCCATATTGTAGTTAAAAGTGTTAAGAAATTTTGCCGAAAATACCATAAACAGCCCAAAATGTTAAATCGATAAAAAGTGTATTTTTGTGTATATTTTGCATAGTTGCGGTTTATATTTAAAGAAGGTTTTTGTTGCCATTTTTTGCCAAAACAAATAGTTTAAGCTAAAATGGTACAAGAGCAAAAAAAGCTTAGATAACGTTTTTTTTTTCTTCAGTTAAATTTTAAACGCCGCTTTAAATAGCATCATTTGCACGCGGTTGTTGGTTTTTGTTATTTTTTTTGTTGCTATTTCTAGCACACAACAAAAACAAATAAATGAGGAAAAGTGAAAAAAAAAAACGCATGAAATAACAATCTTGTGAAACATAAAATAAGAAAAAAAACGGTAGTACACTGTAAGAAAATTAATTAAAATGTATATCTTTATACATGTAAGAGTGATCGCAGAATTACCAGATCTAAAAGAGAGAGAGAGAGAGAGAGAGGGAAATATGTGTTTTGAGCTAGACTGAATAGAAGAATAACTAAATAGATTATTATTCAAAATAGAAAATCTACACAATTCTTAAATCTTTTCAGTGTATAAATTATAAAAATTAATATTTGATTTAATTTATTAATCTATTCAATTTATAATTATTTTACATGTATAAAACAAAAATCTTGTAAGATTTTCAGTGTTCACAGTGTAACTTTTTAACTGTAAGGTTGAATAGTGTTTTTTCGCTCGAAGCATTTGTAGTTTTCGGTCTTCCGTATTTGCTTTTTCACCGGCTGGATTTTACTAGCATCGAAAAAAAGGAAGTGTTAACCTTTAGCTTGTTATGTGGTTAAAACCACCTTTTTAACTTTATGTAAAAATTTTACATATATAAGAAATAAAAGAAAAAACAATACAAGCAGTCCATGAAGATGATGTAGTTAGTAGCAAACAAACCAACAAACAACCTTAACTCGAAATAGTGTTAGATAGAAAACATTTTCAAATAGTTAAAACTGAAATTACCTTTTTATGTTCTTTAATACTTTAAAAACTCGTTGTTGTTTGTAAAGTTTTATTTTGGTTGATAAAAACGTTAGAAACGTGATCCAAAGACAACAATACACCAATTCTTTTCTGCTGTAGTTTTGTTTCCTGATTTTTTTTTTGCTATCTTTTAAATATGCGGAAAATACTGAATTTGTTTTGTTGCAAATGAGGATGTTTATTTTTAAGGGAATTATATCGAAGTCGACCAAAAGAAATAGTTAAATTCATAAATTGTTTTTTTTTTAAATTTTAGTGCGAATAGTTTTTTAAAGAAATATTAGTAAAAACCCGAGTATGAAACTTCGTTTAGAAAATATTAAAAATTAATATTTAATTTTTTTAAATAAGAAAGAAAAAAATCTTAATAAAAATTAATTTTAGTCGATTTGTCGATTAACTGATATAATTTGTTAGAGTTATTTTTTAATGGAAATTTGTAATTTGTCTTTCTCATACAATTAATCGATTTAAAATTCTGCGATTAATCGAGCTATTATGGATGGAGTGGATACTCTAATATCTATAGTAGTCAATAACAGTAAAGCCCAACCTTATCGCCTATCTATCTACATATAACCTGTTAGCATTAATAAATAGTCAAATTCACATTTAAATTTTTCTTAACTTGAATAACACACTGTGTAATTTTTTAAGTCATGGCAAAATAACCATATACGGACACCACTGCGTGATAAAAGACCAAAAAGACCCCTGTCTTCCAGTTTTGCCCAAAGCCCTCCAGGTTTTTTTTATGGGCCCTCAAAGATGTGGGGCCTCGATGTCATTTTTGCCAAAAAATGATCATTTCCTCAAGCTCATATTTTGCAAACCGTTTGAAATTTTGATATACTCTCTGAGGCAAAGTTGTAGCTCTTGTCATAAAGAACAAAAATTGTGAACATATAAAATCAAAAAAACTTCTGTTCAGGTCCATAGGTAGCAAACCGTTCAAAATTCAAGGAAACATTCAACTACAAAAATGAATCTATGATCTCAATAAACAACTTTCTAGAACATATGAACTTCCTAGGAATGATTATTAACACCGTTTAGGTAGCGCTTATCTATATACAAACATAAATAAAAATTGATATTACTTAAGCGCTACCAGAATTATTACTAAAAATTGTGTTTTTCAGTAGGAAATTTATTTGTAGCAAAATTAATATATTATCGATAACAAAATCTTCCAATGAAAACTATCAAAAAAAATTTTTTTTTTTCTAAAAAAATCTGCCTAACCTGTGGTCTTTCAAAGTACCAGCTTTCAATTTCTTTATACCTAATCCTGGAAACTTGCATGAAAGAAAATTGAAACATTCGCCAGTTTTGTCAAGCGTCTTCAAAAATTGTATCATTATGCCGAGTTTGACATGTACTGGTGGAAGTATGATTCTATATCGGCTAACTAAAGGCACGTTTATAACATTTTAACATTTGTTGTACCAACTCTCAGCACTTTCCTTCGATTTCCAGAGTTAATTCCGTTTGTTTTCAGCGCAGAAGTACCAAATTCTGGGTCTGACGAATATTCTTGACAGAGTCATTGTTATCGCTACTGCTAAAATCCACTAGATTTTATATATATTAATCTGTCTGAAATATTAATTTTTGAATTTTTTTACCCGGCACTGTAATTTTATTTTACTACTAAAATTTGCATCATTAAATTATCTAATTTTACATATATGAAAATGAAATGTCAAGTAGCGTCACTTTATCGGCCATTTTAGTCATTATTTTACCACTTTGTAAATTAACATTAAATTCAACGCAGTGTTCGGGATATTTAAACTTTATTTTAAATAATTAAAGTTATTTTAAAAAATTATTATAAGCAATTTTCCCAGTGGTTTTCATACCAAAAAGTATGTAATTAAATTATTAATTTTATTTAAATTTAAATATTGTGAAATTTAGGTATTTTAATATTAGAAGATATATTTGGTAATAAAGGAGTTGAATTGAACCAAATCGTCTTCTGTATTCAAGATCCAAGTTGGAGGTCACTGGTGCGCTTTATTTGCCGACAACAGTCATATTTAAAAAAACAACAAAATATATTTTACTGTTAAATATATAAATAAAAAACAAAAATCTAAGTAAAAGTATTAAATAAGGATAGTTAGCTGTAACTCCAAAAACAAAAGCTGTTAGAGAAAAATTGTTGCCGAATTTAAAAAACACGCGACAATTTCAGAAACAAAAAAAAAACACAGGAAAAAGAGTTTTTTTTTGTAGACCAGTGTACATTATAATAACACAGAGCAACAAGAAAAAACTTATATGAAAAATACACGAACTTGACATTATAACAAAATTAAAAAATATTTCTTTTTTACTTTTCTCAGCATAACTTCCCTGCAAAAAATGTTTGCAATGTCCCACTTGGTTCTTTGCTTCACCAAATTCTTTTTAAAAGCTTATTCGCTTACATACCTGCATCCGCTTAAGCGAAAGAGGTCTATTTGTTTCACTAAATTTTATAAAGAAATCTTATTCTCTTACATACATGCATCCTCGTAAGCGAGAGAGGATGTAGTTTTTTATTATTGTCTTACTATTATAGCATTCTGGAATGCACTAGTTAGGTGCGCTTATGATAATCGCTTTTGAAAGACATGAGTTTTATTTTACTGCTTACCAAAACCCAATAATTTTTTGCTGGTTTACAGGGAGTCTTAAATTACCACGGTAAAACTGAACAACTTTTGCGAATATACCAATTCAATCTGAACACACTAAATTGTTCATTATATCACTTTTTATCTTATTTAATTTTTATCTTTTTATCTATTTTGAGAATTTGATTTGAAAAACAACAAGAAAAAATTCAAGAATACAACATCAAACAAGGTTCAAATGTAAAAAATGTATAGGTTAGTCAAAAAATGCCGTCTTAAAGGCGGAAAGAGCTATTTATTGTATTGGTATGTTCACAAAACTTTTTCAGTTTTACAGTGGCTACAATTTTCCCATATATTTTTTTTTCAAAAAATATGTTATATGAGATATTAGACAAAAACTGATGACACCTTTTTTGAAGGGCCCACTGATTTTCCGAACTTTTGAGGCCCATTAATAAAAATTGGTCACCAATTTTGCCAGACTAACCATAGGGTTTTACTAACCTTTGATAGTTGAATCGAATCTATACTATCACTACCTTGTATTTTTTCACTGTTGCACTGTGTAATTATCTATGGCAAAATGTTACTATAGAAATATTACCAAGCACAAAGTATTCATATAGAAAAATAATAACGAAAAATTATCGATAACATCACTTTGGTTTTTTGTAGAAAACTAAAATAAAAAATTTATTGGTAAATATAGTCTATGTGTGTACTTTTAGCATTTTTTGCTTTGTTGCATAAGAATTTAATTTATAGATAATTAATTGCATTTAATAGCAATTTTTAAAAGAGTTTTGTCCTTGGAGTAGTGATTAAAAAAGATAATTATGTGAATGTTAATTATAAAACCCGAGGATGTTTTTACTGGTTTATTTAGTTATTTATTTATTTATTTATTTATTTATTTATTTATTTATTAAATACTAGCTTTGCCCGCCACGTCGTGGGCGTCCTGACAATATTTTGCTCGGTTTTGCTTTGAAAGTATTCCACACCAATTGAAAGACTCTTACTTTTATAGTGCTTCTTATGGTTTATGTATTTTATTTATATAAAGGTACCTATCCCTCGATAAAATTCTAAAATTTATAAAAAAAATTCTAAAATTCTAAAAATGATTGTAAACCTCTGTAAGTGGTGTTTAAAACATTTTAAAAACAATGTAATTCCATAAAGTAAAAATACAATTTTAATCAACTGGCGCCATCTGTTGCGTAATAGTTTCTCAAATATCCCACTTTCAAAAATAAAAAGGTGTGTGCTGAAAATATAACCGTGTTCAAAAAAAAAAACCGTGTTGAAAATATCCCAGTTTAAAACCGAAAGTTTTAGCACCTTTAATCCAGAAATTGCGTTTTTCACTGCTTCTTCTCCACTTTCTCTTGGAAATAAGATATTTTTGAGGAAAAAAAGTATCCTATATTGGGACCAGGATAATAAGGTACCTCCTCACAAAATTTTGTTAAAAGCCATCCAGTAGTTTTTACGTGATGCGAACACAAACAATGAAAGACAGACAGACAGACAGACGGAAATGAGCTACTATTTTATTATATGTATAGATTACAATACAATTACAAATTATCTTCTAACTTAATTTACCCAGCATATTAATGAAGAACATCACTAGTTGTAGTGAAACACCCAGAGGCTTTGGAGGGAATCGAACCCACAACCCGCAGACTAATAGACTAGCACACTACCTATTAGCCTATGGGGATACCCTAAACTAGTTTATATTGTTGAAAGTTCAGTTACACATTTTTTTTTAACTTTAAAAGGTTTAAACATTGACGTTAAAAACGGGTTAAAAGATTACAGTCTTGATTTGACAACATACAACTAATTTCTCATATACAAATTAATTCTAGTTTTAAAATATAGTGTTTTAATTTATCCATAAACATTACCACATAAGTTGGCGAATTTCCACTCAAAACAAATAGTTAAATTTGTAAGAATAACCAGAAAAAAGTTCATAAAGTCACAATTTATAGTAATTAAATTACTGGCTGTTAACTTTTTAACATTAATAAATTATTTTTCCTCAAACACCAAACAAAAGATGACGACGACGGCGAAGACGAAGACAAAGTCGACGACTATGAAGGTAATGATGATGAAGAAACCTCTTCCGTAGAAACAGGCAAGTCGTTTTTCATTTTTAAGAAAATAAAACATTTAAAATAGAAATATCCGCCAACAAATAATGACTGGGTATTAATCATGACATGTACACATGCACAAATAAACTGACTGGCTGGATGTTTTTGGGGGGATAATTAGCGACTTCTAGTATCTATTTGCCTTGTTAAATGCTGCAAATAATTGTTCGGCCAACAAAACAATTCATGAGGTCCCCACTTAAAGAACACTTGTAGTTTAAATCTGAAAGATTTATTGAAAACATCTACTCGTACCAACAATAAACAACGTACAATTCTTTGAAAACAGTCTCAGAAATTTAACACAACTAAACGTGCCATTTATACGAACATAAGAAATCATATGGCAGGCAGGGCTTTTAAGACAAAGTGGTGACCAAGAAAAATATAAATATACAAACAAAAAAAACTCAGTGCATAAAATAAGTGCTGCAGAAAAAACAAAATATATAAAGTTTGACAGCAGAAATACCAGAAAGCAGCAGAATCGAACTGATCTTTTTCAATGTCTGAACTTGAAAATAAGTAAAATGTAGCTACAGAAAATATTAGTTTTTTTTAAGGATTTTGCTGAGTTTCAGCTAAAGCCATCCAGCCAGCCAGGTCAATACAAACAAAATTACAAAATTTTACTGCTTAAAACAGTTCATTGCTCACAAATAGCATTGAAGATTTTTCCCTAAAAGCAACCAGCAGTTAATTGCACTGAAAGAAATGAGTTGGAACTTTTAAGAAACACCGAATGATAAAGATTATTTTACACAATGGGGCAATATAGCAGCATGCTTTCTTACATTCACACCAAACTTAAAAAATGTTTGTTTATGCCATCTAAAATAGCATAGTAGTCCAAAATTTTTAAAAATAAAAATGAAACTTCTCGATTGATGTAAAGGAAAAATTGTCTTAAACACCAGCAGCTCTGCGAAATCAGCTAAAACAATTGGGAACGAACATGATATATTATTCCGTTAGAAATCGTATAAATCGGGTATATATATATAAACAAATACATATGAGACAAATTGGTAATGATATTTGGCTCGGCTGGAATATGAACCCGCACACAAGCCAACTTTTATTTTTATTAGTCGACGTGCCAACTACTTAAGCTACAGGTGTGGATTGCCACAACTCTTACTAGAGAGATTTGCTTAAGGAACAACCTTGTTTACCCTAAATAAAAAATAATTTGATGGTGTACTCTAATGGTTTGGAGTACATTCTGAGCCTGTTAGATATTTTGCTTCCACTTATACAAAAATTAATTCCACAAAATAGACAACTTTAATATAGACAATCCTGAAAAGAAATCATAGATTTCTAGCAAGATAATAATGCCAAAAGTATCCCAACCAGGGATGTTAAATGAAAATTTCAAAATGTATTCGCCGCGTTTTTTAATAGCAATTTTTGAACTGAATGGCACTACATTTTTGTAATAAACTTGTTATACATTTTATTATAAAAGTTTTGCAAACTAGATTTTAAATTTTTACACACGATTTTAAGTTATTTTTCCATTTTGATAACGATTTTTACCATTTTTATCCAGTCCTAGTTCACATTATTCAAGTTTTGTTGGTTGTTGATAGAGGAAGGAGAAATAGAAAAGGGTACATGGTTGCATGTATTCAAAATTTCATTCGTTTTGTAATTTTAAACTTGAAGTTGGCCCCGTATATCTATATAATGAAACAGTAACTGTTTTCCTGTCTATCTGTGTCTGTCTCTCTCCGTCTCTCTGCCTCTCTGTCCGTTTGTGTTCGCATTATGTAAAAACTACAGTATGGATTTTAATAAAATTTTGTGAGGAGGTACCTTAGTATCATGGCTCAAATATAGGATACTTTTTTTCCGCAAAAATATCTTATTTCCAAGAGAAAGTGGAGAAAAAGCAGTATATGCATACGAGCAATATGCATACGAGTACTTTAAGGCATATCAGTAAAAATGCGAAATTGAAAGCGGGATATTTTAAAATTACTGCATACTTTACAGCGACTTTTGTTTTTGTAAGCAGGATATTTTAAACACCTTTTACAGAGCTTTACAATAATTTTTACAATTTTAGAATTTAATATAAATTTTAGAATTTTATCCAGGAATGGGTACCTTTATATAACAAAATACGTGTAGCTGAAGCACTATAATAGTAAGAAACTTAAAATTTGGTGTGGATTAATTTCAAAGCAAAATCGAACAAAATATTGTCAGGAAGCATACAACATGTGTGGGCACAGCTAGTAATAAATAAAACTTTGCACACAAAAATATTTCCCAGTGACAGGAAAAGCAAGACAAAAAAAAAAAAACTGTAGTATAATGAGGAACAAGCGCAAATAATTCATTTTAAATATTTAGCTAAAACTAATTTGCGCATACTAATTTAACATATCATGTCTTTAAATACACTTCCGAGTACTATTATTAAAATTACAAGATACTTGATATATCTTGCAATATGAACCGCATACCAAGGTATAGGGATTAAAAGCCGAATAAATGGCGCTCCGTATATTGTATGCAGCTTATCAGCTAAAGTAATCGGGTTTTGATTTTATTCAAGCAAATATGTAATTTAAGGCTTGTAAATTACTCGAATTAATCACTCATATTTAAAAAATTTGTATCCAATGAGAAAAGACAAACATACAAATTTGAGTTATAATATATTTTATTAATGACAACGTGTAAATGATTTTTAAAAATTTTCATTTCTTCCTCCCATACGCAGAAATAATATTGAGCATAAATAATATGAATTGATTCATAGTCTTTCGGTAATATTAAATGTGAATTAGGTGCCGCTGTAGGCTAGTAGATAGTATGCTAGTCTGTGAATCTGGGGGTTCGATTTCCAAAAAGTGTTTCACTGCAACGAGTGAAGGTCTGTCTTCATTAGTATGCTCGATAATTAAGTTTAATTTAAATTGTAATTGTATGTGACTGTTGTAGAATAAAAGAAATTCCGATTTGTCTTTAAAAAAGGTTTATTTAATTATGACTGGCTTCTTTGAATACTCAAATAGAAAAGGGAAGAATTTTACAAAAATATGTGTCACAATTCATTATTATTGTAAGTACAAGATTAAAAGAAATATAACCGAATATTTTTATGTAAAAATTAAAATTAAAGAATATTTTTTCATTACATAACATTGGAATGCAATTTGTACTCAATAACTATACAGAATATATAGAATTTCGTACAGATATACAGAATATACAGAATATCGTACTCATCTTCAAATTTGAGTTGATGAGCAAACTTATTGTTTTCTTAAAGTTAATCTATGTAATAAACAATTTTACAATATAATGTATTAATCGTAATAGTAAATAGTTCTCAATCTGCAAATGCAGTTAATATAAAAAACACAAAAGTTTACAGTGAGTAACAAAATTAATATGAACATGATAAATCAATGTAATTGAAATTGCGTTGTTTGCAACAGTGACATTTAAACAAACATATGAATTATTAGTATGATTTTGTCGTTATGCGGAAAAGGTAACGAACACGTTTTGAACATAACATTTATCATGAAGTGCAAATATCAATTGTTTACTTTCGCACTTCAAACACACATGTTAGATACATACATGGACATGTGGGGAAACCTAGTAGTAGAAAAACATTATACTTAGACATACGTTAAGTATTTTTTATTACCATGAATGAAAAAAGTTTGGGAAAAAGGTCATATTCGATTGAAGAAAAAAATCATGGTTTATATGTATATATGTTTACCAAACATTTCGAAATTATTCACAAAGAAGTAAAAATTTAAAGATCTTAATAGAAATACATTTTAGTGGATTTATCGATGTATTTTTTAATCGAAATTTGTAATTTCTCTTACTCGAACAATTAATCGACTTAATCGATTGATCGAGAAAATGTTTTTTTATTTTAATGTAGGGGGAATATCGAAGCAGACGACTTCCTTAACGGGTCCCTCTTCGACACCCTTCCGTCCGCTATGATTATAGACAACCGAAATGTAATTACGGCAACCTTATAGAGTCACATGCTACAACCAGCCTTTAATCTTGACTTTAGTGATTTCAGATTGTCGACTGTGTAACTGTCGGCCTTCTTTCTGACCTCGCAGTCTCTGGTAGTTTGTGGCATATGTTCAAAGCTCAGGTCCCCCGGACATTCGCACACAATGTGCGCTAGAGTCTCAGCCTCCTCCAGGTATTAATTTTAAATGCTCTTTTATATAACATACACGAATATTCTTTACTTTTTGTGTGAATGTAAGTAATTCTTAAAAAGGACATGCATGGATATATTATTGTATTGCAGTGTACTAACAAGAAAATAAAATATTTTTGCTGATTGATTTTAAATATTGTAGGTTATATCTCGATATGAATATAAAGAAGAATTTTATAATTAAAAATAAAAAAAAAATACTACTATTAAAAAATTATTTCAAAACTTACGAATTTCAAAAAATTAAAGAAAACAAAAGAAAAAAATGTTTAAACTGCACAATTTGGAGTAGATTGCCCAATGTGTAGACAGATACCCTTATAGTTAATAGTAGATCTTTAAAGGCCCTAAAGAACTCTTTTTCTTAATTCAAAATTGTTTTTTTAAAATTGATTAACTAATGTTTTTATAAAAAAAATAGTTATAAATAGTTTTTACTTTCAATGATATTGTTTTCTTAATTTTTTATGTGTATCTCTTCTCTGCTATAAACATGAATTTATGTATGCAAAATAGCATTTTATACTCTTCACATTTCTTTTTTGTTTTCCGTTTTATTTTGGTTGTTGTTATTTTTTATATAGTTTTCGTAACTGCTACTTAAAGAACAGCCAAGTGACAGGACAAAGGAGATATTTAAGAAGAAAACCTTTAGCAGCAGCTTTAACAACAATACAATGCTTACTAAACGTTGGCAATAATAACAAACAACAGCCAGCAGTAGCATCAGCATCAGCAACAGTTTAGCTGTTAAACATAAAAAGTAATAAAAAGAAAAGAAAAAAGAAAAAAGAAAAAACTTTATATAAATAAATTTAATCAAATAATGTAGCTGCAGCAATAACAACTGCTACTAAACTATTACAACAACTTTTTTTTTTTGCTATTTAAGGGTCAGAGGAACCGAAACAACTACAACAATATATTAATAGTTACTTAAATTACAGTAGCCAAATACAAAATGTCAATTTTATAATTTTGTTTTTCAACAGAAGATAAAATTACTATTGTATAGTTAAGCGTCGGATATCTTTTGGTGTTATTCAGATATTTAGGATGTTTTTTTGTGCTGATAATTAAAATACAGTTTAGTGTGCATACATGTACGAGTGTATAAGTGCAGGATTTTTTTTTAAATAAATAAAAAAGTTTAAATGTTACTTGCAGGTGCTAGTATATGGGAGGGATATTTTGTAGCTAGTTTTTGTTTAAGGTAAGAAAGATTTAAAGTTCGCAGTTGGGTTCTTCAAGGTCTCAACTTGCCCTCTGCTTTTATAAGCAGTGCTGGGAAAACATAATTATTTCATTTATATTAGATCAAGCGCATTTATTCAGAAGTGCTTTTGTATAAGTCAATATATGTATACATATGCAAATAAATTTTATGAATAAAACTCAAATGCAGCAAAAATTTTTTTTAAATATTTATGTATTGTAGACTTTATAATTAACTGATATTAGATGTTATTTTTGAGAGTGTCATAAGTTCATTTAATTTTAATTATTTCTAAGGACAATCCTGCACAGTGGATACATTTCTCGCCTATAATGCTGTGGCAATAAGGAATAATTTTCGCAAAAAAAACCGACTTCAAAACAGATAGTTGGGTAGCAGTTCTAAATTAAAAATGTAAGAAGTAATCTGTAAGAACTATATATAAAACAAATAAAATATAAACAAAGTGTGCCAAAATTAGCAGGAAAAGAAGTAAAGACTATGTGAAGGCATCTCCTTATAGCTGTTCAAAAGTTAAGCTATTTTCACCAACATCCGTCATTTATGGGAACACTATTTAATTTTATATTTTTATAGCTGTAATAGCGACGATTGTAGTACACATTACGTGTAAATTTCAGTTGTCTATCTAAAACAGCTCAAATGATAAGGCATACATCGAATTTCATTATCTATATGGTCACCTTTTCATTTCCAATTTTATAATTCTTATAGCGGATATAATAATACATGCTCTGTGTAAATATCAAGTCTCTATCTATAACGATTTCAAAGATAGGGCAACATAAATCAAATAACATCATCTATTGGGACACCCTTTAATTTACAATTTTAAATTAAAGACCTATTGTTATAGAGAACTCGGCCACAAAGATTTTTTGTAAATTTCAATTGTATGCCTGTAACGGTTCAAAGGTTTAGTCAAATACAGCAAATTACAGAACTATTGGGACACCCTTTAATTCCAAATTTTAAATATTTATACTAGCTAGAATACCAGACAAAGTAGTGGAAATTCTGTCTAATTTGCAAGTGTTTGTCTATAACGGTTCAAAAGATAGGGCCATATAGGTCAAATTACATCAATTATGGGTACACCCTTTAATTTCGAAATTCAAATTATGTACCTGTTATAGCGGACTTAGTAATACAGGTTCCTTGTAAATTTCAGCTGTCTGTCTATAACGGTTCAAAAGTTTGGCCACATACATAAAATTACATTAACTATTGGGACACCCTTTTATTTCCAAATTCAAATTTTATACTTTTTGTTATAACGGACTTAGTAATACAGGTTCTTGGTAAATTTAACGGTCGGTGTACAACTGTTCAAAAGTATGGGTATATACATCAAATTTAATGAACTATTGGAGCACCCTTTAATTTATAATTTTGAATATCTTGCTCCTCTTTATTATAAAGGTCGTAGTAATCGACATTCTGTCAAACTATCAAGGTTTTGTCTTTAACGGTTCAAAAGATAGGCCCATAAAGGTCAAATTACGTCACCTACAGGGACACCCTTTAAATTTTAAGTTTATTTTTGTATTACTCTTTATTGGTGGGAGCTGTAGTGATACGCAATTTTTTAAAATTTTAAATTGGTGCCCTTTAGGGTTCTTAATACACGAAAAAAGCATGTATGGGGACACCCTTTAGTTTTTAAAATAATTAACTCTTTTTAAAACGGGACCAATCTGTAAGCATAACCGTTTTAATAAAGAAAAAAATTTTAAAATCGGTACAGAAATGGTTCTGCGGGCACAAACATAAATAAAAGCAACATTCAGACGAATTGATAACCTCCTTCTTTTTTAAATTCGGTTAAAAAGTGGATAAGCCTGATTTTTAAGTATTGTAGAAGAGCCATTTGAAACTTTAAAATTAATAAAAAAAAATAACTTGTATTTAAACTTAAAAGTATGCAGTCATTGCAATTAATAGGTTGTAAAAGAATTTGATTGATTTGAAAAAAAAATAGCTTGTAGCTTCTTAAGCTTTTTTCCAAAAAAGTTTTGCTAAAAACAATAACAGCAATACAAATTGGACTTTAGCCGCCTTGTTATAAAAAAATTAAAATACTTTTTTGTAAAAAGTAAATTGAAGTAATTGCTTTTATTTTGCCTTTATTCCATTTACTCCATAATGATAGGCAGCGACTTTTTAATTTTCACTTGCAAACATATCCTCACGTTATAATATCTTGTTTGTTAAATATCTTGTTTGAATGCTCATAGCGGCAATTTTCGTTTAATAATTAAAAAATAACACTTTATCAAAATTGTTCATGTTAAATTGAAAATCAAATGACAGGATGTTGTGAGTTTTAATGAGTAGGTTGTGGCACAAAATTCATGCAGTCAAATGCATAAACAATAACTATAACTACTTAATTAAATGTGATTGGTAAAATTCATTACATAATACTTTGCTTGAATAAAAATGTTTCTTTACTTAAAATCTTTTCAAAACGATCTGAGTAATTTTTTATTTTTCTTCGTTTTAAGTTTCATTTCCTTAAAAAAAAAACTCCCAACAAAAACACAATTTTATTTTTATCTCTTGATTCATTATAATCATTTTGTGACAATTCAAACAGAATTTAAAATGCCACACATTAAGCTGGTATAAAATGATCTTTGACACAATTGTAGTTTTCTAGTCTTTTTTGGAGTTAATAGCAGTTTATTGTTAAATGAAAGACAACAACAGCAACAACAAAACATTTCCAAACTATCACACAGATTTCAAAGTCTAAAGTATAAAATGCAATGACAATTTAAGTTGTTAAAAGATATAGATCTTGAATTGTTTTGCCAAAATATTTTTCTCTATTGTTTGTAATGGATTTAATTAAATTCGTTTCATGAAAAACTCAAAAGAAAAAAATCAATTTTCAAACTTTCACAAAAATCACTAAATGATAAAAGTTACGAAACAAAAGACTTAAAAAACAAACTTGCAAAATTAAGCCCTTTGGAGTGCCGAAATTAAGAAATATTTTTCAATATACATTCATATGTATGTATGTACATATGTATATATATTTTATTTTGTTGACAATTTTTACTTTTTGATTTTCAGAAGCAAATTTGGTAAATAATGTATTTTTTCATATTTTATTTAATGTATCTTCAATATATTTAAACTAAAATTTATTGCTCATATCTTGAGTCTCAAATAAAATACGTAGCCAGTGCTAGACAAAAAGTTATATGTTTCATGGTTATTGCTATCATTTGTCATTTATCGGGTCACCCCTCTTATGTTCGAACGAGAAAAGCATTGTTCCTCCTTCTCCATGTTGTTCCATGTTGACTCTCGAAGTTACAAAACGGTTTTGATAAAAATTGTGTACAATAACCCTTTATAAGTATTTTCAAGCGCATGCTTTTATGCCTTAATTGGATGGCAGCCTGATACCTGTGTGCCCATGTATTTTTGATGTACCTGTATTTATTTGTTTTAAACTTAATTTTGTCATTACTGTTTTTAATAATTATTCTATTAGGTACGTACATATATTTATTTTTTTAACAAATAATGTTTTGTAGAGCAGGTATATAAAAATATCTTTTATGGGGATGTGTGGGACATTCACTTAAAACTATTATGGATAATTAAGGATTTTTGCAACTTATAATTACATATAGGCAGGTATTAATATTGTGAAGTGTTAAAAGTGATGTGAATAAGAGTTGAAATCAATAATTCAAAATACAGAAAAGTTTATGACGATATAAATGTATAAGAGAAAAAGTGCCCGATGAGCAAAAATAGAAGAAATGTGAAAATTTAAAAATTTAAAAATTTAAACATTTCAGCGAAAAAACTAATCTTTGTTAAACCTTTATTCATTTAGCCGCAAAAAATATCATATAAACACCCAGAAACCGAAAAAAACATTTAAAACTCATATAATTTTCTTTACTTTCCTGACTTTAGCAGGGTCTCAGAGCTACAAATCGCAACTAAAAGTCTTCAAAATTTACAGTATAATGTAAAATGTTGTTGTCTGTCGAGCTGCGTACTTAGTTCTTTAGATTTCTTAAAATTCAGTTTTGTCTTTTTGGCCAGCTTTTTGGGTGAAACACTCCTCTGTGGACCGTGAACAAGCCAACTGCGCTTAGCTGTGTCGAACCAACCCGTTCAGTTTTCCAATTAAATTAGTAAAAAACTACTTGGCGCACCTGTATGTATTTTCGGCAACTGAATACGCGATCTGTAACAGATGCCTAAGAGGAGGAGAGTAAAAGCCATTGCAGTTACCGGCCATCTGATAATTCCAGGGACCGAACATAATTGTTATTTTTATTTCAGGTAAAAAGGTTACGAAAAAAATCATTTTATTTAATATTGGTTATTTTTAACTGTTATCATTGTAAGAAATATTTGTTTTTTGTTATAAGTAACCATTATATCAACCAAAAAATTTAAATAATAATTTTGTTAACGAAAAAAATTTATTGGTTGGGAATATCAATTATAAAAAATTATTTTTTTTTTAATACATACAAAAATACATATATATCTATACTAATGACAACCGCTTAATCTTAAGTGTTGCAATTTCCAACGAACGACATTTGATTTTATTTATATAGATACGATGATCAAAAAGAAAACTTATGTAATGGTTATTTTTCACCAAAAAAACTTTTCGGTTTATAATAATGGTTAAATTATATTATAATGGTTATCTGCAAACAAAAAAATTTTTTGGTTGGTTATTTATAACCAAAAAAAAAACAAAACTCTTACTAAAATTGGTTGCGATGGCCAAAATAAAATATATCATAAAGAAATGGTTAATTATAACCATTTTATAAATTTATCAATTTTAATGGTAAAATATTACTTTTTTGTTATTTTTCTTATAATGTTACGTCGGTGAATAATTCAAATGTTATATAGGTCCACAAAGTTATAAAAAAATCGTTGTTTAAAAATTTCAGATTAACAGGATGTATTTAAATTTCTAAAAAATATCCAAACATCATAACTTTTTTGGCGTTTTTAGATCGATATGAAGATAAAAACTGATTTTCATGAAAAATTTTAATATTTTTTTGATCATAAATTAAATATCAAACAAAATAGTTGATATGGTGATTGTGTCCTCCAAAAAAAAAAAAAAAAAAATAAATAAATAAATAAAACAAGGGTGGAAATAAATACCTTAAGAATCCGATAATTATTTGTAAAACTTAAATCAACTTTCCTTAAAAAGACTATTTGACATTCGTTTTAGCTACTTCAGCAATATTTATTTAATCGACTATATAATCTTCTATAATTCAACTTTTTGCTGCTTTAAAAATCTATAAAATACTTGAAAGGCAAAGACATGCATCATTTTGTGTCATTGAAAGTATTTTCTTTGTTTCTTGTTTTATAGATGAGAGTATTGTTTGCATACAACTTCAATTTCGACAATGTCAGCGCAATAAATTAATCAAAAGAATCCATGTATTTCGCTTTTATTTTTCAACATTGTTGTTTTTAATTTTAAAATTTACCTTTAAACTCCTTTAAGAATGACAGTTCAAGAAACTTCTATCTCGCTCTTTTACTCTCTGCATACACTTATGTAGAATATAAACGACATTTTGGACATTTGCATACTACACCAACGTTTATACTCCGTATACATACATATGAAGATGCAAGCGGAAAACATTTTATATTTATGTGTAAGTAAGTATTTTAAAGATGAAGCGGCAGGCAGGCAGTAGCACTTATCACATTATACAAGTATGATTTCAGTTTTCAAACAATGAGTTACTCTTTGTTTCCATCTTTTCATTTTGCCCCGAAATCTGCAGGATGCTTATGCTTATGCAATTGCTGCCGCTATCGTTACTGGTTCTGCTCTTTCTGCTGCTTCTGCCACCATTTAAAACTTCTAAATGTCCATCTTCTTTGACAAGCGGCATCTCTCAAATAAAATACTTTAATACATTTTTTTTCTCAAGCCGAAAGACAAAAACTTCCCACAAGTACACACAAGTGTACATCCAAGTCAATCCTTTTTTTTTTGTTTGTATTTGTTAAATTTGAGCAATACTTTTGCTTTTGTTTCGTTAAGGCTGTGCTTTTATTTCATTTCGGATGATGCTTGTACCAGCTGTAGCAGCAGCAAATATATTATAAAAGTTTTATGCTCGCCAAGTGATCTTGAAAAAGCAGCCTCAAAAGCAGTGGCATCGGTAGTAATAACGAAAAAAAATTGCATTGCAATTGACAGTCAACCTTATGGTGGAGTTAAACAAATAAGATTTGCATCTTTTTAACATTGAAGATAATTTATATTTTGCTCTACCTGCAACATAAATTCTTATATAGATTTTTTTCGTTTTTACTTTTGGAAATAAATCGCAAGTTCAAAATATTTATGGACATTTTTCTTACAGATTTTGTAAACAGTACTTTTACGAAAAGAAAAAAAAGTCCCTTTTATAATGCGGAAGGATATGTTAAGAAGTTATTTAAAAAAGTACTAAACAAGATTTATTGAAAACTGTCGAAAATATTTGCTTGTTTTGTCATATCCATCTTTATAGTTGTTGTCGAAGTCATTATCTAATTTCTTTATTGTCTAATAAGGAAGTGTTTAGTCAAATTAGATACCAAAAATAAGATGTACATACCTTGTTGTGACAGAAAGTGACAAAATAAAGATAATATAACCATCATTCAAATGAGGCCACCAATACTATTAGTCTTCTGTTGAGTCTTTTATCGGTATAAATAGCGCATTCCTATAAAACCAGTAAGTAGGACATAGTCTAGTAAGCATATCAGTGCTTGCAATGCTAACGATACATTCCTCTGATTTGGTTCCCACATAATCTTAATATTGAGAATGTTGAAGATGATGATGAATCCTAATGATATAAAGCCAGTAAATAGTCTTATCGGCTTAGTTGTTCATGGTGATTATTGAGACAAACTTCATTCCCATTAAAATCGAATCCTTATTTAATGTCAGGATCTAGGAATGGGAAATTTTATATTCAAAGCTTTCTAACCACATAATAACAGTAGTACAGTAATAATGGGTGATTTTTTTGAGGTTAGGATTTTCATGCATTAGTATTTGACAGATCACGTGAGATTTCAGACATGGTGCCAAAGAGAAAGATGCTCAGTATGCTTTGACATTTCATCATGAATAGACTTACTAACGAGCAACGCTTGCAAATCATTGAATTTTATTACCAAAATCAGTGTTCGGTTCGAAATGTTCAAATGTGACAAATTTTGTTCAGCGATGAGGCTCATTTCTGGTTGAATGGCTACGTAAATAAGCAAAATTGCCGCATTTGGAGTGAAGAGCAACCAGAAGCCGTTCAAGAACTGCCCATGCATCCCGAAAAATGCACTGTTTGGTGTGGTTTGTACGCTGGTGGAATCATTGGACCGTATTTTTTCAAAGATGCTGTTGGACGCAACGTTACGGTGAATGGCGATCGCTATTGTTCGATGCTAACAAACTTTTTGTTGCCAAAAATGGAACAACTGAACTTGGTTGACATGTGGTTTCAACAAGATGGCGCTACATGCCACACAGCTAGCGATTCTATGGCCATTTTGAGGGAAAACTTCGGAGAACAATTCATCTCAAGAAATGGACCGGTAAGTTGGCCACCAAGATCATGCGATTTGACGCCTTTAGACTATTTTTTGTGGGGCTACGTCAAGTCTAAAGTCTACAGAAATAAGCCAGCAACTATTCCAGCTTTGGAAGACAACATTTCCGAAGAAATTCGGGCTATTCCGGCCGAAATGCTCGAAAAAGTTGCCCAAAATTGGACTTTCCGAATGGACCACCTAAGACGCAGCCGCGGTCAACATTTAAATGAAATTATCTTCAAAAAGTAAATGTCATGGACCAATCTAACGTTTCAAATAAAGAACCGATGAGATTTTGCAAATTTTATGCGTTTTTTTTTAAATAAAGTTCTCAAGCTCTTAAAAAATCACTCGTTAGATAACACTAAACTGAAGCAGGGTTGCAAGTAAGCATCAGACATCAAACGGGAAAAAAGTATAAAAGTTAATTTTTGATTGGGAGCCATGAAGATAGAAGTTCGATTTTATTCTTTTTCCCGGATTGCTGGGAATTTCTAAAGCTCCATTCGTTATACAAGATAAAGGAACTTTCCTTACAACCCTGCCCCCGTTAACTGTTATCTAATATCTGAATTTTGAGCAAGCTGCATGTATTTGTTATGGAAAGCAGATAACCTCGTTAATTTTACTAGATGACATACAAATCGGATTGAATACGGATTTGTGGTGGCGGAAGCTAATACTTGTTATCGAAAAAAAAAAAAAATACGAATGACAAAAATCTTAAAACAATTTACCAATCCTTAGCATTCTCCTGCTGTAATAGATCGAGCGTTCGTTCTGTTTTTTTCGGAATTGTGGAAGAGGTTAATCGATTACGATTTCGAAATGATGGTTTTGATTAAATCAAATAATTGGTTTAATTTTTTTGTATTAATTCTTTATTATTTTATTTTGTTCTCTTATCTTTTGTCTTCATTATTTATTGATTTATATTTTACGATTATGTTTTAGTCTTTTTATAAAGAATTATGAATTGAATAAGCCAATATAATATCTAAATCTCTGAATTCGGTACATTTTTATGTTAAACTAACATTAGGGATAATTTTAAAACTTAACAGATGTGCCTCGCTTAATGAGCTAACATTGATGTGAGTTAAGGGACACATAGGCACAGCTGGCAATATGAAGCAGCAGACCAGCTAGCAAAAAGGGGATCTACTGTAAATTTCTGTGCACCAGAACTTAAAGTAGAGCTGGGTAATGGCATAATGCGAGCCAAGGTCGTACAATGGAAAGGTCAAAAGAGGCCACTACGTATAAGCAGGCTCGAATTGTGCTCAATGAGCCCATGGGACAGGAAGGCCAGTAAGGTGCTAAGTTAGAAGATAATTAGCTTAAGTTTGATAACTGCGATGGTGAGAGATCATGGAAACTGCAAGTACCATCTAGGCAAGATAAAAATCGAAGAAGATGATACTAGCATACTGTGTCTGGATGAGGCTGAGACGGGAGCGAACATTGTGTGTGAATGTCCAGCATAACACTTAGGACCTGTATTGGAAGCTTGTTAAGAAGAACTTAAGTAGAGCTGGATAATGGCATAATGCGAGCCAAGGTCCTACAATGAAAAGGTGGAAAGAGGCCACTACGTATAAGTAGGCTCGAATTGTGCTCAATGAGCCCATGGGACAGGAAGGCCAGTAAGGTGCTAAGTTAGAAGATAATTAGCTTAAGTTTGATAACAGCGAGGGTGACAGATCATGGAAACTGCAAGTATCATCTAGGCAAGATAAAAATCGAAGATGATACTAGCATACTGTGTCTGGATGAGGCTGAGACGGGAGCGAACATTGTGTGTGAATGTCCAGTATAATACTTAGGACCTGTATTGGAAGCTTGTTGAATGTTAAATGTGGACTCCGTGATGTGGACTCCGTGATGAACAGTAAAGCTTAGCGCTAGAATGTGCCTAAGGATCCAGTAAGGAAGCGGTATGCTTACCTAAATACTACCCCTAAATTAATAAAAACATTATAGATGTATGGAAACATTAAAAAAGGATTTTTTCACCATTGTTTGTAATTTCAGGAGGCCGCCAATGGAGTGACAAATAAGGAAGCCTACTCTGAAATTGCTACTTGTTATGTTGCTAGGCGCGATAAAGGCGTTAGTAGACGTATTGTATTCACGCAGTGGTCAGACCACCATTAGCTTTAGGCAAAATGTCTGGTACTGTCTCATATGACTCACTGGAGGTCCACCGAATTAGAAGTTGTATTTAATGTTACTACAATGGTATTTGTTCTAATGAAATTAGAAAACTCCTTCCCATTATCAACGCATTTATGCGTTTAACATCATGCATCAATTATGGTCTTTTGCGTAGTGAATCTCGTTGCATATTAGAGGATGAATTCCTTTTTTTAACCCAAAGTTTTTTTGTGGAGTAAACTATGAGCAGAGCACTTTTCTCTAACTTTTAATGTAGGAAAATTCAAATCTAATGCCCAAAATACTACCTACTCGTTCTTCCTTCACTTAACATAATTTTCTTTATTCGGATCCATAGGGGACATCGACTGAGTGCTGATTTCGTTGAAATTTTTCTTGGCTATAAAAAAGATTGTGAGTTTAATGAAACAATTAAACCAATGCTAGTTTCTTATTTTTAAACCGGTTTCCCCAGTTAAGTTCCATGAAAATCTGTTTTTAATATATGGTTTATGTCTTACACTTTTGAAAATATTTGACACTTAAAATTATAATTCTTGATTTTTTCATCTACCTTAGTCTCGCTGTTGTCACAAGTTAAAGCAAAACACCCTCCCTACTTAAATAAACTAATTTGGGGGAATTAAAATATTTCATTCATTTTAATTCCGTAGTGTGATATTAACCCCAAATATTATAAATCTACAAATTAGTTATCTATGGCCAAAATAGTCTCTCTCAGTGAAGTTTCTATTTATTCCTACTACCCGTTAAATAAAAATGGCCCTTGTCTTCCTGAGTAATAGTAAGAAAATATTTTTCAAAAAATTTCTTTGTTTTGTGATAATTTTTATTTAAAAAATCTGGAGTGGCCTACACTCAACTTTACTATACTCAAAGAAAATACATATATATTTTTATGGATATATTACATAAAGAATATAAGTTCAAAGTATATTCGAATCGAAAAATGTATTATTTTCGGTTTAAGGTGTTAAGTAAACTACCCCTTGCCCCTTTCCGATTATGCCCAAGATTTATACTCTTCATATAGCTCTTATAGGTCTTCATCTCTATAAACAAAAGGCACATACAGAATTTCATTTTGATATGTCGTACGGTATGACCTGTAGAGCGTTTACAAAATTTGGGAGTAAGTAAACTACCCCTTCCCGATTATGCCCAAAATTTACACAACTCTTCATCTACATATACCAAAGGCACGTGCCAAATTTTATTTTATTACGGCATACGGCATGACCTGTAGAGCGTTCACAAAGCTTTATATCTATATACCAAGGGCACATATTAAATTTCATTTTGATATGTCAGACGGTATGACCTGTACAAACTCCACAAAAATAGTGGCATACACAACCACCCATTCACCCACAGACATCAACGCGAAAATAGCTAAAATAGATTCAGGAGACCTCAAAACGTATAAATCCGTCGAAATCCCGACCTCGATTTTTTCATGATTACTGTACTTTACCTTATACTACGTTCGGTAAAGTAAAAAATGATTAAATAATTTAATGCAAGAAATATGTATTGAATTCAAATACTTAAGTAAGGTTTAATTAAAGCTGAAAGCTTTTTTTTTCAAATGACGTGCCCATTTTCAAAGAAAAAGATGGGAAAGATTTTATTATAGCTATTAGCAGAATGTAACGCAGTTTCTGGTTCGCTACGTGCTTCTAAAGCAAAGGACCCCAACCAAAAAAATTGGTTTAAATGAAAAGGCATTGGTTTGCTAAATATTTAGCAAAGTGACACAAACCTACCTTGTTGAAAGATGGTATGCTACTGATTTAAAATTTGTACATGTTTTGTTCTCTTTGTGATATTCTCGTTGAGATTGTGTATGTGCTCAAAGACCCTTAGAGGTTTGCGTGGGGGCTCTTGTTTAAAGCATTCTTTGTATCTATCTAATTTATGCTTAGTTGTAAACATCATCTAACTAATCAATGTCATATAATACAATACGAGAAATTGTATTCAATCAGCTATCGTCAGTTGGCGAGAACGCAATTTAAAGCTTGCCTCATGTTTTATGTGTTTGTGTTTAATATTTACCACCTTGTATTTGATGTTGCTGCAGCCCAACATTTTTATTTAGTTGACATTAATTGAGCGGTCAAAATTTTTTTCAGCCTTACTTTAAAATTTATTTGTATGTTAATAAATAGTTCGACTAATTAATTTAAATATTGAAACATGTGAAATATTTCCATAAGTATCAAATACTTATGGAAATAAAAAAATTGAAATAAAAAAACAGAAACCATTTGAAACTTTTCCTAATGACTTAATTTGTTGCATTAATAAATTACCTCAATATGTTGTTTATTTTATGGCTGTGAACTTTAAAAAAATTATTTTAGTTTGTAAGTATAAACCACAAATATTTTAGATTACCGTCAACTAAGTCATCTCTTCTATAAAGTCACCCGAACATTAGCCACATGTGAGCACACATTTTTCAGAATACTGGTATAAAAATTCTCAAAATATTTATTACTAATTAACATGTCATTTTATCCATGTGGCAACTAAATCATAAACACCAACTCACCCATATACGAACTCTAAAGAGGAGACAAACAAACGTTGCGGACAGACATACAGTTAGACATTTAACAAACACTGGCATTCGCACATAAATCTCATACACATCTGTCCTCTGCTTGTTGCAATAAAAGAGTATGCGGTGCAACAACTACTATCGCGCATCATACCACCACGAGTCAATAGTGTAGAAAGGAAAACTTCTTACGTTCATTTTTTTTTTTATTATTTTTTCATATTAACGTTCATATCAACGACTTGTCATGTCGTTTAAAAATGCTGGCAAAACAACACATTTAATCATTTGTAGTCTTTATTTTTTTTTATTCATTTCATTTCTTAGCTGCGTATGCCATAATTTATATTCGTTGTGGTTTAATGTGGTAAGAAGATGAAACAAAAAAACCAGATATCAGCCCAAAAAAAGAAATATACTGAAAATACCGTTTCGCAAAAAAAAAAAAAACAAATCTCACGAATTTTAAATTAAGAAAAGATTCACAAAACAGGTAATTTTCCTTTAACTTGTAGAAAAACACAAAAATTAATAAAACAGGAAGAAAATCCATATTAAAATAGAGAAAGAAGGTGGTTGAGCATTTTTACTGGTCAGTCAAAATTAGTTTATTAATTTATGGAAAAAAGATAAAATTGCTGAAATTATAAAAATTCTAAAATATATTTCCAAGAAATTTTAAAGGCCCTATTTTTAGAACTTAGCTGGTTAATAAAAGCACACGCAAAGAAAAAACATGGTTGAGGTAATTCAATTATATGATTGTATTCAAGTCATATTATTATTAACATAATAATAATACTGTTATGTTATGTTAGAACTATATTATTTTCTAACTTATAAATAACATTGGGCGCGTTTATAAGACGTAACTGTTGCGCAACTCAACAGTTGGGTATTTTTTGTATCGTAAAATATTTTTTGATACAAACATGTCATCATGTTGTGTTCAGCTTAAATAGCTAATAGAAGAGAGTTATACCGTTTCTTATCCAGAATTTTCAGCTAAAGTATTTAATTTAAATTATTTACTTTGTTCCTCTTTTATTTTTTTCAGTTGTTTACATTTATCTAAAGCCGTTTCTAAGACCTAACTGTTGAGCTCAACAGTTGCCAACAGTTTCGCAGCAGTTGAGCTCAACAGTTACGTCTTATGAACGTGCCCATTGTAAAATATAAAATTTTTGTATAAAAAAGTTTAATAAATGTGATATGTATTTAAAAAACGTACCTTATTTGTTTATATCAGACATGGGGGGATTCGATTACATTTTAATTACAATTACAGGTAATGTGTAATTGAAAATTTCCAATTACTAATTACAAGTAATTGTAATTGAAATAAGGGACTAAAATCAATTACAATTACTTGTAATTTGTAATTAAAAAAGTTCAATTACAAATTACAAGTAATTGTAATTAATTTTAGTCCCTTATTTCAATTACAATTACTTGTAATTAGTAATTGGAAATTTTCAATTTGTAATTTGTAATTAAAAAATTACATGTAATTGTAATTGAAAAAGTTCAATTACAAATTACAAGTAATTGTAATTGTAATTAGGCAATAATCATTACTTCCAATTAAACGAAATTCAATTATATTCCTAAAAATTTCAAGCTTATCTTAAATATGAATTTCTTGCGTTGCATGATCAACAGTATTATTCAAACAAGCAATACGAAATCTGCATCCATATTCGATTACGGTGAACATTCACCGTCAAATGCGGTCAAATATTAATTTTTTCATTTAATATTCCGTAGACATTGACATTGTGAAAAAGAAAATAGTTTGAAATTTGCACTTCAGATTTACTTGCGTGGCCTAAATTCGTTTCGAAGTTGCCCCAAAAACTATCCTTCAAAACTAAAGTCAGTCTAATACGGTTTAATACTCCCTTAACATCTTCAGCACCAGTTGAAAGGTTATTTTTGTTCGCTAGTATTATTTTAACGCTAAGGCGACAAAGATTAACGGAGGAAAATTTTGAAAACATTGTTTTTTTTTTTAAAGCAAAGAATTACATGATATTCAAAGTTATTATGATTTTTATGGTTTTTCCTTACTTTTGTTATATTATTAGTATTACTGTGTTTCTGTTTTTATATATAACGCCAAATTTATTTATATAATAGGATTGTTATTATTTTATTTATTTATTATTATTTATTTGTTATTTATTTGTTATTATTTTTTTAATATATATTTAATTGAACATTTTTGTAATTAAATATTTTTGACAATAATTACTTAAAATTTTCAATTACATGTAATTGTAATTGAAAAAAATCAATTACAATTACAATTGTATTATCAATTACAATTGATTTTTTTCAATTACAATTACATGTAATTAGTAATTAAAAATTTCTAAGTACTAATTCCATGTAATTGTAATTTAAATCTTTCAATTACAAATTACAAGTAATTGTAATTGATTTTAGTTCCTGATTTCAATTAAAATTACTTGTAATTAGTAATTGAAAATTTTCAATTCCAATTACATGTAATTAGTAATTGCATGTGTAATTAATTACAAAATGTAATTGATATCCCCCAAGTCTGGTTTATTTAAACATTCCTTATAATCAAATACACCATTATTTATTACTTTTATTTTGTAATCATTCTATAAAAAATATGACTCAATTCATAAATTATTATTTTCCAAACATAAACCCGTAAAATTGGATTCTAATAATTTAAAAAACGAAACACAATAATTCCAAAAAAAAACAAAATTTTTTTGTTTTTAGTCATACTGTGGTTACGTACCAGCAAACTTATCATAATTTGTTTACTAATAATATATTATCGTTATAAATACCATATTTTTTTGGAATACTAATAAAACTTATAATGTAGTTTAAAAATTTAATGATCACATTGTAATAAAAAATTGTTTGTCGTGACCATAGTAATGATCAAAACAATTATATGTTGTTCATCGCAGTAATATATTGTTAAAGAGTTCATAAAATGGTTCAGCTGTAACGGTTCTTTTGGGAGACCGATATCACCTAATTCTCTTTTTGCATGCACTTTGTTTACCCGAATTTGATTTAACACGTAAAAAAAATCTCATTTTACACGAATTGTTTTGTTTTAACACGATTTTCAATATGTATTCTATGAACTTTTTTTATAAACTTTTCCGAGAAGTTTTCTGTTGAATTTGTTTCACTCTTACATTTCAGTTAGTTTATGTCGATTTTATGCGTATGTACATGAGTGTGATACCCCGAATTATGCGTAGGGTAAAGTTGAGAAACGAGCTGCAAAATTTAAACGTTTACTGAAATCATTAATGCCATCTTACAGGGAACTTTTTACGGTTTATCACGAAACCAAGCACAATTAATAATGACTGATTTCCTTCTAAAAACCACTGAAATATCAACACAGGAGAATAGCGATGATAATACAGAAATATTTTCACAAAATAATTCTAGCGATACCAGTGATATTGTAGTCTTATGCAAACGCATGTGTTTGTTTTCAGAAAGTGATAATGCATAAAATGTTATGTCAAAATAGTTTGTTTTTTAATATTGATCTTCTTTTTTACAAAGTATATTTTTTATAATATATTTAATGAATTAAAATGTATAAGCATGAAAGAAATTCCTTCTATCTATTTTTACTCGGATTTATTATGAAAGTTTGATTACAGATGTTTGTTCTTTTGCCTGTAGGACGGTTAGTTTAGCTAGAAAATGAGTTTTTAGTTTTTCATATAAAAAATCGATTTTTTTTTATAAAAAATCCCTTTTTATGAATTTTAATAATTATCACATATTTTTGTCCTTCTGGCTGTATCACGCTTAGTTCAGCTAGAATATGAGCTTTTAGGGGATCTTTGTAAAATTGATTATAAATTTAAAATTGATTTTTTGGTGCAAATTTGTTATATAAATTTTTTTGGTAAAAAATTTGAGAATATCATTTTTTTAGTACAATTTTGTTGTTTTGGTAGATAACTTCATTTTAGGTAAAATTATGATTTTTTTAGTAAAATTTTTAATTTTTGTTGTTCGTGTAGTGAGCACATTGACTAAAGCATAGTCACTAGTTCGATCCCAAGCTGTGACTACAATGAAATGCTGATTTGTAATAATTAAGCACCCTCCTTTGGAATTGCAGTACATATTGTCGAAAGTGAAGCTTCTATACTATCTTTACTATCAGTCTAAAGATCTGTCTTATCTACTCCTATCCCTTTCCAAAGGAAGAAATATGCTTAATATAGGCATTCATTGCCTGAGTGTTACTTCACTTAAAAAAATATTCCCAGTTCAATGTTTTGACGAATGTTTGATTTCTTTGAAGATTTAGATTTTTGAACAGTTTTAAATTTTTTAAAGTAATTTCCAGTATACATATCGCACTTGTTCAACAAGAGGGTATTAACTCAAAATTTTTAAATTTTCACTTTTTCCAAGAAATCAACCAACAACATCAGTATCCATATACTGTTAAAATTTTAACGTATTCTGATAACTCTTTCATCTCGAAACCCATATATAGGACCATTTTCCTGAGTACCTTTATATCATCAAAAAGGTATTTTTGTTATTTGGCAATAATTGCAAAAAATTTAAAAGAAAAACAGTGTAAATATACTATTAAATGGAATTTGCTTACTATAATATGTTTGGATTTTAAAATTATCGTAAAATGTAATCACAAACAGTTTTTAACTCTGCTGAAAATTTTAAAATTTTGAGTTAATACTCTCTTCTTGTTGATTAAGTGCGCGATATGTAAATTTTATTTTCCAATTGCGGTTTTTGTATATAATTTCAAATTTTTTCTTAAATTATTAAGTTTATTTATTAAAATTTCAGGTTTTTATCTATTTTTCAATGGATAATTTGGTTCAAATAAAAATAAAAATATTAGAATTTTTGTGTATTTTGGATTTCAAGGAAAATACGTTTGTTTAAGAGATTTTTTAAATTTTCTTTTTAAAAATATTTTTCTATATTTTTGTCTGTTTCATTACGTTCAAAATTATGTGATTAATTTTTAAAGAAAACCGGAAGACTACCAGAATATAATGCATTTTCTGTATCGCTACATCAGTGCTCTCTTTAAATATTAATTACACAATTTTTTTTTAAAAATAAATCATTTAATTTAAAAACTCGTCTATTAATAGGTATTGATTCATTTAAATTAATTTTAAACATTAAAGACTTTTTTTAAATTTAGATTTTTTTCTTGTGAGGGAAATATCGTATTTGTAATGAAATTTTGATGTTTATTATTTTGTCATAATTTTTATACAAATTTCAGAATTTTTTTTATGAAATTTATATTTTTTCTTGTAATTTTTCGATTTAATATCTATAGCAATCATTTTTATATTATGATATACAACGATTCACTAACAAGTGGCATTATAGGGACAATATGCAATGTAAACGAAAATGAAAATGAACTACAATTTATTTATTTGCTTACAATTACATTTTCATTACATTTTCCTTAGATGAACGCAGGTCAAAATTCCCTAACTCATTAATAACATGTTTTTGAAGCAATAATTGCATTAATTTTTATTCAACATTTTTCCTTTTATGATTTGTTAATAAAAGAAATAAATATTTCAAAAGCTTTTGCATAAAATAAATGATTTGGCACATTGCGACAGCTTTTAGACACTCCTCCTCCTCCTGGTTACATGCACTATGATTTTTTCCTTAGAAAAACTATTTTTTTTGCTTCAAATTCGCCCTGTTTTTGGTGGATTTAGTAGTAGTTTGTTTAAATATAAAACACTTTTTGCTAAACATGAACTTAAAGGAACATTGTGTAAATGTTTTTGTGGGTATTGATTTAGTTTTTTTAACTTAAGTATTTGTTTGAATGCACTAAATGCTCATTTGACTAGAATGGCAAATAAAGAAAAAACATTTCAGAAAAACTGTTAAGAAAAACTCTCTGTTAGAAAAAAAAAAATCATCAACAAATGTCTCAACTTAAAAATCGTGATCTCATAGAAGCAAAAATTTTGCAAACAATCACAGGATTACAAGCTTCTTAGAAAAGAAAATGTGACTGAGAAGAAAATGATTAAATGGTAGACTTAGACTAGGCGTCATCATACAGGAATTTAAGTGTGATCATTTTTTTGGAGACATTGAAAGAACTAAAACTTTTTCAAATAGGTTGTGTATATATAACGATTTTTGTTGTAAACAAACGTAATTTAAAAAAAAAAAAAAATGCGATAGCGACAATAATCAAAAATTGGTACAGTCTGTTAAAAACTTCATCACTGTTCTCAAAAGTCCGCAGCAAATCAATTTATAATAATAAATAAAACATAGAACCGGCAGTTTTCTTCTTGTTAAATAAGAGGAACGAATTCAAGAAAGAATTCAACATTTTTGTGTGATGTAAATTAAACCAGGTGTAAGACAGTGGTTTAAAAACGTTTATTTTGAAAATAATTTAGTAGCCCATGAACCACTAAAGATATCTTAATAAAATTTTACAGGGCAAAACAGAGTTGTTTTCTTAAGTAGTGTTACGGATGGTTGGCGGCCTAGGATGAAGGGGAGCTTTTGGATAAGCCCCCAAATTTTGGTACCTCGTGCAAACAATTTTTTTGGAAATGTCATAAAAGTTTATATATTTATAATTACAATGTTAGGATTTTTTTTAGTTTTGGTAATCCTTGACAATATCTAAAAAAAAATTGTTTACATGCTAGGTTATCTCTTTTAGTTTGGAAGCAAATTGGCTAAAATTTTTTTTTGTGTAATTTTTTGCTGAACTTAACTTAATATTTTTGAAGTGGTATATTTATGTTTGATCGGATTATTATATTAAGACATCCGCAGCATTCTTGCTAAAATTTAAAAACAATGTGGGTAAGTTTTGTCTGATAGCGCGTTTCGTTTAAAAGTTACAAGCCTCTGAATTGGGAAAATATAAAAACTACCTTTTTACCGGGATTATCCCCAAAATGGTAATATGTTGTTTTTGCTTATAGAATTTAAACTTAACTTTTAATTTTTTTGAACTATTTTGAAGGTAATCTACAAAAAATTCGAACAAAATAAAAATTGATCCCAAAATTGTAACGGTCGTCCTTCCAGCCCTATCCAAACATAGCCAATTTTGAAACAAAATTTATGATTTATTTAAAACTGCTCGGAGTGCAAAGCATTGATTGAAAAGATTTTAAAAGGATTTGACAACCCGGTGCTTAATAAAGACATAGTAACCACTTTTGTAGAAAAACCCCAATTTTTTGGACATTAATATTTCCGTTTTAGGAATTCAGGTGTTAAAATAAAAAATATTAATTTTTTTATTACCACTTGATTATAGACTTTCTTATCTTTATTAACTTAAAATTTTGTAGCGATTTGACCTGATAAATTCTATATTTTATTTCCGACAAAAATCACTTCATCGCGAGTTTTGAAGTTTTAAAGGTAAATACCACTTGAAAAATGCAGCAAGAAATTTTTTTTTACGAAACACTAATCCAGAAGTCTTAATTAATTAATTAAGAAATATTAATTAATTGTATAAAAAGTATATACTTAAGCTGTAGGAGATCCACAAAACTAGCCTATTGATGAATTTTTTGTAATTTTCTATGTAAATATGCAAAATATGTTTATATACATTGTGTGTTTATACACATTGTTGAGAATTTTTTTAAATTCACACATAATGCGAAAGTGCTGTGTTTTTTAAGCAGGTGACCGACATGTTTATGGGTTTTTTTTTAAATCTTTTTCTTTGTTTTTTCATAGTATGTTGTTTTATAAGGGTGGGTTACTAACCCGACGCCTCAACCCATATTTTTATCGTTCTTATGGGTGAACACGCGGCACATTTTAGCTCACTACCTCTAAAGGGTGTTAAAGGTAGCTACTCCAGGTGACACCACGGGGAGGTCTGTGTCCACAGTTGAGATGAAAGAGGGACCAAGATAGGTCTGGGTTCTACCAAGTTAAAACCAATCAGAGCAATTGCTTGGTATCCAAATCCCCTACGACACCCAATAGAACTGGAACGCTATACACCTAACAACACATGTTACTCGCTTACGCCGACGATATAGACATCATGGGTCGAACATTGCGAGCGGTAACTGCCACCGTTGATAAAATCGAAAAAGAATCTGCCAAAGTGGGTCTGGCAGTAAGCGGCGATAAAACCAACGCACAAGACGTCCAGTAGACTCGGGCAGACAGTGGAAGTTGAAAACTACAACTTTGAGGTAGTCAGCGATTTTATCTACCTCGGTACCGCCATTAACAAAACAAACAACATCAGTTTTGAGATAAAGAGAAGAATAATATTGGCCATTAGATGCTACTTTGGACTAGGTAAGCAGTTTAAAAACAAGGGCACCTCTCGACAGACAAAAATCAGTCTCTACAAGACACTGATACTACCCGTGCTATTATATGGTTCCGAAGCATGGGTACTTGCGAAAGCGGATGATGCTGTGCTTGGAGTGTTTGTGAGAAAAATTCTTCGAAAAATCTATGGACCAATCTGCGTTGGCGGAGAATATCGGTGTCGTATGAACCATGAGCTGTATGAGCTGTATGCCGACATAGACATAGTCAAACGTATCAAATTACAACGATTGCGTTGGCTAGGTCATGTTGTGAGCTCCAGCTAGAAAGTTATTTTAATACGAACCTGGTGACGGTTCATGCAGAAGGGAAAGACCGAAACTTCGATGGAAAGATCAAGTTGAGGAAGACATCTCGAAACTTGGTTTCAGAAACTGGAGAAGAAGCGCAGAAGATCGAGGAGCTTGGAAATCTATTTTACGTTCGGATACAGGAACAAATGTTCTGTAATAGCCACCTAAGTAAGTAAGACCGACATGTTTACTCCTTAGTTATGGCAGAGCTTAAAATAAATTGAAGAATTAGTTTCCTTCTTTTCTGGATCCTAAAATGATAAATATTTTCTAACAACGAAGAGAAGAGTATTTTGAGAACTTTTACAGTTTTACCTATAAGAACGCTATTAGAGCTACTAAATATCGCTAAAAAAATTATTTAAAAAATTTGAAAGTTTATTCAGTCGAGCTATTTATATTACATACAATGAAATTTGTAGTCGAGCTAGAGTTTGTTCTATTCTTTCTAAGAAAGAATAAATTAAATTACAAATTAGGTGATATTATTAAAGAAAAATTGTGAAAATTTAAAATTATTTTAAAAGGAGAGTTTTACCTTGTTAGATTGATAAGATATAACCTATCTTACATATTTGTTTTAATTATTGCAGTTAAAATGTAGCACAACATCACAGACTTTTGTTCAATGATTCTTGCAATTAAATTGAATGCCTGATAAATTACTTTTGGTAGGGTATTTTCTAACAGTACAGGCGTAAGTTCTGTTCATCTGAATTTAAAGAAATAATACTATGGGCTAAAAACTGTAAGCAAAAAATCTGTTAAAAAAGCTTAGCTAATAGTAGCAACAATAGCGAAAAAACCTAACAACAGCTACCTTAGAAAAACAACAACAGTAACATCAAATTAAAAACACAAAAAAACAAAACAAAACAAAAAAATCTAACGAACAAACATTAAACAGTAGCTGAAAACAAGACAAAAGACAAACTTATCGTTTGAATTATCGACATTCATTTGCATTTTTATGCCAAAGATAAATTTTATATTTTACGAAAAAGAATAAAAGTCTACAATAAAAAAAAAATATTATAAAATAAAGTTTCTGGCTGCCTTTAACGCAAATTGAAAATCGAACAAACCAAAAAACATCCTGTGACAAAACAAAAAAATTATTTTGGTTTTAAATAAAAAAGCCATTTTTGTTTGTTGGGTTTAAGGCAACCCAACAAAAGGCAGACAAATAAAAGCAATAGAAAAAACCTTAAAATATAAATAAAAAAACAATATATTTGGCACTGCATGACCAATCACTGGAAAAATAATACTTTTGTTTCTATTTCTATTATATTTCAAAAACCTTTTTTATATCAGTGCAAAAATGGATTTAGGAATGAAGTATTATAAGGGCCTTGAAAATATATATGTAAATATGTATTTCTAGAAATCTATGTATATATTAAAAAAATAAACTATGCTTGCTATTCCATATTTAATTCGAAAAGAAATAAAATATAATTTTTTTTTCTCTGTCTTAACTCCCAAAAATAAACTCTTCTCTGAATATTAGAAATGTGTATATTTTAGAAAATATATTTTTCTGTTGAATATGAACAGGAAAAGTAAAATTTAATTTGAACTAATATTAAAAAAGACCTTATATTTACAATAGTGTTCGATCATAGAACCCTGGGGTATTTGATGCTTAAATTGGTATTTATTTTGGAGAGCCACTTCCATAAGTAAAGGTAGAAGTTTTTCTTATACAGTCTTTCGTTTTCATTTTTGGAAATAGATTCCTTTGTGAATACTACCTTCAAATCCACATAATATCTTGTTGATGCTATTATCACACATCAATTTAATTGGTGCAATGCACAGTGGGGCAGAATCAAATTTTTTTTTAGAAATATTTCAGCCATTTGCAAAGGGCTAGTCCGAGTGATCCAAAGTTTGAAATAGGCAAAGCAGAGGAGTATATTACCTTAAATTTTAAAATTGGACATTATACACTTACCAGGGATGGCGCTATATGGCCTCAAAATTGGGAACCTCGTACCTTGAAATTTTTTTAGAGCTTGACATTCTTTCTTTAATTTCTGTAAGATTTTTAAAAATTTTACATGGCCTTAAAGATCTAGTTAATACCTACCAAATGATGCTCTTATTTATAAATTATATTTTAAAATAAGCAAGTTATAAGTACTTTGAAATTAAAATTTTTGAATATTTCGATACTCTGGTCCATGTTTTTCAAAATATTGATTACAATTTCCAGCAAAATTTTTTTCATACTTATCGAGGAAAAATTAGACGATTTTCAATTGCATTTTTAAAAAGAACCACCAGTCTTTTTTAATAGGAAAAAATTTCGTGTAAAAGTGTTGATCCTTGTTGAAGATAGACTTCTTTCAATTTGACATATTTTACATCGAAGTTTTGAATTTAGTCTATATGTTCTAAAATCCTAATGATGGGAAAAAGAAGACTGATATAAAAAAATATGTATACTGCTAATTATACAATATACTCCCAATCGTTGCTAAAAGCATTTTCTGATCCCTAGTCCATATATTCTGATCCCTAGTCCATATGTGAACTTGATCGGAAAAAACCAGAAAAATCTAGTTTTGGGATTTTTGTTACTTATTTTAGGTATTGTTGGATTTTCGTTTCCTTAGTGTAGTAGACCATTCGATTGTCGTTGACTTATTACATATCGACTGAAAATATAATTTGAATCGATCGACTTGTTGCATATTTAATATTATTACTATGGGGAGGTCTAATAGGCAGTTTATAGAGCAGCTATGAGTAATTTTTGTGTGACCAAGTCGTAGTTTGAAGATTTTGATAGAAGCCATTATATTTTTAATATTACTCGAAAGAAGATATTACTCGAATGTTTTTGATATGTTTATTGTGATGTAAGAGAAGCTTTTATTGCATTGTCGGCGATCTTGTGGTGGCTGGGTAAAAAAGGTTTGCCACCGATTGCCTTTTGATAATAACAATACAAATTTCAAAAATCCTAAAATTGACTTAGGTGATAAAAGGGAATCAATATATAAGGTGTAGTTATCTCTTTCTTGCAAATGTATTGAAGGCCTCCAATAATTGATAGCATTTCTGTTGGCTGAGTTCGGCTATAATTTGGTAAGTTTACTATAGGTAAAAATGTGAGGATGATGAGGATGGCTTCTAAACGGCTGTCTTCACCTGAGTTGGAACCACAAGCACTTGGCAATAGAAAAAGAAAACACAAAAAGTTTAATCTTTTCAATCGAAAGAAAGGCGAAGTTACAAATTAACTTTCCTTTAGTTTATTGACTTCTGCACAAGTTTAATAATGTATATTCGAAAATATTTACAATTTATTTAAGTTCGATAAAATTTACAAGAATTTTTTAATTATGACACGAATTACAACGAACTTGTTTCGATCAAAAACGAACTTAATAATTTCAATTTAAATCTAATGCCAACGATATGGTGCAAAGAAATATAAAAAAGCTAAGCAATTTCGGCCAACGATATGGCGCAAAATTATTAACCAAAAATATACAAAATAATTAACTGAAAAAGTTCGACTTCCACTACGAAAAAAAGTATATATAAAACCAAGGAAGAAGAATAAGCGGCAATTGAAGATAGACGTCAAAAAACTGCACAAACTTTGGCATCACTCTCAACGATGAAACAGGGATGGAAAATCTTCATTGTTCAGACGTAAACAATAGGGTAATTCGATGTCAAATCAACCAAAAAAAAAAAAAAATTGTTTTCAAATTTACTACTTCCGATTTTATTGAAACTTTTGTTGTTTATATTCTTTTACTTTCTGAAGCCAAATATAATTTTAAAAAAATTCTATTTCTTACGGTTTTTTAGCTATCGAAATAGGAAAATATCGCTTTTTTGAATAAAAGATGAGGATTAAATATATTCTTATTTCAGTTCTGTAAGCCCTAGGAACTTGAGTAATAGATCATTTTAAAGGGGATTTCAAACGCTTTAATTTGATATCAATCACGAAAAAAACAAATTTTTAATAAATTTTTTTCTTATATTTAAAAAAAAGTTTTATAAAAATCTTTGAGATAGTGTTTTCTATTTTTTTTAAATTCATATATGTTTTTTAATGTGGCTTAGTGAGTGCACCATAAAATTTCAGAGTGGGACCATGGTGGGATCAGAAGTTATATTAAAAAAACTTTATTTTGACTCATTACAAACTGAAAAAATAGAAATATTTTAATAAACTGGGTAATAAAGGTAAAAAATATTTCTTAAAACTGAAAAATATGTAGTTTTTTAACATAACTTCTGATCCCACCATGGTCCCACAATCAAATTTTTATGGTGTACTCACTATATATCAAACCATATATAGATATTTACTCTAAGCATTGGTAAACGTTGTTTGCAAAAGGGCCCTAAATTCTAGATATACCTTTACCTCTTACTTCAGCTCATGCATTTTCATTTACTGTTAAGTTTCATTGAAAACTATCCAATACATTTTTTTATTATTTTTATTTCTTTCTAGTTTCTATGTTAAAATTTAACTTTATTTTTTTTGTAGGCTTCTGTTTTGATATTTTCTGTTGAATAAAAAAAGGAATCACAAAATCTATCCTTCTGCTAAAAAAAATTGCAGAAAAAATTGGAAAAAACGTGATCAGTTTAACATTTTCGTAAATGATTTTAGACATTTTTTGCTTAGATATTTTAATGTTGATGGTTTAACTAAGAATTTGTTTTTTTTTGCTTTATTTCGACAGTTTGTAAGTAAAAATGTTTCACATGGTGTTTTTATATTTCCTTTGAAAAATGATTTTTTTCAATGGGAAACAATTACCAAAACAAAAATGATAATGTTTTTTTTTTCAAATATTTGGGGTAACTTTTTTACCTGATACATTGTGAAAACTGTTGTTTACAACATCTAGAAGAATGTTTGTTTATCAATAAAAAAAGCTTTATTGAGGATAAAAAGACCCACAAATATAATTTATATTTGGTTTTATTTCTTAGTATGTGTCTTAAGTCTTTTGTTTAGTTACGTCATGTCCTCTTTTTGGTTTTCGTTTTTGTTATTATGAGTTTAATTGAAACAAAAGCTGAATGAAAATAGTAAATATTTAAAGATTAGTTCACACAGACTGTTCGCTTTTAAGCTTTATGAACTAAAAAGTGTTTATAATAATCAACACATTTTATTGGACGTAATTTTTGTTACCGATCTTGTTTTTGTAACACTTCACTTGTTTTGGAATATGGATCAATAATATGGGATCTAATCTACAAATAGAAATTGACAGGGTTGAGTCGGTTAAAAAACAATTTCTCTTATTCTTCTTTTGTAGTTTTGGTATCCTAAAATCTTCTGTGTCTGAAATGTATGGTTCTATGTTAGAACATTTGGGTCAAACAACCAGGCTATTTATGTAACTAATGCATTTTTTGAATTCAAGAAAACTGTTATTTAGATGATGATACAAAAAATTGGATAAACAATGGTCTAAATTCTAATGTAAGTGTAGCTTTGTTCAAATATAAATTATCTTTTTTAAATTAAAAAGTCACGGGGTTTTGAACGGTTTGGTGATATTATTTTTCCTACCAAAAAAAGAATACAATTAAAAAAAAAATATATAAAAAACCTGTAATTTTGTTGCTGGTTTAGTTGGTAATCGAAATGGAATAGAAAACAACAATTTTTAGAAATGTCTGTCTGTCTGCCTGTCTGTCTATGTTCCCAATAACATTTTTTAAGGAAGTACATTGGTATCTTGGTTTAAATATAGGACACTTTTCTTTAAGCAAAATTATCTCATTTCCTGTACAAAGCAGACAAAAAGTAGTGATAGTACGCAACTTCACCGATTCAATAGAACTGCAAACTTGACATTTATTTTATTACAGAACTCTACAATAATTTTAGAATTTTAAATAAGTTTCAGAATTGTATCCAGGGATGGGTACTACTGTGTAAAGAAAATACATAAATCATAACTGAAGCACTATAAAAGTAAGAGTCTTAAATTTGGTGTGGATTATTTTCGAAGCAAAATCGAAAAAAACATTGTAGACAAAAATTTGTTTTAAAATACATTTCAAGTAAAATTTATTTATTATGAATATAAACATAAAAATTTATAATTAAATTATAAAAATTGCTAAGCATTTTGCTACAAATAGAGAAATCATTTTGAGGTTTTATATAAAAACTTTATTTAAATATATGTTCTTGTTCTCAATATGACTAATTTATAAAATCTAAATATTTTTCTCACAAACCAAAAGAATAAAAAAACGGAAACAACATAAAAACACAAATTAGCATAAAATTAATTGGAAAACCCCTGTAGAAATTGTCACGATCATTTTTAGTTTTTGTTTTTATACTCCTTCTTTAAGTATATTTTAACAAATATTTAAAGATCTTACTATACCCACCTTCTACCAAAAAATACAAAAAGAAAAATAAAGAAATCGTCATCATCATTATCATTGCATACTCACGAATATTCAACAAAAAAAGAAAAAAAAAAATAACAGAAGACTGTTGATTCAAACGAGGCAACTAGACACAAAAAACAGATATGTAAAGAAAAAGCAAGCACATTTGAACACAAACATGTTCTAGCTTTGAAAATTATTCGTACAATGATTTTACTACAAGTTGTATAGAGTAAGTGGTAAGTATTCTTAAATCATAATGCCACATAATGAATGCAAAAATTGTAGAAATTTGCGTCATACATAAATCAAAGTCAAATGGTACGTTTGCTCATATAGAAACTCACATCTACAAGTAGTCATACTCTCGTCGAGAATTGCATTCGTACAAACAACAGTCAAGCAAATGACATCAACCAGTTGTACAATACTTTAGAGCAGTGGTGTGCTTTTTCTGTCCTATACTATTGAGTATAGGGTAAAATTTTTCTGCTATCGCATCTATCCCTGCTGCTTGGTTTACATGTCAACAATGAAAATCAAATGAGTTGATTGTGCTGCTACTAATACAGGCTTACAATATCATAATATGCGTTTGGTCACCACTGCTTCAGAGTTACAAGAAAATTAAAAATAAAAAGAATAGAAAAATCATTGTTTTTTTTTTGTTGCTATTATTGTTGTCGTTGTTAGCGTCTAAGTATGTGCTGAGTGAGCCAGTAACAACAACATAAAGTACCTACAACAACTACTATGACGACTACTATGATTATTAACTGCCACTAAAGAAAATAAAAAAAAGATTGCAACAAAAGCAACACGATGATATAAGCTTCAAATGCATTTAAAGTGAATAGAACGAATGCTAACATGGCGCTTAATGATTGTTATGAGCCTATAAAGCCACCCCCATGAAAATGTAAAAAAAAAATTGAAAAAAAAAACTGATTTTCTTTCTTCACTTTTTTTTTAAACACAGTGGGTACAGTTTTATTTTTGTAAAAGTAGGTTAAGTGCAGCTCATGTTTATCTGGGTTTTAAATGTTTTGGATGTTAGTTTCAAAATGGATAAAAAGAAATGAGGGGTGAATCGTTCAAATTAAACCAACAAGAAAATAATAAGTTTGTGGTTTATTGTATCTCAAGTTCTAAAAGAAAACATTTTTTTAAAACAATATGCGTTTAAGTTACAAATTATATTAACACTTATTTGGCAGACTAGCAGACTAACTATAAAATTATTTTACTGGAACAGAGTCTCTGCAAAGTAAACTTCTAGCAACACATCCCTTCTTTATGTTAAAAAAGAAAGTTTCAAGTTTTGTTTTGATTTGGTATTTTATTACTGCATTATTTATTGTATTATTGAATTAACAAATAGTCTACACAAAGCGGAAAATATGTAGTAAAAAACTTACTAAGCATTGATGTAATCAATTTTAGATCATATGCTTTCTGGTATACGATTGCTACTTTACTATTAAGTATTAAAATTTTATTACTTATTTATATACAAATTAAATTTTAAAGAAAGGCTTAGATTCGTTTTATTGTCTTTAAGTTGGTAGTAGACTACTTTCTAACCAACTGACGATATATGATTGAATACAATTTTCTCGTATTCTATTAACTTAATTTAGATGGTTAAATAGATGATTTTTAAAAATATACACCACCAAAAATAGATAGAGGCGAATAATGCCGACGACAGACGTATCGACCCAGAAATGCCATTACATTCTGCTTGTGTCTTAATTAAATTGTCCCCATTTTTTTAAAATTATTCACCTAATTTTGTTTTGGAGAATAAAATTAACTTATAACTTACTTTAAAAATTTCACATCTATTGATAATTTACGTTACGTGCTTTCACTGGCTTTTGCTCTTGACTTTTGACGAATATCGACTGATAGTTGTTGACCTGTTTTTATAACAGAGTCTGTCATAGTTACTAATATTCTATCATTATTCCACATTTAATATGTATCTTCCAGTAGGTCTAGCTAGTGCGGGACATTCACATTCAGTTATATTGTTCTTAAATTTTCATCTTGCCAATGATACCATGTTTTTTACTAAACTTTGTTATGCAGTTAAAGGTACCACGGTTATATCAAATAAGCATTTTAGCCTTCCTGCCGAAGGGCACCATTCGAAAATCGCAGCTTTCCTCCACCTCTTTAGCTTTAAAAAGTCCACTAATTGTAGGACCATGACATTACCATCTACAACTGCAGGTGTTGATCCACAAATATTCAGAACATATCCCCTTTTTGGCAGTTCGTCTGCTGCATCTACTTTACCTCATTTACCGAGCCACGTCTATTTATGGAGTTTTCTTTTCTGACAAAAATGTTGCATATATTTAACACTTATTAAGTTTTCGTTATCTTCTCTACAAAAAATATCAGAGTGTGAATAAACATCATGTTCATTTCTAAATATATCGCACCAAAAGCAGGTAAATATGCTAAATTTTTTACACTCAACTTTTATTCAGAGTGATATATTGCCCTTTTTTATTAATATTTTTTTTATTGAAAAAAAGAATTTTATTTTGAATTAAAATTTTTATGTGAATAAATATTTATTTTATACGTCAAATAGGCATAAATGTTAAATATAAAATTAGTTTGCTTTTGTGTACTTTTGAAATCATAAAAAAGGTCACACTTTTCAAGGGCTGGGTGATACATAAAAAGTATTACCTATTAATAAGGCACAATATTTTTTCAGAAAAGAAAACGCCATTAGTTTCACTATACATTTTCGAGTGCAATCAGAACCTTTCCTCCAACCATTTCTGCCTGGCATACGAACATGTGCTCTCCTAGACGCACACAGGAGAAAAGGGTTCAGCTCAACTGAGAAGACACCTGCATTTCTATTAATATACGGCTCTCCTTACTGCTGTAGCTATAAAAATTAACTTTGCGGAAATAATGCCATACATATACAGCTTTCGAATTAAAGATTGCTCGTTTAAAAGATTGCTCGCTGAGTAAGCCAATTAGACATTTTCTTAAAAGAATTAAAAAAATGGGCCAAGAAACACATGCAAAAGCTTTTCGATTGCTGTAAACGCAAAAACAAGCAAAAGCGCTGCAAATAAAAATAAAAAAACTAAAAGAAATCACAAAAATAACTACCTAATAATTCTTGCAAAAAAAAACCGACTACAAAACAAATATATGTGCATCAATTCTAAACTAAAAATTTAATAGGAAGTAATCTGTAAGAAAAAGTACTCAAATCAAATACTTTTATACTTGTTGCTCTAACGGACATAGTAATATACGTTCTGTACATTCAAATGTCTATCCATTCAGCAGATAAAGCCATATACGACAAATTACCGCAGATATGAGGACACCCTTTATTTTTTACTTTTATTATTGCTGACACAGCAATAAAAAGTAATGGTTCCAAAGATATGGCCATATAGGTTAAACAATATCACCTAGGGGACACCCTAGGTGATATTGTAAAATTTTCAATTAAACACTTTTGAAGGACAGATTCTTTGTCAATTTTAAATGTCTGTCTAAAACGGGTCGAAAGTTTGGCCATATGCATCAATTTACATCAACTATTGAGACACCCTTTAAAATTTTAAATATTTATAAATATTATTATATGGGACATAGTAGTGGAGATTCTGTCTAATTTTCAAGTGTTTGTCTATAACAGTTCAAAAGATAGGGCTAGATAGGTAAAATTATATAAATTATGGGAACACCCTTTAGTTTCCAAATTTAAATTATATACTTGATGTTATAAAGGACTTAGATATACAGGTTCTTTGTAAAATTTAACCGTCTCTCCATTACGGTTCAAAAATTTTGCAATATACATCAAATTACATCAACTATTGGGACACCCTTTACTTTCTAATTATAAATATTTAATTTCTGATCATAAATATTGGACATTCTGTCCAATTTTCAAGTGATTGTCTACAATGGTTCAAATGGTTCATATATTTAAATTGACGTCACATATGGGGACACCCTTTTATTTTTAAGTTTATTTTTTTTTTATTAATTTTTGTTATTGTCAGCTATAGTAATAAGCAGTTTTTTTTAAATTTTAAAAGGGTTCCCTTTACGGTTCATAATACACGTAAAAAACATGTATGTTGTATAGGGACACCCTCTAATTTTAAAAATTCTGAACTTCTTTTAAAATGGGACCAATCTGTAAGCATTTCCTTTCTAATAAAGAAAAAATTTTTAAAATCGGTTCAGAAATGACTGAGTTCTGCGGGCACAAACATAAAAAAAGCAACATTCAGACGAATTGAAAACCACTAAAAAGCTAAAAAAACCGCCAACAAAAAGGTTAATAAGGAAATTTAGAACTTATGAAAAAAATTACACAAGAAGACGAAAATTCACCGAAAATAGAAATTTTGCTTATTTAAAAATAAGGCTCATAAATTTTAACAACAAATAACCTGGAGAGTCCTACATTCAACTTTACCATACCTCATAGAAACATAATAACTCATGGATAAAGAATAAAAATTATTTTCGGTTTGGGATGTTAAAGCAAACTACCTCTCTCCCCTTTCCGATTATGCCCAAAAACTATACAGCTCTTCATGTCCATATACCAAAGGCACATACTGAATTTCATTGAAAGAAAATCCGTTTTTAATACCAAAAATAAAACAACAATAACACATACAAAATTTACAATATAGTATGCTTAATTTTTTGTATATCCTGAACTCTATTATTTATTAACGATTAAAAATTGTTATTTTATTTATTTTTTTAGGCCAAGATCGTTTTTTCTTTCTTTATGCAGTCCTATTGTGAAAAGTTTTTAGAAGCTCTTCATTCCTTTATCTAAATATTTATATTAGGAATTTTAAAGAAATGGATTAGTTTCATTAAAAACCTTTATTTATTACTATGTAGTTTTAGCCTCAACCACTGTGCATTACCTTTTTTCTAAATGGTAGAAAAAAAAAAATAAAAAATAAAACTTAAATCGTAACAATCAAAATTGTTAACAGCAACCACTGCAAACTATTTCACGATACTCGCAAACATTCACATGTAATGAATATGGAATTAAAAAAATTACATATAGAACGCATGTTTGTCGGTTTTATTCTTCTATTTTTCATTGTCAAAAAAAGAGAATTTCTAATGAAGTAGTTACAGTTTTCATAATATTTTTTTCTATTTCCATACAACCTCACCAACAATATTTCTTTCTTCCTTGGCAATTCAAAAGTTTTAAATTGTTGTTGAGTATAAAATATTTAATGTTACCAGCCAACATTTATGTAGGTTGCACCATGTTTGTTCATTTTGTTGTGTTTTTTTTTGCTTGCTTTCTTTGAATTTCTTTACGCTTCTCTATTTCATGTTTTAAGCAGTTTTAATTATTTTGATGTTGCTGTTACTGCTGCTGCTGCTGCTGCCTACTGATAACTGGGCTCTTCTGCTCTAGTCTTGATCATGAAATTTTCTTGAGAGAAGTGGAAAAGGAGAACGAATAAAAAAATAACTAGCAGCATTTGACATAAATTTACGCCGACATTAAATTGTGGGTGTGGGTGGATTATGACAGTCAGTACTCTCTTCATAAGTCGTTTTTTCTTGTTGTTGAAGCTTTAGCTAAAACAGCACACAACAAAAATCGCAACAAGTATACGAGGTGTTGTCCAAATAAAATTATGGAAATTCAAATTTAAACTTTATTTGTTTATTAATATTAGTTTTGTACCCATCCTAAGTTTATGTAATCTCTTTTGGATAAGTTAGCCTTCGTTTTGTTCCACCTTAGATTTACTTAAAGAAAAATTTAAAAAATAAAGAACTGTTTATATTCGTCCATTAATCTAAACAAAGTTAAATAGAGCAAACATGTAATAAAGGGTGTGCAAAATAAAACTTGACAGGGACACTTATTTTAAATTAGGTCCTTACTACCATCAAAACAAAAAAAAAAAAAAAATTAAAACAGTTGTAAAGTGAAAATAAGAATAAATAATATTTTTTTTTGCCAAAAGACGAACAAAAAGTGAAAATTTTCTATCATTATTAGAGAACACCTCGTAATTGCTTATTTTGCTGTTATTGCAGCGCTTGATGTTGCGCTTGAAATTGTACAATTCAGTTTTGACGATGTTAATGCATAAATAGAACAAGGGTCGGCACAACGACATAACATCACAATAACAATAGCAACATCTAACAACAACATTACTGACTGTGATTGTTGTTTTTTGTATAATTTTCTTGTTGTCTTTGACGAATTTTGTTTTGGTTATGGAAAAAGCTCTTGTTAATGAACTTTCTTACAATGTATTTTAATGTTTTTTCATCATTGTTGCAACATTTTAAAGGAAACTATTTGCCCACATATCTTTCTTTTGTTTTTCTAACCACTTTGGGAGTACGGTTACCCAGAGCTGGAAACTTAGCAACGAAAATACAAAAATATAGGAATTGCTTGTATATTTTGTGATGAATAAAAAAGCGAACTTTAATGATGAATATTTACTTTTAGAGCTGTCGCAACAAGATCCCTGTAATGATATAAAATGTAAAAATTTTAGTCTTTAACACTTATACACTGCTATTTAAAAATATATTTTTAATCCATAATGTCATTGGACACTACTAGTCAACACGCTTAACTAAAAGTAGGAAATAAAAAAACATGAATTAGAAATCACTTTAATAACAAATTTTAGGGACTATGACAACTTATGGACAACAATTAGTGGGGTATATTTCATGAAAATTGAATAAAGTTGAATGGTGGTTATAAATAAAGTATATAATGTAAAATCTGAATACATTGAAGGAATATTCTTCGATCAAGAGCCCATGGTATTGCAATGGAGCTACAGCTTTAAGTGTACCGGATAAATGACTTTACCAAACCAAAACCAAGATGAGCTAGTATTGTACCCCACGAACAAGCTGTCACCGAATTGTTAGAGTTGATAGCACGATTTAGTTATATTTTGATAAAGATCTTAAATTTAACACCCAAGATGTGACAGTAATCCGTTAATAAAATAAATATAATAAGATTTATATGAACGGCTGTTAATTGAAAAAAGAAGAATTCAAAGAGAGTGGCAATCACACAGATCACCCCAACTTAAAATCAGACTATAAAAATATACGAAATAGTTAACATAGCTATAGTACTCTCGAACTCCACAACAACATTATTTAATATAGCATGCATAGAGAGACCTTTAAAGACCTGTCATTCTTATGCCTCCCGTGCAAAATTCGTATGGAGGTGGGACAGGAAATGATACAGAAAAGGGCAACTATTTAAAAAGAGTTTTACTCCAAATGTGCTGACTTATATTGCTGAGTTACTACCTGGCCATGTTAGTGCTGTAGTCACCTAAGGCTTGAATTTCGTGATAGTAAAGGGCAAGAACTGGCTTAAACCGCAAGAAAGCCTCTAACATTGATAAAACTAGATGTTATTTTAGTTGCATAGAATATCTCAAAAATGATTCTTGTGGTAATTGTGCCATTTTACGTCTTGAGTACTTTTCCAAATATTAGAAAGTTTCTTTGACAACAACAATACCTAAGCCAGGAAAAGACCCCAGAAAAGCTGAATCGAAGAGGCTTTTTATCAAATATGTGAAAGATTTTTGAGAAGATATTAATAGCTAAGATGAACTTAATTCCAAGCGTTAAAGTATATATTCCATCAATACGGCTTTAGAAAAAACTGTATAATTGAACAAACACAGATTTACTTATCTGTTGTTAAAAAAACCTTTGAATAAAGAAAGTACTGCTCTGCACTTTTAATCGTATTTTTATCGTATCTTGAGATATAAGAACTTGTCAAAAATCTACTTTAAACTGATAAAAATTTATTAAACCGATTGACAGTTTATACTCAAAGAAGGAGATTTTTTAAGCTCACTTGAGACAACTGAAGCCTGAGTTCCCCAAGGTAGTATATTGGGTCCCACTTTTTACTTAATGTATACTTCGGAAATGCCAACTAGCAAACGAGTCCACACAAAAATACGACTGCTGTGAATCACCCCTCATATTTGATTGTACTATTTGAGAAACAAATTATAAAAATAAATATTTTTAACAAAATGACAAAAATAAGTGAAATGACGGATATAAATGCGTAGTTATGGCTGGCTCAAGTAAATCTACAAAGAATTTTGTATCAGTTTGGATAAATTAAACATTTTATAGACGAGAAAGATCACGAAAAACAACCACATGAATTTTATTAATGAACATTGCTAGTTTACTCACCAACCGCAGAAGTAATATTTTGGGAGTCCCAAAATCTGAAAAGTGGTAGCAAACCGTAATAAGAAAATTTGTCGAGAACCGTTTAATCAAATAGTTACATGATATTTTCAAAGTGTAAATTAGCTATTAGTTTTTTCCAATTTCAAGACGCTTCTGAAGGACATAAGTTGCAGCAGCTAGCAAACATTATGGACAGCTCAATAAAGCGGCTTGGCCATGCGGCTCAGGTTTATACTGATTTATATGATAAAACAATAATTATAGAACAAAAAATCATTATTTTAGGACGCTTTTTGTTTGAAGTACAACAACAATATTTTTAAACTATTGTAAAATATTAGAACATTATGACAATATGGCGTGGTAGCATAAGGGTACCTAGTAAATCTGCCAAATATATTTTAAAAGTCAACCCAACAAAAAATTATTGGAATTGGATTTATTTAATAAACTTTTAGCATCTTCCAAAACTAAGCTTTTAAGCAGTAAAGTAAGACAAACAAATATTGTACTTTTCGTGAGAGCAATATAAGACCTAAAATTATTTACAGGAAGCCGTAAGCAGAACTTCTGACTGGAGAACCTCAACCATATATATGTATATGTATATATAAAGAAATTTAATATGAACTGTCTGAGGTACCCTAAATTGGTAGCTTACCAACGACATGCTGTATACTGGCAGAACAATTCGACGATACTAGCTTTTTTAAAATTTCGTTGATATATCTTTCGTCTTTTAGGAGCAAAAAAGAAATAAATTACAAAATAGAAAAAATTTCAAACCACTGTGCAGTCTAGAATAAAATAATTGGAAAACACAGTAAACGCATTATTTATATTATTTTAATAAATTCTGGTTCTCATTTCGGTTTTGCAAACAAAATAAACAAATTTAAATTTCCTCTTCGTTCCTAACCTTACTTTCCGCACAAGGAATAAGAGAAATTTTAAATGTCTTCGCTATGATCGTACGTTAAAGGTTTTGTTTGTAAGTACTAAGCGTGGGGGTGCTACACCTCAAGTGGTTAGCACTTAGACTACTACAGTATGATCAAGAGTTCGATACCCATCCGTGGCAATATCAATTTTTCTGATATTTATTAATTCTATAAATATAATAATGCATATCACAGAGCCCTCCTCGCCGGTATTACAATAAAGCACTAAATCCCCGCAAAGTAAACTAGTTATAAATAATTACAAAATAATTATTAATAACAACAGAGAAGCCTCAGCACTGTTCTAAAAATAAACATGGCCTGCAATCGCAGTCTTGCCGAAAGTGGAGCTTTTACTCTAACTAACTATCTGTCTTATCCTACTCCTATCCCTTTCCCAAGGGTGTAACACGATTAATGTAGGCGTTAATTGCCTGGGTGTTACTTCTCTTTAAAAAAAAAAATAATGTAAAACGTATGCAGTAGCCTTAAAATTAATAAGCTAAATAATAAAATCAAGTGATAAAAAGTTTTTGTAAGAATAGCTTTTATGTCATAAATACACTTCTAATAAATAATATTTGAACAATGCAGCTTTTAGACAGTCGCAACTTTAGCGATGAAAGGTCATTAAATTGTCTCTTCATATGGTAGCTTGTACTAAAAACATCACATAAACCTAAATCATACTTGGCTGAACACTTACATGTTTCACAAATGTCTTACATTTTCAAATAAACACTTTTTAAGTTTTTCATGTCTTTAAATGATTTTAACATCATTATTTATTTTTAATAGTCACAGATGTTTAAGAACTTCGTTCAATACTACATGTATTTTAATAAATTTTAATAAATAATTTTAATTAAAAATTTTTAAACAAAAGACTTAAGACATAAACCTTAATACACAATGTTGTACACAAATGTTCTAGAAACAGCGTTCAAATCATGGTATCACTGGCAAGAATTTAACATTAATTGTGGACAAAAATTCTTAACCTTTTGTTTATTAGTCTATTTAAACAACGAAACATAAGTGAAACCAAACGGACACCATAATAACAAAAAAAAAAAAATAATTAAAATTAAAAGTTAAATAAATTCAATCTTATCGCAAAATGGCTACTAGATTTTTAATGTTTTATTTGGTTTCTGTTTTAGACTAAAAATCAAACATTAAATTTGCAATTTACTTTAAGCTGGTCGGTCGTATGTTAAAATGCTATTAAAAACTTATTTAATGATATTTATTATTTATTTTTTTTTTCTAACGGACATACCTACATATAATTGAGATTATAGTTTAAACATTAATAGTGGAGGCAACAAGAAAAAAAAGAAAAAAAAAAAATTAATTTTGAATTGGTCGTTTCAAAGCGATTTATTGATTTTATGGCTTATAGAGCACACAAAATTGATTTTTATTATTGTATTTAATAAGATATTAGACACAAATATATATCATATATGTATCTTAAAAAGTTTTAACATTTATTCTATAAACCACAAAACTCTAAGTATCTTCGACCAGCAGCAAGTACACATTCGCCATTCAATAAGTTAGTCGTTTTAGACGTTGTAGTTGTAGTAGTATTGGTTGTTCAATGAAGCATAATTATAAGACAGAAGACGTGAGAAAAAAACACCTGCATTGAACACCGCTCAATGGTGGTAATCGTAAAAAAAATGATTATTCAACCAGTTAGTTAAGAAGTGAGCTGGTGAGTTTGTAAGCGAGTAGTTTATTCTATAGTTTGCTTAAAAAATAATCTTACTCGTAAATAGCTTGTAAATGTGGCTGGGTGACCAATATGAGTTTATTCACCATAAATACTTGTCTTAGTTTATAGTCAACCTGAAAAAAAAAAAAAAAATAATTGCTGAAATGTGTACGCTTTTTTAGCTTTGTACTTTTTTAATAAGAAGATTTTTATCACTGATCATATTTCTCATGTTTATTGCCAAAAATAAAACTCAAATTGCAATTCCCAAAAATTTTAATTTTTCTAAAACTTTAACAGCTTTTTTCTTTTAATAACATTTGTTGGTGTTACAATCGTTGCTAGTTTATTTTATTTAAAAGTTTATTTTATTTGTATTTTTATTTACGAAATAAATTATTCTAGAGATATTTTGAAGGTCTATTGTTTTTAATAAATTTCTGTAGTTCTAGAATTTGATTGTCAAATTTTAATTGGCATTTAAAATAAATTGTATTGAATTTTATAGAAGTCTTTTGGAAACGTGATTATTATTATTTTAAGTTTAAATATAATTGGTGGAAGCAATTAAATTAAAAGTTTTTTGGATTAGATTATAGTTTTTTTATAGTTAGGTCACCAGTGATGCTTTTTAAGTAAGACAAAATTTTTAAACTCTGTACTTTTAGGCTATTTGAGAAATTTTGTTGAAAATTCCGGTCTTTTACGTATTTTATGAAAATAAATATAGAATTTAAGGTTTTAAGGCTATTTTCCAAATTGTTGTTAAAAATTCAGGATTTTTACGCATTTTATGAAAATCTTATCATTAGTGTGCACGATGCTGCATGGACAGCTAAAGAATAATCCAACCTAGACAAACCGATCTAGTATCTTCACAGATAGTGTTGTCTTTTAAAAAATAAAAAAGGAAAAGTTTTATAAAGATATTAAAATTGCAATTGCAATAACGAGTATTTTGTACGTCCTTTTTTTAAATCTTTATCAATTTAAAGGGAAAGTACTTAAGCTAGAGTCCAATTCATTTGTCATAAAATATTTTTATTATGAGCTTATTATATCGAAATATTGGAAGAATGGATCTAATATTTCGATATCAATCGGATAGAATTATTAAAGACTAATATGAAATACAAGAAATACATTTCACGCCAAACGACATAAATATAAAATGGCATAGTGAATACCCAATATCTTTGCTAACTCTATATCTCTACTTAAACTATTTTTTTTAATGTTTTCAGAGAGACTTTTGAAAATTGTTGGAGAGATTAGTTGGAACCCAATATTATGCGTAAAAACGTTTTTTAGCCTAAGATGTATGATTTAGTACTTTTTTTTAAATTGAAAAAAGTCTGTCCCTGCGATAAATATTTGCCTTGGGCTTCGCCATTCTTATTTTTCATTTCCTCTGCTATTTTAAAAATAGTACTATCAAGTGTCTCGATAGACTGATTGGAAGAGTGTCAGTCTTTAGGTTGCGGGTTCAATTCCCACCAAAAAATCTGGGTGTTTTTTGCAGACAACCAAGCTTTTCAGGTAGTAAGTGTAGTCTTACCAAAAGAAATAATGTATTTTCATTTCAAAAAAGTAGCAAAATCTGCTTCAAATAATCGATTATTAAGAAAATATGAACAACAGATTTTCTAAACATTTACAGCAGCCTATAGCAACTTGATATTTTTATAAACTTTAATTTTCACAAGAGCTACGAATAGACCTATACCTTTATAGAAAGTGTAAGCAGTTTATGGATTTCCTCTAGTATTTCTCTAAGTTTTTAAGTTATTGAAAGCGTGTGGTTAAAACGAATGTTAAGGAAAAAATTATAAAAAAACGTATACAAAAGTGATACTTGATATCCAGCTCTCTGGAAATATTTTTGTTTTGTCAACTTTTAAATTAAAATTAAAACTTTTGCACCGTTCCGATAAATTATGCAGTACGGTTTAATTGTTTGTTCCTAACATCAGCATTATTTTATAAAAATATTCAGCAAAATTTGTTTAAAAATAAAAATTTTAAAATTTTGTATAAAAATTGTCGAACAACTACCTTGATATCCCTACAACCTAAATTATATGGTTGTAGTCGAACCATATTATTATTAAATATTAAATTATTATGGGTAAATAAACAATTATAGTATGGTTAAAAACTATGAAATATCATATGGGAACAGTTTTTTATTTATTTTTAATATATTTTGAAACATATGTGTAAAGAGAATAAACAAAATTAGTTTTATTATAAATTAAATAAAACACAAGCTTCTTAAGGTCTTTAGACGTACCTTTTTTGTGTTCTACACTGCCAAAAATAATACGTTAGTGCCTTTAACAATCATTTATCAACGCCGGCATGACCTTTACGACCAAAACCAGCAACTAACACTTCACCATTTTCTTCGATGTATTTCATAATACTGTCATGTGGTACAAAAGCCGTGACTTTTTCCGTTCTTAATCAATTGAACTCTCACGCACTTACGGATAGCAAAATTAGGTTATGTGGCTTTAACACCAACTTTTTAAGTACAATTTCCTTGGCATGCGAATCAACACCAAAAGGATTAGCCTTCCACCTTATACCCAAATGAGCATTTTTGTAGTGTTTATCAGTTCAACGTTGATAACGAACGTTGTTGACATGCTTTCTAGCAGTGCGGAAAAATTTTTTTCTAACAACATTTTTTTATTTATTATTATTATTATTATTATTATTATTATTATTATTATTATTATTAATGTATCAATGCATCAATAAAATCGTTATATAGATTATATTGATGCATACTTACTTTATATTGTAAATAAAATGTTTTACTATTTTTTCTTTAATATTAATATATTATGGTTAAAATTAATAAAATTTTTTTTAATATTTATAAAACTTTGGTTGTGGATTGAAAATTATATACTTGGAATCAACGATATTGCGTTTTTTAATGTAGTAACCATTTAATGATGAAATATTAATCAATAATGATGAAATATTATTTCGGGACCAAAGTAATGTTAAAAACAACTAAAATTTGTTCATCGCAAACATACATAGTTATAAAGAACATAATGTCGTACCTGTGGCCATACCAAAACCATGTTTTTTTATGCGTTGTACAGAAACAGATTCGTATAAAACATTGGTATTCCTTAAAAGCATAAAATGCTCTAAGCCATTCAGGGTTGTTTGCTTATTCTGTATTATCTTCAGAAATACCATATTTAACACAATCTTACCATATACATTTGCTATAAATTTTATTTTAAATTTGCTTTTTTTTCAATTGCTAAAATACTCGTTGTTATTAGGCGTAAAAAATTTTAGAATTTATTAACAATTAATTCATAATAAATTTAAGTGACATATATTCTCAACCAAACCTTAAGAAAAAAAAAATACATTAAATTGTACAAAAAGGGGGAACATTTTTTACACCTCAAAAGAAGCCACAAACCCATAAACAAACATAAAAGCCTTTATTTAAAAACCATTTTGAATGCTAATTTTCAAAAATCTTTCTTTTCCAAACAAATGTAACCCAGTTATATGTTTCTTAATAGAAGATTTAATAGAAAAAAAAAAAACAGCACGAATTATAATTCAGGAAAAAAACATACTCATATATATGTAAGTATACCATAACATTAGAGTGCTATTAATAAACTAAGTTTCAAGCATTTTTCTTTTCCTTAGACAACAACTGATTGAAGGAGTGTTTTTGTTAAGCTCTTAACTTTGCCTTGATTTTAGACTTCATCTACTTTTATTTTATAAGACTTGGGTTTTTTTTCGGTTCATTTTGTTTGACTACAAATTGCACTGATTGTATTGTATTCATGTGCATGTGAATAGAAGGAGAACCCTTTTATTAGGAAATAATAAATAATAAAATGTTGACACGACAACGTCATAACCTTTGAACGTGAAAATAACATTAACAAATATGGCAACAGAAAAATAATGCCAATATAAAGACAACAACAACAAGCTGTAATTGAGAATTATAGTTAAAAAAAACCAAAATCGGGACACTTTTATAAATTTATAGTTGAAAATTTTCTTATCCTGTGTGCAGCATCATTAGGAATTAATAATTAATTTAAAAAAAGAACTTGAAATTGTAATCAAAATATATTTAATAAAAGCAAGAGAATACTATGAATTCTCTTAGAACTCAAAAGGAGTCCCGGTACTATTAAGGGAGCTATATAGTGCAGTAGCCCGTGGTTTTCCTATTTTACCTTGATTTTTTTTGAAGATGAAAGAGCGGCAAGTTTCGAACTCTAGAAATTTGTAGAACATTCCAAGACAACCGAGGGTTATGGACTGTTTGAGAATAGTCTGAGACTTCCCATATTTTATATATTATACATTTTTTCGATATTCGATTGTTTGTTTGTGGCAGTAAGTCAATATGAACTAGAAAACTGATTTTAAGACTCATCGTAAATAGCACCGACAAATCGCTAAGACAATATTTATTTATTTATTTCCTTTGTATTTAAAGCAGATACCGTAAATAACAATTATTAAAAAAACTCTAAAACTCTTTATGTTAGAGTCATATATCAATAGATTTGTATTGACGAGCTTTTTAAGAATCTGTGGTGATCTTAAAAAATCGATCTCAACTCAATAGTTAAAAGTTATTTTTCAACGAAAAAATAAAAGTTTTTAAAATAGATTTTTAGTTTGCCTTCATAAAATAATTACGAAAAATTTTCGATAAAATTAAAAAAAAAAAATTTCGATAAAAAATCAAGGTTAAAGAAATATTAAATGAAGATAGATATTTACATATCTTAAGGGCCGATGTTGAATGTGAACCACATCTAAACGTCAATTTTTTTCTGCATTCAATTTGACATTTCTCAATAATAATCGTCAGAATGGTGGCAAGAAATGGCAACAGTGGATGATAAATTTTCAAAGAAAACTATCTTCAGTGATGAGGCACATTTTCACCCCAGTGGATTCGTCAATAAGCAGAATTGCCGTATTTGAGCGAATGTTAATCCAAGAGTGATTGTTGAAAAACCAATGCACCCAAATAGAGTGACTGTTTAGTGCGGTTAATGGGTTGGCGGCATCATCGAGCCGTATTTTTCCAAAATGAGGCCGGTCAGGCAGTTACTGGGAATGGTGTTCGCTAACGTGAGATGATAACGAACTTTTTATGGCCCGAATTGGAAGATATGGATGTGGACGATATGCGGTTTCAACAGGACAGTGATACTTGCCACACAGTTAACGAAGGAATAGCTCTTTTGCGCGACAAATTCAATGGCCGTGTTATCTCACGTGGTGGCGATGTCAATTTGACGCCATGATCATGTAATTTGGTACCGTTGGAATTCTTTCTTTGGGGTTATTTGAAAGAAAAGGTGTAAGTCGATAAGCCAGCAACAATTCAAGAGCTAAAGGGATGAGATAATTCGGCACATTAACGGTATAGAACATCAATTATGTATGCCTCAGCGTCATCGAAAATTTAGATGTGTGCCGCGGAGGTTGCGGTGGCCATTTGATCGATATTTTTTTCTACTCATAATTGAACCATACCAATATCAAGGTAAAAAGAAATGACAATAAATTCCTAAATAATTTGTGTTTTATTCAAAATCAACATTGGCCCTTACAAATTTAACCACCCTTTAGGTTAGCTAAGGCATATTTAATTTTTTTATTGACTGGTATATTCATGATGGCAGTATCTTCTGAAACCTGAAAAATAATTTTCAGCTGACCATGTTCTCTACCTCTTTCCTACAATTTCGTTATTTAGGTTTATTTTTTAATATTTTCTATTTTTTACTATCAAAATTCTTAATAAATTTTTCATTCCCAATATTTTGTATTGACTTTAGTGTTCACAGGTTTTCACTGGTATTTGTCAAGTTTATTTCTCGTTACATAGTTCCTCTTCTAGACGCACTTATTTATATGTTTCATTCCACGAAAGGTTGCAGCATATGTTTGATTACTGATTAATTGTATAATGATCATTCGCTTTTGTTTTACCTAGTTACAGCCCAAGCATGCCTGAACATGCTTACTTATTATTCTAATATTTAGCTTATGTGGAGGTCTCTCTTTCAAAGGAGCACAAAATAAAAACAATATGTGCTTTAAATTATGGCACATAAAAACAATGTTGTCCGGATTTTGGTTGCATCAATCTGTCTGCATAAAATTGCGTTGGCAATGAATAATGAATTCAATTAGTTGCTGTTTTGAATTACGTTTACAGTTTTTTGTGCTTGCATATTTGCTATTGTTTAGTGCCTTTTAATGGCCGCCATTCAAAATATTATTAAACATTTGTTATAAAAGCAATTTTCAAATCAATAAGATTTTGTTCTATTGCAAGTTTACAAGTAGAAGGAGGATGTAATGTGTTGAAATAAAATCATTTGTGTAACAACCGATCGTAGGATTTTTTGATGGGTTTTTGTAAACTTTTAAGATTGTTAGACAAATTAGGAAAGAATGAAAAGATGTTGGAATAATATCTCAAAAAAACAAAGATGGACCTATTGCTCCATTTTGATCTTTTGAGTTTCTAAGTATTATCTTATATTTGAAAGGCAGACAGGAAATGAGTTACTGTTTTATTATATGTATAGATGAAAATAAGTACTTGCATTGGCGGCCTTATTTGATGGTGTAGTTACATTTCTAAAATTTATATAAAATTCTAAAAATTATAATTAGAATTTTTGAAATCCAAAAATTCTAAAAATTATAATTTTTGGAATTTTGCCCATTTATGGGTACTTTTATACAAAATAAATACGTAAGAGTCTTAAAATTTGGTGTGGATTACTTTCAAAGCAAAATAAAACAAAATATTGTCAGGATGCACACAGTGTATGTGTGAGCACATCTAGTCAATCATATTTTTATAGAAAACCAAGCTCATTTCGAGGTAAATAGCATTATTATTAAACAAAGTTGTTGATTATGGAGTGATTCCAACTCAAAATTTTTTTGCGAAAGGCAACTATATCAATTTCGGGTCGGCATTTGATTAAAAAATTCGAACTAACATAAAAAAACGCCGCGATATGGGTCTTCTAATTTAGCCTCTATTTTCACCCCTCAGTCTCAGAATCAACCTAACTTTTGCTAACTCGAATTTGTTCCACAGTGTTATTGCACAGTAGCCGCCTGTTCAATGAACGTAACCCTTGCTGAGTTATTGGTAATAATTTAAACACCACCACTTCATTATGCAACAGCACATAAAACAAGTAATGACCATTTTTGCCCCAACTTGATTTTAGTCTACAGTCACCACCTTCTACCGAGGAAGTTCCTCGGTAGAAAACCATCATATGATGATGGTTTTCATATATTCACTGAGAGAATACCTTAAAGTCTTCTTAAAGCCAAATAAACTGGGATCCTTAGACATCATTAATTAAGCGGACGAGTGTTAACCGGATTCGTAAAAGTTCTGTTTTGGGGATAGCTTTATAATAAAGAAAAGTAGTAGGTGTAATACCTGCTACTTTTCAGTAGAGGTATTACAAGATTTTCTTCAACGTCCTTCGTTCATATAAACACGATTTTTTAACTTAGCAAGTTTGCTTTGCTTGCATATTTTGCTCCAGATTAAACTCTAAAGGGTGTTACCAGAAAACGACTTAAATGATTGATTCTATTAAAAATGTGGGGATGATGAGGATGGCTTCTAAATGGCTGTGTTCACCAAAAAGGAACCACAAGCACTAAAACACCAAAAGTTTAATTTTTTCAATCAAAAGATAAAAAGGAAAAGTTACAAATTAACTTTCCTTTCGTTTATTAAAATCCACAATAAGACAAATAAAATTTGCAATAAATTACAATTTAATTAAAAATATAAGTTTATAAAATCAAAAAACGAACTATATCAATTACAAATTTAAAACGAATGCCAACGAGACGGAGTAAAGAAATATAAGAAAGTTAATAAATTTCGGCCAACAATATGGCGCAAATAATTATTAATCAGAAATACAAAATAATTAAATCAAAAAGCGCTACTTCCACTACGATAAAAAAAAATATAAAGCCAGGGATGATGAATAAGCGGCAATTGATGATAGACGTCAAAAACTTCCACTAGCTTTGACATCACTCTCAACCATGAACGACGGATGGAAAATCATCATTGTTCAGACGTTAACGCTATTATTGATTTTTATTTTTGGCAACACTGCGAGACAAGTATTTTGCGTATACCCATATACCCAACTGAGCTGCTCTGCGTGAGTAGCTAGAATATAACTTAACATTACATTTATCCTTTTAATGTGTTCACGTTTTGGTGTGGTAATATGTAAATGATAATTCGCCACGTTTAAATATAAAATCATTAACATTATAAATTTCTATTTTTGCATTATTTAATTTAAATTCAAAAATATTTTATTGAATAACTCCTGAATATATTCATACTTTAATAAATAAATCAAAACTTTAATTGAAACTTCGGCTGTCAAACGAAATGTTTTATTATTAACCAAGCAGATTAATGCATTTCCCAACCGCTTGCTTTTATTAAAATAAATTGAAACCAAATTTCGAAAAGTTATTATGTATTTTGGCTATATATTATGCTAGTTTGTGTTTCGAATCTTGCACCTTACACTTACTTATCTCTTCATGCCTGTGAACATCCTACGGCTATAAAAATTCAGTCATAATACATTTACCATAGTCATACTTGCAACATATTTTCGCGTTACAAGCCTTGACTACATACATATGTACATATGTATAATGTGTGCTTAAACACACACACAAACAAACACACATGTAGGTGTGTATATAATTAGTTTTCTTTTTGTTGTTGCGTTTTTATTTTTTGTGGCACCATGTGTGTGGGCTTATTTTTGGAGCTATAAACTGTAATACAATACACGGCAACATTCTAGCCACAAGCATTTTAAATGCTTAAGAAAATAGTCGTTTGTTTTTATTTTTATTTTTGTTTTTGCTTTTGTCTATGGTTTTCTTAAAATTATGTGATAAACCAAATATGAAAGAAAAAAAAAAACATATCGAAACGAAACCAAAAATATCATAAAATAATGGAAAACAAAGAATCGATTCCAGACAATATTTGCAAAATTTAACAAATTCATTTTTAACCATATATGGAGCGGGGGGATTTCGTGTGCGACAGAAAGTGTGTATGTGTCTACTTGTATTCGCAAGATTCTGAAAACTAAGCATATGAGAAGAAATAAAAAAGAACTGCATAAATAAATTTTAAAAACCTAACAAAGTGACAAAAGTAGGTCTTTCTGGGAGTTATTTGGAAGGAATATTAAAAATATTCTTGTTTTGTCGTGGTATAGAACTGCTAAGTATTAAACAAATAAATAAGTTGTCACTTTAAATTTATATTCCATTCATAGAAATATAGAAATGGAAAGATTTAAAATATGTGAATGCAATGGCGAACTGTAACGCATCTAATAATCCTTAACACGACGGCTTTCAATAAGGGTATGCTGATTATTGGAAGGTAGCCTCATAACCAGACAAGACAAACTTACAGGCCTAAAATTTGTTAGGCTGCTGTGAGCTATTAAGGGTTCAGGTACTCTACAAAAGGCTCTAACAACAATATTATGGGTAACACACGATAACATTGGGTTGTAGCAATACCAAATGAGAACTAGCCCAAAACTGAATTGAAAATTTCGGCCTACACATATGTACATATGAATATATATTCCTTAAGAACATATTTTTATATTAAAAACAGGAGCCTTTTTAGGCTAAAATACACAAAAATGCCATAAATTTGGAATTTTTAAAATTAAATCGTCTAGTTTTTAACTGATAAATGATATAATCTTAAATTTTTTAGTTTGCTCGCTAACTACAAGAAAATTTTTTAAAAATTTACCGAAAATTGTACTCAATATTTTGAAAACACTGGACCAGGATACCAAAATATCTATAATTTTATTTTTGTTTTATTTTGTTGGTATAACTAGATCTTTAAGACCGTGTATAGGTTTTAAAAATCGAACAAAATTTTAAGAAATGCCAAGCTATAAAAGAGCAACTTTAAGAGCATATAGGCTGGCAAGTGGATGATGCCCAGCATCATAATTTAAGCTCAAATACACCTCTGTTATACTTATGTCAAATTTTGGATCAATCGCCCTAGCCCTTTATAATTGGCTGTTATTTCCGAAATAATTTGATTCTTCCCTACTGTGCAATGTCGATAAGGGTAGTTTTTATTAAAGTTTATTATCTAAAAGGCACGCGACAAAAAACTGGTAATGAAGCATTAGTGTTCACTTTTTATATGGCTGGGTGTTAAATCAGTTTTTTTCACATAGTTTTAGTTGTTATTATTAATATTTTACAAAATTTAGTTGTAATAAGGCTTTAAATTCAAGGGAAATAAATAACTAAAAATATGGATTGAACACGCAAAGAAAAACCATGGTTATGGTATGGTCACAGGAACCACATTATGGTCTCTATAACAATAGTTAGTTGTTTATAACATTACTTTGTTCACGATAAACAAGTTTTGGTTAAAATTTCATCATTTAATGTTTACTATGTACAAAAATGCACAAATTAATTTAACACTTTAGTTTTTGCTCCACAACCAAGTTTTTTCGTACGTAATCAAAAAATTGTTAACAACAAAAATTATTTGTATCTTTTTGTCATCGGAGTTTATTGTTTTGTACTTAGATAATAATAATAAATGTTTAAACAATTGTTTCGGGAATTTATATTTTAACATTTCATAGTTTGTAACCATATTATAATCATTTAATTTAATAATATAATGTTTATATTAAAAATAATATGGTTTAACTACAACCATATACTGTTGTCATACCTTTCGGTGAAGACCGTTATCACTGGCTGTTGTTTTGGTACGTTTGGCGAGCGCTTTTGAAGTGAAGACATCATTTTCAAGTCGCGTTTTAAACGTACCAAAACAACAGCTAGTTACGACGGTCTTCGCCGAAAGGTATGATAACAGTATTTTATTTACTGCCGGAACAAATCCAATCAATTTAATACAACCATATAGTTTAACCATAATATGTTGTTTCGTGTAAAGGAGAAAAGTAATATAAAGCGTTTTTATTGTTATAGGGACCATAATAGCTGCTTGTGATATCTGCAACTATACATGCAAAGAAAAAACATAGTTGAGGTAACCATAATCTAAGAGCAACATATTATGGTTAATTTATATGGTTGTTTTTAAACCATATTTTTATTAATCTATACATTATTTGGTTAAATTAAATGATTATGCTTACAAATTATGAAAAGTCATATGGGATATGAAAGCTTTTTTCATTTTAAAATAAAAAATTATTTATTATTTTTTATTAATGATTTTGTATAAAATACAGAATACGGAAATTCTATGCAGTAGAGTGCATTAAACAAACCTTCGAATATTATCAAAAAATAAACGGAAAAAATATATCGATTACTAGCCATCCCGGTTCGATTCGCTAGTAAAAGTATGGTCAAGCCTTAACCTGAAAACAGACTTTTTCGGGTCAAAATTTATCAAATATAAAATTTTTATCTGAATTAAATTAAAACTTTTAATTGCTGCACACATTTTTTTTGTATTGATAGGTTTTGGTAATTAGGCGTATTTTGAGCTTTATATATAGAAGATAGATGGGCCATTAAAGTTCACCAAGTTGTGTGCGGGAAAAACCATATATGCTAATTGTGAATGTGAGATATTAAAAGCAATTTGTGTTCCTAAAGAGTTATAAAAAGTGAGGTTTAATGCTTTATGATACGGTCACAGACAATCTAAATAGCATTTCACTTTCGGCTTGAAGATAATGTATTAATATTTATATTCGGTTTGTTTGAAGTCAAATGGTTGATTCCGCCAAATTGCCTTCATATGAAGTCTATTTTTAACCGACTTCAAATTCGTCTGAATATTGCTTTTTTATGTTTGTGCCCACAGAACTCAGTCATTTCTGAACCAATTTTAAAAATTTTTGGTCCCATTTTAAAAGAAGTTCAGAATTTTGAATATTAGAGGGTGTCCCCACACAACATACGTGTTTTTTACGTGTATTATCAACCGTAAAGGGTACCCTTTTACAATTTTAAAACACTGCTTATTACAATAGCTGCCAATAACAGAAATTAATAAAAAAAAAATAAACATAAAAATTAAAGGGTGTCCCCATATGTGACGTCAATTTAAATATATGAACCATTTGAACCATTGTAGACAATCACTTGAAAGAATGCCCAATATTTATAATCAGAAATTAAATATTTATAATTAGAAGTTAAAGGGTGTCCCAATAGTTATAATTTGATGTATATTGCAAAAATTTGGAACCGTAACAGAGAGACGGTTGATATTTACAAAGACCCTGTCTATCTAAGTCCTTTATAACATTAAGTATATAATTTAAATTTAGAAACTAAAGGGTGTCCCCATAATTGATATAATTTTACCTTTCTAGCCCTATCTTTTAAACCGTTATAGTCAAACACTTAAAAATTAGGCAGAATCTCCACTACTATGTCCCGTATAAAAACCCTTATAAATATTTAAAATTTTAAAGGGTGTCTCAATAGTTGATGTAAATTGATGCATATGGCCAAACTTTTGCACCGTTTTAGCCAGACATTTGAAATTTACAAAGAATCTGTCCTTTAAAATAAGTGCTTAATTTAAAATTGCACATTAAAGGGTGTCCCCTTTAAGCTATATGGCCATATCTTTGGAACCTTTACTTTTTATTACTGTGTTAGTAATAATAAGTGTAAAAAAATAAAGGTGTCCTCATATCTGACGTAATTTGTCGTATATGGCTTTATCTGCTGAACCGTTATGGATAGACATTTTATGTACAGAACGTATATTACTATGTCCGTTAGAGCAACAAGTATAAAAGTATTTGATTTGAGTACTATTTCTTTTAAATTTTTAGTTTAGAATTGATGCACATATATTTGTTTTGTAGTCGGTTTTTTTTGCAAGAATTATTTCGTTTTGGAGACAACTACGACCACACTTACGTGGTTAAGCGGTTACGAAACTTTAACACTAACGGTTTGGTAATTTTATCATACTTTTTTCTAATGGACCTTAAAGAAGATATTAGGTTAGTTTTAATCATTGGAAAATTACCGCCTTTTCATGGCTATTCTAAAGAGAAAGAGGGCCGACAGTTACCAGTCGACAGACTAAAATCACTAAAGTCAATATTAAAGGCTGGTTGTAGCACGTGACTCAATGAAAGTAGATTGCCGTAAATTACATTTCGATTGCATGTAATCATAGAGGACGGAAGGGGGTCGAAAAAGGACCCGTTATGGAAGTGGTCTGCCTCTATATTCCCCCTACATTAATAATATATCTCTATTCTGAAATTCGTAATTGTTATTTATCAATAAGTAAGCAGTAACTGGATTTTTTACTGAGTCAATCTCAAAAAAACATCATAATATTTTTCTTTCGATTCATATATCTATTTGTGCTACATTTGACCTTTCTCTACCTTAGACTTGACTGTATTTTCTCTCTCTCTCTCTCGCTTGTAGTTGTTGAAGAGTGTCGTAATGTATTTCTAAATGTTTAATTTTTATTAAACATTCAGACATACATAGAGTGGTGTTCTATAAAATGGAGCCACCTTTTACTACATTTCGAAAAAGAAAAATACATACTAAATCTTCATAGTAGTCTTTAAGGTTTTTATTTTTGTAAGTCCGAACAATTGACCAACGAAATTATTATACACCTGTTTTGATAAGAAACTTAAATTGAAATATATACGTAAAAACATTCGAAATTAAAGAAAGGGTCAACAAGTTTTGGTCATGTCCCTATCGGGATATTACTCAATGCTCCTTTTACCAATGTCCACAAGTGATATTTATTTTTTGCATGTTTTCCCTTAAGAGCTAATTTAACTATTCGCCACAAGTTCTCAATGGGTTTAAGACTGGAAACTGAGCAGGCCAACTTAAAACATCAACCCCATTTTTTTGCAAACTAATCTTTTGCTGAAACACAAATTGAAGCTGTATTTTTTAATCAGCGTAAGGCATCACATATCTGTTAAGCAGATTGTAGTATGTAGTAAAAGGTGGCTCTTTTTTATGGAACACCACTGTATTTATCTCAATAAAGGCTAAATATTCACATCACTTTATATTTTTGTTTTAATTTCCTCATTCTTTCTCGTTCCATGGCTGTTTCCGTTAACCTAGCTGGTCGTAAAAGTCTGACCTTGATAATAAATTGTTATTACTCCACTACAAGTTTTACATTTTCATTACTTTTCATTACATTTCTCTCGCTCTTTCGCAAATTAAGACTTTTAAGACAGTTTGTAATTTAAAACTGTTTTTAATGAAAGTTTGGTTCTTTGTTTGGTCATAAAAAACTAATTTTGATGTTTTAATTTTGTACTTTATGTACAGTATGTACTTAGCGCTCCTGTCATTGTATGTGCGCACAAAAATACTGTTTGATTGATAATCAAAAGAAGACACTTTTTAATATGATATATAAAAAGTGTCTTTATCTTTGTAAATAATGAAATTATATAATAAAATTATCTTATGTCAGCATAATTCTTGTACACAAAAGAATTCCATAAATTCTGTAGTATTTACATCGTAAACATTTAGAAATATAAACAATAAAATACCAATAAACTAATCACCGAACACCATAGAGTTTTTTGTTTACGTTGACAATTTGGTATGTTTATACTAAGGAAATTGTTCAAATTACATTTACAGTGTGGCCGATAAGTGTTCATATACTACTTAAGTGCCTTAACTGTAACTTTATTTTATTTCATTTCATTTCATTTCATTTCACTTTACTTTTCTTTTTTTCTAAGAATTAAAATAAAAACTAAAAATAAAAATATTGAGGAGAAATTTACCTGACCCTGCAAATAGAAAGAAATGAGACTAAGGGCAAAAAAAGTAAATTTAACTGGAGAGCCGCTTAAAGATTACCCTTTTTTCAACGTTTCTTAGGAGTGTAAATTCTGTTAACATACCATTTATGACTCTCAAACTAAACTAAACTAAAGATTATGACGGATTTTTTATTTTTTCTGGTAATCAAGTTACGTTCTCAGAAACACTTCGGGGAGTCTGATACCACTTGCATTTGATTTCTCACTAAATTTTAACCCAATTAAGTAAAACAAAATTGGTTACCACTTTATAGCGGTTCACTGAATGACTTTAAAATTTTCAAGAAATTTTAAAAAATTTAAAATTTGTTTTTAATGTAATAATGTTCATGTAATAATATATGTATTCAAACATATTATTACTAAAAATAATAATATTGATATTGTTAAGTACAATTATAATTATATTTAAACATATTATAATATAAAATTAGCATAATATATGAAATTTTATTATATTATAATCAAATATAAATATTATATGGTTAAATAAAATAATTATAATGAGATAAGCGATTCGATGTTTGAACACATTACACATACAAATAAATTTTTTTAAACACAAATTTCTAAAATTAGCTTCTAATGATTAAAAAAAAACAATTTTTGTTAGTAATAACTTAGGTACATATGAACAAAGTAAACATATTTTGTTTATTATTAATATAAACACTATATTGTTTTGTAATACTAATCGAACTTTGATTGTGGTCTGTATATATGGGTTTTTTAAGGCTCAACCAGTGTCCAAATGATTGGTACCACAGGAACCTGTAGCCACATAGAGAGCTGCCCATCACTGTAATCGGTTATTGGTGAGGTCCTTTCGGGATACACGTGGTGGCTGTGGTTTGGAGCAAGGTTTGTGCAAGGTTAGTCAAGTGTTCTGTTAGGCTCTCAACAGTAGGCTGTATAGAGTGTCAGGAGTTTGATGGTCTACAAAACCCCTAAACAAGCTGTTAGAATATGTGTCCAGGCTTTCCATGTTCTACTACTTATTGTGCAATATCCTTAGGGGAGCAAGTCTAAGCCTAAATTTCACTTAGTGGTAAGACCACCGTCAGATAAGAGCAACACGCTGACTGGTACTGACGTTAAAGTTTTACCACATTTTCCTTTCTCTGTGCACGTTCACATATCTCGTCAAAGTATATTAAAATAATTATTATTGAAAATAATAATAAAAATATTAATATGTTAGAATCATATTATTGTGTAACCTTATAATATATATTGTAAAATATAACCATAATTATGTTTAAGTATAAGAAATATCTATACAAAGATCCAAAATACCTAATACAATCAAAAAGATTTTCTTTATGAAATGTTTCTATGCTAAGGGGTATTCAAGCAGAAAGAAGGGAAGTTTTTTTCGAAGAGCTTCCTTATTATTTTCATATGGTAAATCTTGTTAATTTTATCAAGAAGGTAATCCCACTAAGTCAATTAGAAAACTTGTTACTCACAATTTTTTTACTAATTTTTGACACAAAAAAAAAAACAATCCAACAATCTACTAGAGGATAATATGAACGTAAAAAAGTAAAAAGGTAGAATGAAATCAAAGATTGATTAGCAAAAAATTTTAAAGGAGATGCCAAAAAAGCTTTTATAAAGGGTGTTTTATATAGAGATATAGAACTTTAAGTTGCAATAAAAAAACGATGGATTATTCGATTGACATGAATTTTATTTATCCGAAAGAAAATCTTGTGGCATTACATTTTAAATATGATTAAAATATGATTTCTGGCATATGACCGGCTGGCGCGGATGTAGTCCAATCTGGACGTCCAATTTTCGGTGACGTTTTCCAACATTTGTGGCCGTATATCGGCAATAACACGGCGAATGTTGTCTTCCAAATGGTCAAGCGTTTGTGGCTTATCCGCATAGACCAATGACTTTACATAGCCCCACAGAAAGTAGTCTAGCGGTGTTAAATCATAAGATCTTGGAGGCCAATTCACAGTTCCAAAACGTGAAATTAGGCGGTCACCAAACGTGTCTTTCAATAAATCTATTGTGGCACGAGCTGTGAGAATGTGACATGTTGCGCCGTCTTGTTGAAACCACATCTCCTGGACATCATGGTTATTCAATTCAGAAATGAAAAACTTAGTAATCATGGCTCTACACCGATCACCATTGACTGTAACGTTCTGGCCACCATCGTTTTTGAAAAAGTACGGACCAATGATTCCACCAGCCCATAAATCGCACCAAACAGTCAATTTTTCTGGATGTAACGGTGTTTCGACATACACTTGAGGATTACCTTCACTCCAAATGCGGCAGTTTTGTTTGTTGACGTAGCCATTTAACCATTTAACGGTAATCTCGTTTTGGGCCCAAATTGCACTATTTGCAAACGTTGTTCAGGCGTGAGTCTATTCATGATGAATTTCCAAACCAAACTGAGAATAAATCACTTGACAGCTGTTAAATCGGTCGCTATCTTGAAAAGTAATGCCTACTTAAAGTTCTATACCTCTTGTTGATCAAGTGCGAAATACTAAAACAATATTTTTTTCCTATATTTGTCTGTCTTTCTTTGTTCGCATTAAATAAAAACTACTGTATGATTTTTAACAAAATTTTGTGAGGTGGTACTTTAGTGTCCTGAGTAAAGGATACTTTTTTCTTTAAAAAATATCTTATTTCAAAGAGAAAGTGGAGAAAAAACAGTGAAAGTACGTAATTTTTTTAAACACAAACCTCTAAAAATAGATTTGATGATTTAAAAAAAAAAACTAAACTAAACAAAAAGAAACCAAAAATGGTTAAGTTATACCCTGGTTACATGCTAGAAAAAATATCACATTTTGTTTGTTAATAACATAAATACAAAATTGTTATACTAATAAAACTTTGGTTGTGTTGTGGAGTTGAGCGAATATTATATTAATTAGTTCAAATCCACCATGCGTGTAGTAATCATTTAATGATTAAATATTACCAAAAACTTATTTATAGTGACCATAGTAATGTTGAAAACAACAATAAGTTTCTTATAACAATTATTGTAACAAAGAATATAAAATAGTTGTTGTCACTATAACGCAACCAAGTTTTTTTCTCTAGGTACGAGTACATTTGAACAGAAGTGATATATTTTTTGTGTTTAAAGTTGCCCGTAATATAGCTGCCATTACCAATAACTTCTTAATTTACATTAGAACTACGTTCTACATATTTCTAACACCTGATCAATTGATCTACTCCAAAGTTCATTCTTATGCACTTTAATATACAAAATATCAACACTAAGTACACACGTTTATGCGAATATATTTTCGACGACATAATAATGCCTACTGTAACAATTTTTTTTGGAAGGTTTGCTGTTGGTTTTTTGCGCAACTTTATTTACACTTTTGTTTTTCATAAAATGAAAAATCATGATCATACAGCAAGAATTCAATATTTTGTTGTTTTATTTATTTATTTTTTTTGTAGCAGAAACCAAAAGGCTGTTGATTTTTTTTATCCACATTTGCAGAGCAGACATTATTGTTTTTTTTTTAGTTAATAAAGTCTAAACAATGCAACTTGTTCAAAAAAATATCTATTGTTGTTGTTGTTCTTTTTTTATTCTGTTTATTTGTTTAGTAGCAATAATAAACTTTTGTTATGCAAATCAACAAATTTTTAGCACTGTTGTTGTTTTTTTCTTCTCTTAATGCTAAAATGTTTGTTGCAATGTCTTTAATATGCAAATATTGTTATTTATAAAATTTGAAATAGAAAAAAAAAAAAAAATCGAAAACGTTTTAATATTTTTTTTTGTTGGTTTCTTCTTAATGTTTTAGAGTTTTATTTTTAAGGTGTTTATTTGTGGTAAATAACCCAAAATTACATGTCATAATATTTTTATGCAAATTTTATTAAAAATTAAAAGTTTTCTTTATTTTATACTGAGATATTTTTAGTGCAGACACCTCAGACATTTATCATTACAGCTGCTGAAGAAAAAACAAATGCATTAAATTAAATTATATATTGGTGCGTGATTTAATAATTGCTTTAATTTTTTTTTTCTAAAATTTGTCTAAAATTTTTAGTTTTGTAGACTCATAAATGTCTCACTTTTTTATGGCTTTTTAATAGTTAAAATGTATGTGTGTGTGTTTTGTTTTAATTTTATTCCATTTTAATCACCACATGGCCCAGCATGTTATTTAAGTGTACAATTTTGAATAATTGCTTTTTCCTTCAAGTTATGAAACGTACAGCATTAAATAGGTGGTTTTAATTTGTCATTAAAAAAAATATATACGAGTTAATATATAAAGCATCCTATAAAATAAATCTTTGAATATCATATTTTATGTGACAATAATATTATCTGTTAAGTGATCCAAATTTATCACAAAATACCTAGAATTTAATAATATTATGTCAATGCACCCAGAAACAGTTGGTAGTGTACTTAGAAATTGGGGATTTTATAGTCGTAAAAACATAGTTGAGGTAACCATAATAATAGGGTTCGAATTATATGGTTATATTTAAATCATATTATTTTAAACCATTATAATAATATTTTTGTTATTGGAATATATTATTGTCTTACATAGAAATAACATTGTAAAATATAACCATAATTATGTTTATAATATAAACATACTATAATATAATGTGAAACATGTAAATTGTGTATATGTGACAACATATGAATATATTTATAAATAACAAAAAACCAATACACGAATATTTCCATTTGGACTTACATACATATTTTAATATTTTCTGCTTACCTTTTTATATGTTTGATATTTTTAATTTAAAATTATCATTTATAATAAAAATCAAATTTATTCGTTGATGAACCGATGAACCGATCGATAGCTTACACACATATTTCTAAACTGAAAAAAGTCCCAAACTGAAACATGTATTTTTAAAACCAAACATTATTTGTTTATTTTTAGTCATACTGAACATACTATGTTTAATAATAATATATTATGGTTATAAATATAATTTCATTTGTTGTCATACCTTTCGGTGAAGACCGTCGTCACTGGCTGTTGTTTTGGTACGTTTGGCGAGCCCTTTTGATGTGAAGGCATAATTTTCAAGCCGCGTTTAAAATGGGACTGGAGTACTGGAGTACCATTTTAAACGCGGCTTGAAAATGATGTCTTCACATCGAAAGCGCTTTCCAAACGTACCAAAACAACAGGCAGTGACGACGGTCTTCACCGAAAGGTATGACAACAGTATTTTATTTACTGGCGGAACAAATTCAATCAATTTAATAATTTTATTTTTAAATATTAAAAAATTTGTATTTGTTTTGACTTTTAATATGATTCAAATCAACCATGTTACTTTTTTAGTGCGTATAACCATTGAATGATTAACTGTTAACAAAAACTAGTTTATTGTGTCCAAAGTATTGTTTAAAATGATTATAATTTGTTCACAGCAAACATGTAATGTTACAGAGAACATAGTGTAGTTGCCTTGACCAAACAATAACCATGTTTTTTCTTTGCGTGTATACATCAGTGATAGTAATAAAACAAAATGTATAGAACATGCAAGAGCCCACATAGACAAAGAAAACTCTTTCTGAGGTAATTCTATGTTCGGCGACGAAAGGTAAAGGTACTGCATAATTTAATCTTTTATTTTTGAAGTGGTATATTTCAAGCACGGTTGCTCAAAAGATGGCGCTGTTTTAAAAAAATCACAAAATATGAATTACTGCCATATAGCAAGTTGAATAAAATTGGTATTTGATTTGTATTTTTATGTTGTGGATTTATATTGTTATTAAAATATTTTAAACACCTTTTGCAGAGCTTTACAGTAGTTTTTAGAATTTTATATAAATTTTAGAATTGTATCTAAGAGTTGGGTGTAGATTACTTTCAAAGCAGGACGCACACAAATTGTGTGGGCAGAGCTAATATATTATATACCTCACCATCCACATAACCATATTCAGTTACCCGATTTAAATCCATAGTCCATTTCATCAGTCTAATTTTTGGCTATTGTTTTCAATAAATCTACTGAAAACAATACTTCAAGAGATGCTGCTTTGTCGACATAAACCAGTGACTTAAAATAGCCCCATAAGAAGTAATCCAGAGGCGTTAAATCGAACGAAATAAAGTTGGCACCAAATTGATGATCGAGTCGATATCTAAGCGCGCATTATGACAAGTTGCGCCATCTTGTTAGAATCAAATGCCATTGATGTTTAACAGATTAATTTTTGAAAACAAAAAACCAAATTTTTGTCAGCATTGCTCGATAGCGCTCGCCATTCACCGCAACGGCAGATCTTTGCTCATTTCGAAAGAAATTAGAAACCAAAAAGTAAATTTTAATGGATGTAATGGTGATTCGATAAGATTTATTTTCGCTGTAAATACGACAATTTTGCTTATTGGCGTAATCATTTAACCAGAAATGGTTAATGGACGAAGGGCTCTATAAAGTTCGCGAATAAATTAATTTTTTTTGAAGTAAATTTTCACAACTTTGAAGCATTGTTCTGGCGCTAAACGATTATGATGACTTATCAAACCTTACTGAACAAAAATGGCAACTCAGTTTAACATTCGCAGCTGTCAAACCGTAGTTATTGATATCGACAGTGCTCATGCTCAGCTAAAAAAAAAAAAAAAACAGCCGTTTGTTACCAAGTTATATTTATTATGCATGGAAGGTGTCACATCTATTATTCCGGGAGATAACCATAATTTGTTCGTCTCTGCACATTAAGGGGTTACTCGTATAAAATTTACACTATGATATGAATAAAAATCCAATGGTAATAAAACACTCGAGATTTGCACCGCCATTTCATATATGTTTGCTTTTGGAAGATCGAGCCAGTCTTCCTGAATTTTTCATTTAATATTTTCAGACTTAAGGTGGTTAGAACACTCTTTCGACCATATTTGGTATACAATTTTCTTACTGTGGACGACAAATTTTTATTATTTGTTTTTAAATATTGGTCAATAATGAAACCATAGTGTTGGATCGCTCCATTTTAACTTATCCTAAACTCTCAGCTGTCAAATTGTTCTTGTTTCAGGATTGCCACAATTTTATTGCAACGATGGTTGTAAATTCAAATCTTGTTTTTATTTTGGGACACCATTTATAACTAATGGTGCTGTTTATCGGTCATGTTCTATTCGCAAGGTAAATATTTTCACATATTCGCTGTTCTGATATTGACATTTCCATGTTTTTATAGAGAAAATTATAAAAGCAACAAAAATATGAAAATATGTATTTCATATTCGAGTGGTTGTGAAATTATAGAATATGCACGTATCTGTATGTTGCAAATAATATCGAACATTTTAAGGTGGCTTAAGAGTCCCAATCGCCGATCTTTATATATTGTTTTTTTTTATTTACTTTTTGCATGGTTAAATTATATTTTTCATGAAAATATTTGGCGTGTGTATGTTTTTGTACATTTTAAATTTTTTGCAACAAATTGACAAATCGCACGTTTTGTGCTCTTAGCGACAGCTGACTGTAAACATGTCCTAAACCAACTACCTACATTCCCACTGCAACTACAAAAAACTATACATGGAATCGTGTATTTAATGGACTTTTTTTATTCATTTATTTGTTTAATATTTATTAGTTTTTTACAGCTAATTTTGTCAAGAAGCTGACAATTCTATAGAAACATTATAAAATAAAATTTTTCAATATTCATAGAAAACCATTGAAGCTGTGGTTGGTTATTGGAAAATGTTAAATTTATTTGTTTTTTTTTTTCTAAATGCTCAAGAACACACAAGGCGTTTAGAGGAAAGTCTTTGAGGCAGAAATAGCAAAAGAATAAAAAAATGTTGGCAAATAGATTAATTTATAATTTATTTCTATAAACTATTTTTTGTAAGAAATGTATTTTAAAAGGTTCATTGTGATATTTTCTTACCAATTTTGCATTTTTTTTTGTCCGTATCACACCATCATATTTTAAGCTTCACACAAACAAACATACATATACACTTCAGTTCATTTATATACATATATGTATATGCTTTTATGTTTGGCTACAGGTTGCCATTTGCTTATTAAAATATCTGTTGCAAAAATCTAGATTTTATTAGAACTTAGCACTGTTGTTGTGTTTCCTAAAGGTGTTCTTTTTTGCTGGTGTTTTTGTTGTTGATGTTGTTGTTTATGATCTTAACAAAAATATCTAAAAAGTAACTCACCATTTAAATGCAGGTGCTTAGCAAAAAAAAAAAAAAAACATAAAACCTTGCCACACCAAAAATAAAAAACCTTACAGTTTTAACAAAGTGTTAAAGCGTAAAAATGACACGTTATGAATGTTCTACCAAATTACCATTTCAAAATATGTGAGATTTTTAATACCCTACAGCTGTAGGTTAAACAAAAGGAAGGCATATAAGTTTTTGCTTAGAATTTGTGACTTTATAAATAAATTATTTTCATTAAAAGTTAAATTGAATCTAAAAATACAAAATGGATTTAACTAACTTTTATAACCTTGGGGTTAATAAAAGCCATTTAATTAAATTAGGCATATGGGTAATTCCATGTTAAATCGAAAAGGCACTTAGATTTCAGTGAAAATTTTTTATTTATATTCCTTGACTCCTTGAATCTAAGTATAATCTAAAAAAAATCTATCTCTTACAGTTTATTAGCCATAACCTTATAAAAATAGAAAAATTATCGCTTTTTTGCATATGTGCTCGAGGATTAATTGTATTCTAATTCCGTCCATGTATGCTTACAGGAAAAGGTTCCTGTGTATTTGATATAACTTCGATTTAACTCTTACCTTGCCACCCATTAAATATGTATGTCAGTTGCTGCTGTCAGAACTGTAGATTGAAAATACGCACAAAGTCTTCGAAAAATATTAAAATTTAACTCCTAAAGGCCAGTACGCAGATCGCCTTAATTTCATACTTCCATAAGATGTATGTGTAAAAAAACAGCCTGAAATTCAAGTTTGAAAATTTTCAGGCAACTTTCCGTTTGGCAGTACGCAGCTAAAAAGAAAACTAAACGGAATTTTCGACTATTACAGGGATGTTCTAACAGAAAGTGTAGACTTTTTTTCTTCAACTGAAACAAAAATTAATGTTCAGGCAATTGTTTGGAAACAGAATTTATGACATTTGTTTTTTTTATACTTTTCAAATATTTTTTGTTCATTTCTGTGTTGATATAATGTTATTGTGTACAATATACAATAATTTTTTAAAAACACGACGACATGACTTTTATTTCTACAAACGACCACATGATAATGTTTACTTTCGTAGAAATATAGGGAAAAAAATCAAACCTGAAATTCCGTAGAGCTGCGTACTGGGCTTAAATTGTTTTTATAATTACGGCAGAATAGGAAAATTTCATTTAGGACATTCAGTTATATTTCTATGAGAAAGCCAATAAAATTTTTAGATATATTTAATACTAGCTGTGCCCATACACGTTGTGCGCTTCCTGACAATATTTTGTTCGATTTTGCTTTAAAAGTAATCCTCACCAAATGTTAGGACTCCAATATTTTTAGTGCTCACGTATACGTATTTACTTTATATAAAGGTACCCATCCCTGGATAAATTTGTAAAATTTATATTAAATTTAAAAATTTTAAAAATTATTGTTAAGCTCTGTAAAGGGTGTTTAAAATATTTTAATAATAATGTATTCTACAAAGTGTAAATATAAGTCAAATACAAATTTTATTCAATTGGCTATTTGCATTAAGTAATTCATATTTTGTAATTATTTTAGAACAGCGCCATCTGTTGCGCAACGCTGTTTAAAGATGCCGCTTTCAATCCACATTTGGTCATTATTTTAAAGCAGCGCCATTTGTTGTGCAACTGGGTTAAAAAAGTATGCAGCACCTTTAAATCGGTAATATTGCGTACGGGTACTTTCAAAAGATATTTTGCGGAAAAAAGTATCCTATATTGGAATCAGGATATTAAGGTACCTCCTCTCAAAATTTTGTTAAAATCCATCTAGTAATTATTACGTGATGGGATTGTAGACAGAGACAGACTGACAGGAAATAAGTAACTGTTTTGTTGTAAGTAAGTATAGAGTATAAATACAGAAGATTCATGTTAAAATAAGCACCGAAATACTTTCTTACGCTAAAAGTGCTGAAGTAATTATAGGGTCCGGCAGAAAAATCTTCCCTGTTGGGGTAGCTAATAAAAACAAATAGCTACAATATAGCTCTAGCGCTGGCACTTACATACACCTATCCGACCGTAAACTTTAACTTAAATAATGTGACTTATGATATTATGAATAATAACATAAATGTAAAATGAAGGCCTAGCTAGATCCTACTAAAAACAAAATTGAACGATTGTCAGTCTGTTTTGTAAGTTTGTAAAACTTACAAAATCAAAATTGGACCTTAAAATGATAATCAAGTTATTACTTAATTCAATACCTATCACTATTATTTCACTATGCCCAGCAAGATCTTGTTAAACATTTTGATTTAAGTCTTTTAATGGCCGAAATTTCAGAAGGTGTTTTTAAATATTGCAATTCTGACAGGGATTAAGGTGGCATACGGGAGAATACACGAGATATTTTCTAAGCACGTCTATGTGTGCAAAAATCCATGTTTGTTGTGGATTCTTACATCCTTTAAGATGAGCCATTATTATCAATTATTAAGGGCCCCGATTGGATGGATATAGTGTTTACTGAAAATTTGTTTGCCAACCGAGATTTCGCCCAAAACAACAAACTTAATAAAGGAAACTTATTTCTTTCTCGTTATTTCTCGAAAGTATCTGTTTTCCCAAAGTTTTAGCCGTTTTCCTCTAATTAAGTAATATAAATATATCCAAATAAAGATATTATAGAATTAAAATATCCTAGCAATATTTTTGGTGGAATTATACAGCAAAAAATTCATAAATGAGAACTCTTGTTATTGGGTATTATTACAAGAATGCGAAAAAATCCAGTAGTTTCTTTACATCACCTTTAAAGGGTATTTAGAATTCGCCCCCAATAGCTTTTTACTTAAGTAGAGAAGTGTCTTTGAGTACTTTTATTCAAGCAAGTCTGTAACTCTGTTACATGTAACATTTAACTATTATGTATACATATGATTATTTCTTGCAATTTTTTTTTTCCTGCTGAAAAACAATACTTTATTTCATAACAAAACTAAATAAACATATGGAAAGTTCATTTGAAAAAAAAACCATATATTTTTAAATGCAAAAAACATACAACATTGTTATAAAAAGGCGAGTCTGTGACACTGATAAGATCAAATGCTGGTTGGTTTATTAACTACATAAAAAATATTTTCTTACATTTGACAAATTTATTAAAATTAACTACAAAATATAAAAATATAAAAAATTACTAACAGCATTATAATATTAAAGATTTATAAATAAATATTGTTAAAAATTTTAATTTTATTAACATTTTTTAATCTATACATATATACATATGTATGTATATGTTCACTAACTTTTGTTTTTATCTATAAAGCCATCATGAGAATTTTTTTTTATTTTATTTAAGTAAAACGAAGTGTTAAGATTAAATATAATATATTGGTAGGGAACCCATAAAGATAACAGATAGGATGAAATATCTAGGTGTCGTATTCCATGAAAATTTTGGCATATGGATTTTATACTAGAAAGAGTGAAAAAGATATATTATATGTATCACAGAGTGCTTTGTCGACGAGCAGGACTCAGCACTAGGGTTAGGCTGCTTTTGTATCGGCAAATAATTAGACCTCTAATATCCTACGCATTTCCAGTTTGGTTTGGGATATCCTCTCATAAAATGGAGAGGCTTAGGATATGGGAGAGAAGTATTTTGTCGTCTTGTCTTGGTCTGTTCTCCAGAATGTGTCCTGACGGAATTTTTCGGCGACCTTCTTGTAGGAGCATATATAGTGCTATTGACTTTGGGAGATTTGACACTTTTTTGATTGGGTCAACCATTAAATTTCTAGAGCGAGCATCATCCTTAGACAATAGCATTATGTCAGAATGTTTTCAAAGACCTAACGAGCTACAGACTATACGGGAATATAGATATTATTCTCCCGTAAATCTTTTACAAATGAGGGATGGGGGCCTGATATATAGGGATGACGACCTATTATTTTATCATAGAAGGGTAAACACCCTTGATATTAACAATTTAGTGTACAACACAGAGCAGTAGAATTTAATTCAATTAGTTTTAAAATATTGAATATTTAAGTTTGTTTTGGTTCTAGTTTTATTTGTGTTATTAGTTTTAAGTAATATTTAGTTTGTAATTTTTTATTTAGCTTGTAAGATCTACAAGAGCTTGTCCTGTTTTATATCCTTTTTTCAGACAATTTAAAAAATGTATTTAAAATATGTAATAAATGTATACGGCCTAGCTGTAATTTAAACTTAACTAAACGTAATTAAGATTTAGATACGTACTCAGTACGCTAAGAAATATAGAATAAGAAATGTAGTTTAAGAAACAATGTAAAATGACTATTTGGGTTTATTAAAATATTATTATTATTAAATATAATTTAGATTAAAGATGTGAACGCTGGTTATTAGTTCTAGTATATTTGAAGATACAATAAATAAAAATGCAAAAAATAAAAAGATATACATAGATTCAATTTTATTGGCTTGTGTCGAGGTTTTGTACGTTCTCTAGAATAAATGTATTATTCCTCTATGTTCAGTGGCGTTAATTGCCTCAACGGACCCAATTGGTGGTTATTCTACTACTGATATAAACCAATACTACCAAATAAACCAATACTATCAAATTCGGCATAACGTGCAATCCTATAACTAATTTTAAAAAGAATTAAAATTTGTAAGTCCGGTTATTGAAAAGACAAAGGAGTTACGTGTGTAAGGAACAGCTTGTGGATTTAAATTTGCAACGAATGCCACGCTGATCTGGCGTGGTTAACGCATTCATTCTGACAGAACTTGTGCATGTAAAACTACGTTGATTAAACGTCCACAGGCCGACTGGGTAGAAAAATGATAAAGGCAAACTTGACAATAGTAATAGCCAGATAATCCTCACCGCCTATTCTGACAATAGCTATTTCTCCCGCACCTTGTGTAAATAAAAGTCCTAAAAAATGTTCTGTATTATATGATTAGAGAGTTATAGGTTAAAAACCAATAACGCTGAAAAATAAATAAATTTTTTACAAAAAATGTAAGAAATATATTTTTTACCTAAGATTAACCTTTAGAATAGCAATTTATTTTCGTCCTATTAACACAAGTTAGTATAAACCTGAAAATTAATTAAATTAGCCATTGAGCTAAGTGCTCAATTTAGCTGATCAACAAACCTTTGTCCAAATTTTAGGTTTTTTTTTTATATTTTATTTATTGTATCTTCAATATATGTATTTGAACTAACAATAATTACTCATATTCTATTATCATCCCTCTAATGTGCAGCCAAGAAAAGCAATATGACTTTTTATTCGAATGTACCAAGGTGCATTAAGAATGCTACGCGCCAAAGGATTTGAATGAGTTTCAAGCTTCTTTAAATACGTTACCGCATGTTTCGTTATTTCTGATTTACATAAATGTTCATTGTGCAAAAAGAAAATTTTTGATGCCGGTGCCCGCCAGGGCAGTATATTGGGGCCCATATTATACTTGATGTATACTTCAGACAGGCCAACGACTAACCGAGTCCACAAATCTACATTTGATGACGACACACCTATTTTAAGCATTTACGAAAGTCCCGAAGCAGCGTCACGATATTTACAAGACCACCTATTCAATTTAGAAAAGTGGTTGATGAAATGGAGAATAAAGGTGAATGAAGAAAAATGAACTCACATAACTTTCATACTGGTTATTCGCATAAACAACCAAACAATACCTCAGCTTTCAGACGTAAAATATCTCGTCATTCATTTTGACCGGGGCTTTACTTGGAAACCCCACATAGAATCAAAGTTAACACAAATGAAGTTAATAGCCATCCAACTAAACTGGCTTATTGGCCGAAATTACTACTCTCACGTTAGATTGCAAATTTTTTTTGTGTCGTGAAATATTTGTAGTCCAATAGTTTAAATATCGACCGGAAATCAGGGCTGCCAGAATATTTTGATGAAAAATCTGCACTTTTTGGAAAAAAAATCGTCATTTTCGGCACTTCATTTTTAAAAATCGGCAAGATGATCGGCATAAATATAATTCTTGCAAATAAAAATCGACTTCAAAACAGATAGAAGGGTACCATTTTAAACCAAATAAAATATGCGCCAAAATTAGAGGGAAAAGAAGTAAAGACTATGTGAATGTCAAGCCTCTCCCTATTACTGTTCAAAAGTTAAGCTATTTTCACCAGCATCCGTCTTTTATGGGGACACCATTCAAGCCTCTGTGTATAACGGTTTCAAAGACAGGGTCACATAGATCAAATAACATCTTATATTGGGACACCCTTTAATTTACAATTTTAAATTAAAGACCTGTTATTATAAAGGACTTGGTTACAAAGATTCTTTGTAAATTTCAACTGTCTGTCTATTACGGTTCAAAAGATTGGCCATTTATATCAAATTACATAAACTATTGGGACACCCTTTACATATTAATTCCAAATATTTATACTTGTTATTATACCAGAGAAAGTAGTGGACATTCTGCCTAATTTTCAAGTGTTTGTGTTTTACGGTTCAAGAGATAGGCCCATATAGATCAAATTACATAATTTATGGGGACACCCTTTAATTTCTGAATTCAAATTGTATATTTGCTATAGTGGACTTTGGAATACAGGTTCCTTGAAAATTTCAGCTGTCTGTCTATAACAGTTTAAAAGTTTAGCCACATACATAGAATTACATTAACTATTGGGACACCCTTTTATTTCCAAATTCAAATTTTATACTTTTTGTTATAGCTAACTTAGCAATACAGGCTCTTTGTAAATTTCAGCGGTCTGTGTACAACTGTTCAAAAGTATGGCCATATACATCAAATTAAATGAACTATTGGAGCACCCTTTAATTTAAAATTTTGAATATTTATACATTTTATTATAACGGCCATAGTAATCGACATTCTGTAAAATTTTCAAGGTTTTGTCTATAACGGTTCAAAAGATGGCCATATATAGGTCAAATTGCGGCACCTATGGGGACACCCTTTAAATTTTAAATTTATTTTTTTTTATTAATTTCTGCCGTTGGGAGCTATAGCGACACGCAATGTTTTAAAATTTTAATTTGGTGCCCTTTACGGTTCTTAATACACGTAAAAAACATGTATGTTGTATGGGGACACCCTTTAATTTTTAATATAATGAACTGATTTTAAAACGGGACCAACCTGATAGCATAACCTTTCAAATAAAGATAAAAATTTTAAAATCAGAAATGGCTGAGTTCTGCGGTTACATACATAAAAAAAATCAACATTCAGACGAATTGATAACCTCCTTCTTTTTTGAAGTCGGTTAAAAACAAAGTATTTGTCGAGGTTTTTCTTAATGTTTATTATTAAAAACCAAAGGAAATAACAAATTCGAAGAGTTCTATGATTTTTATAAACATAAAGATACAAATAAATTCTAATGGCGTTTTCTTTTCCAAAAAAAAAATGTTGCATATATTTTACACATATTAAATTTTCGTCTTCTTTTCTACAAAAAATTGTAGAGAGTGAAAAAACATTATGTTCTTTTCTAAATATGTCGCACCAAAACCAGGTAAATTGAGTGTAAAAAATGTACACACAACTTTTACTCAGGTTGAGATATTGCCCTTTTTATAATATTTTTTTTTTCAATGAAAGCAAGAATTTTATTTTGAATTTAAATTTTTATGTGAAAATCATATATTTTTATACGTCACATAGACATAAATGGTTAATGTAAAATCAGTTTGTTTTTGTTTCCTTTTGAAATCATAAAAAAAGGTCACACTTTTAAAGGGCTGGGTGATCCATAAAAAGTATTACCTATTAATAAGGCAGAATTTTTTTTCAGAAAAGAAAACGCCATAAGTTTTTTATGTTTTATAAATATAAAAACACATTTTTTAAAAAGATAGATAATAAAATAATTTAAGTTAGTTTTACCAGCTTAAACACAGGTTTCTTATGCAGTTATGAATACATTTCAGAATTTAAGATTTTTCTAAATTGTATTGAATTTGAGTGTCAAAACAACTGGATTTAAGTTTTAAATCATCTTTAGAATAAAGAATTCCTTTTAAAGTTTCATTTTCAAAGGTACATCGATATTTTGTTTTATTAAAATTGATTAAAATTTGCTGAAGAACGTGGCAGAATCATAATTTGTTTCACAAAATCTCTTAAAATTGGTAAAGCTTTTTTTTATTCACAAAAATTGGAAAAAATCCACTGATGAGCTAGTTGAGCACTAGCGAAATGGCTATCTCGATATGCTTTCTCCATAGTAATCAATTTCGATTATTATATTTTTTGGCAATAAATATTTTATTTTAAACTAATAAAATATTTATTTAATAAATTTTCAAATCGGTACTCAGAATCTAACGCTTGTTTTTCCTTTTCATTCATAAAATTCTAAAAAGCCTTAAGGTTATCGAAAATAGTTTTAGTGTGTTATTCATTATGACATATGGATTTATTAAACTTAGCGATTAAACGTAATTTTCAAAATCAATGCGTTTCCGTATTTGGGTCTGCATTTCTATATAAAAATTATGCTATTAATATTGTGAAATTCCGATTAGAATTAAATCTAAAATTCCCAAATCAATAGATTTGATAAAATCTGCATTTTTTAACCAAAAATCGGCAATCGCCATTTTGTGATTTTTTTGTGTAAAAATCGGGAAAATGCCGAAAAATCGGCACTTTTGGCAGCCCTGCCGGAAATATGGAGGCCTGCTAGCTAAGAGAAACGCTTCGTGTACTCTTTTAAAAATTTATTATTAAACAATAAGTAGTATTTTTTTTGTATTTCCAATATCTCTCAAAAAGTACAGAACTGGTTAACAGTAACTTTAACTTATTTCCAAATTTGTAAACTGTGTGTAAAGAAAACCGCTTTAATTTGTCCTCAAAATAGATATAAGCAGCTATAAAATATAAAATTTTTATTTGATTATTTTTGTTATTATTTTCTGAGAATTAATTCTCAAGCAGGTTATCTAAGCGTTTTTTTAATTAAATTTTAATAGACCTCAAAAAAGATTGTCTGCTGTCACATTCGAGGAATTTTTAAAATTAAATTACTTTTTACACTCTAATTTCTAAAGTCATTTCCATTTTTTGCGCTCATAATGCAGGTTACTGGGTTTATTTTATCATCGCCTAATAAATAATGTGCATTAATTCTTAAAGTTCCTCATAGTTAACTGGCAATTCAAAAAATAAATTGCTTTATTGTCGGTAAAATTAAAACTCCACCTCTTTGTTCTAATTTCAAATGGCTTTCCAATATAATGTTTTTCAAATGGTGTTGATAGTAATGTTTATCCTTAACATTAAATCTCTCATTTTTATTTATTATACTAAATCATAATTGAGATCAAATGTTTATAGTTTATGAGTTTGAAAATATCCCATCGAAATGTTTAGATATGTTAGAAAACAAAAAAATGTTTATTGAACTGTAATGTATTTCGCTTGAAACCAACTTTATTATGCTTAAAGTGTTTAAACAGGCGTTGTGTGCTGCGATATTTATTAGGTTTTGGGCGACACACAGAGGGGTATTTTGCAAATCTAGCCGGACATTAGACGAAAAATTTAATTTTAGAAATGGAAAAAATTATGTACGCAGCTCAACAGACAACAATATTCTGCAAAGTATAGTTTTAAAGGATATTGCTTGAGATTTGTTGTTTTCGAACTCAGTTAAAATCAGGAAAGTTGAGTAAATTGCATACGTTTTTATTGCCTTTTTACGATTTTGACAGGTTTGCTATATATTTTTTGTGGCTAAACGAATAAAGTTTTTGTATTGATTTTTTTTTTCTGTAAAAGGCTACTTATATTAATTTATTTAAAAATTTTATTTAAAATTTTTATGATAAAAATTTTGTTCGAAATTAAAAAAAAATATATTTTTTGTTCACCTTTTTACAATATTTTTGCGATTTTTTGCCTGTCTGTGTGTTTGTGTTCGTCTCACGTAAAAACTACTGGATGAATTTTAACAAAATTTTTTGGAGAGGTACATTGTTACCCTCGTTCAAATATAGGATATTTTTTCCCCGTAAAAATACCTTATTACCAAAAAAGAGAGAACAAGTAGTTAAAGTACGCAATTTTACCGATTCAATGGTACTGAAAACTTGGCAGCAACTTTTATTTTTGTCAGTGTGTAATTTAGAACACTATTTACAGTACTTTACAATAATTTTGGAATTTTAAACATATTTTAGACTTTTATATAAAGCCTATGTTTCTGAGTAGTTACCCATATCTGAAGCACTACAGAAGTAAGAGTCGTAAAGTGAATGACTTTTAAAGCAAAATAAGTACGCTGACGAAGTAGTTATGAATAAATTAATTATTTTCAAATAAATTTAATACTATAAAATTATAGATAACAAAAATTACATTTATTAATATTCTTCTCTTTGAAATGATTTTGGAAATCAGCAAAAAAAATTTTAAAACATTTACATGAGGCTACCCTCTGCGATGGGTAGCCTCTGCGATGGGTAGTCATCTTGTCGCGATGCAGAGGCTTAGTGCATGCCATGAGGCCATGCTGGTAGGGCCACCCATGCCAGACGGGCTCATGACAGGTACAAACTAAGAATTACCCTCCCCCTCAGTGTCTGATAGCGTCTGTTTCCCCTATGGGGCGGCTATCAGTTACCCTGCACGGAGTGTTTCTCCTTTCATTGAGACTGGTCACTCTGTCAGGGTACGTCCGTTTTTACTGTCCACTGTCCATAATCCCACCGGCGTCTGTTTCCCATATTGGGCGGCTTGGTGGTCTGTCTGACTCCCCGTCAGGCAATGGTTAAAATTACATGGCAGTATGTATAAAATGCAAACCCCCCCCTATCCCAAATGAAAAAAAAACCATGCCCCATGTATCCGGTCGGGGGCTTAATAATCTCCGGAGAACCTATTCCCGCTTCGTCGATTTCAGGAAGCGGTGAATCGACTACGACTGAGATCCAGGTTAGTCCGGTTGGAACGCCAGGCCAGGCTAATCTGCAAACCACTGGTGTCACACAAAACGCAGGAGGAGGCTCTGGGCAACCAGAACCATCCAAATGCACAAAGAATGCACTAACTAAAAGTGCCACAAAAGACAGCGAGGTGCCTCTGAACCTTAAACCAAGCACCTCAAAAGCTGCCAAGGTCCGTGCCGCTAAGGCTAAAACCCCTGTCTCGGGCGCTGCAAGCACATCAGCTGCAGCTGCCCCAGTGCCGGCTGTGAGCAGAGGAACTGCGAACAAGATTTCGGGTTCCACTGTCTCACCTCCCCCCGCCAGTGGAGGAACTGCGAACATGTCTTCGGGTTCCAAAGCTGTGCTCCCTGCCACACAAGGCAACACAAATAGACCAACACGGCACGTCCCACCTGCCAGAAGGGCCTTTTTGAAACGGCGAGCAGCCGAAAAATGCGTCGGCCAACTTGGCAAGAAGCCAGCTGAGTCGCTCACTAAGGAGGAATCAACCTCTCTGCAATGGGCTAAATCCACTCTGGCTAAACCGCATGCACCTCCACCTTCGTCCACTGACGCACCTAAGCGTCAGAGGTCGGAGGAGGAGACGCATGCGAAAAGTCAGCAGCCCGACACCAAGCGTCCGAAGCACAAGTCGATGGACAGGAGTTTCAGCGAGGTCGCCAAAGGCAACCTCGTACGTGCTGTCATCGACCGCAACGATGCGGACAGCTCCATCTCTCATGCAAACTGGGAGGTGGTTCGTAAGCAGCTGATGAAAGTGTTCTGGAGAGTCCTTAAAGACAATCCAGGGCCCTCTCCTCAATGCGTAGATGCAGGATGGTTCAGAGGGCGTGTCAAACTCATGGCCTGTTCAAACGAGCGATCAGCCACGCTTCTGAAGCTGGCTGTTGCTCTTTTGGAGGGTCTTTGGGAAGGCGCTAGGCTCGACGTGGTTTCTCTTGAAGAGATTCCCCGCCGACCTAGGGCCATGGCACGAATTCCCGAAGAGCCATTCTTAGCTCAGGAGATTATGGATCTCATTCAGATAGGAAATCCTGAACTACCAACCAATGACTGGAAGGTAGCCAAGATTTCCGAACCTGAAGGTACATCCAGACGGATCACCGTCTTGCTGAATCGGGAATCTCTGGCGCCGCTTCGAGAGAGACGTGGGATGATCTTCTATGGTTTTGAGACGATCACCCTACGTGTCTACCGAGGTGACGATAGGGATCACCAGACTCAGGGAGATGATGATCCATCTCCGGACGTGGCAGACGATGAGACTGCTAGTCTAAGCTCTCATGAGGACGCACTCTCAAACTCTGAGTTTGTGGGTGAGTTCTTTGAGAGGATGGACGAGGCAGTTGACGAGGACGCCCTCTTGGACTCTGATCAAGAGGACGTCAACGTCACAATTGTACCCGCCACAAGAGATGGTGAAGGTGACGCAAGTCAATCTTCATCACTCTAAAGCAGCTTCGGCTGCACTGCTCCTCCGCCTGGCTGAGAGAGGGGAGGAGCTTGTCCTAGCCCAAGAACCCTGGCTACACCAAGGCAGGGTTTGCGGGCTCGGTGCAAAAGGCTTTAAGCTACTGCACACGAATGGTCAAGGTAAGATCAGAGCGTGTATAGTGGCTAAAAGCGATTTGAATATCTTCATTCTGTCTGATTTCAGTGATGAAGATACGGTTGCAGCCGCATGGGAGACAGGAAACAAAACAATTATAATTGTCTCCAGCTATATGGCGTATGATAGCGAAGCACCACCACCTAAAGTTCGCAGCATTGTAGAAATGGCAAATAGATTGGGTTTGCCGGTAATCATTGGAGCAGACGCCAACGCTCATCATGTCGTATAGGGAAGCTCCGACTGCAACACAAGGGGTGAGTTTTTACTTGACTTTATCCTTTGTAGTAAATTAGACGTAGTTAACGTTGGTTCAGAACCTACTTTTGTTGTGACAAATAGAAGGGAGGTACTTGATATAACGCTAGTAGACACTAGGCACTCAGATTTGATCAGTTCGTGGAGAGTCTCAAATGACTGCTCCTTCTCTGATCATAGGTATATTGAATTTAAGATAGGTATTCAGGGTAATGGGGTTACACCCCGGCGTAACAGAAGGAAAACAAACTGGGAGCAACAGCGATCTTTTCTCTCAGACTTTCTTTCAAACCCTCCTGTTATCAATGATAGGCAGGGTATTGATATCGCAGTCGGTGCCCTAACAAATGCATTCGAACTAGCGACGTCGGAATCTTGCAGAGTAAACATCTGCCGTGGTAAGAGTAAACCACCCTGGTGGAACTCCGAAATTGCGGAAGCTAGAAAAACCTCCCGCAAACTTTTCAATGAGGCAAAAAGACTAGGTAACTGGTCAGCATATAAGGCCTCAGTTAATAGATTTAAAAATCTGATAAGAAATGCGAAGAAAGCATCATGGAAATCCTTCTGTAGCGGCGTAGAAGGGGCTTCTGAGACGAGCCGACTTCGAAAAATCTTATCAGTGTCGCAAGTTGTACCAAGTTTCATTAAGAAACCATGTGGTAACTGGACTACCAGTGGACGTGAGACCCTTGAGGTACTCATGGACACGCACTTCCCTGGTTGTATTCCTCTAATAGGGGAACACTCAACCTGCTTAGACTGCCACGCGCAAAATTCAATCCCTATTAGCAGGGAAGGACTTTTGTGGGCTATAAAGAGCTTTGACCCGTTCAAATCTCCGGGTCCTGATGGCATTATACCTGCTGACCTGCAGCATAATGCGGATCTTGTAATACCATGGTTAACCCGAATATACACAGCATGTCTGTCATGGGCGTATATTCCGGAACTGTGGACTAGGTGCTCCGTTGTTTTCATTCCGAAAGGAGGAAAAACGTCGCACACCTCACCGAAGGATTTTAGACCTATCAGTCTGTCATCCTTCCTTCTGAAAACATTGGAACGGATAATTGATCTCCATATGAGAACAACAATTAATCCAAACCGACTCTCAACATCTCAACACGCATATACCAAGGGTAAATCGGTTGAGACGGCACTGCATATGCTCGTAGGATGTATTGAAAAATCTCTAGAGCATAAGGAATATGCATTGGTGGCGTTCCTTGATATAGAGGGGGCGTTCAACAACGTGAAACTGGAGGCCATAATTAGGGCTCTGGAGAGACTGGATGTTAATCAGTCGATTATTAGCTTCATTAGGAATTTACTGACCTATAGGGTCATCATATCCAATATGGGGCGGGCTACTGTCTGTAGGATAGCCAGACGAGGGACACCACAGGGAGGGGTGCTATCACCTCTTCTTTGGAACCTTAAATTCATTGCTTACGGTACTGGACTCTATGATGTTCACAACCGTGGCATATGCGGATGACGTTGCAGTAGCTGTGTCAGGCAAACACCTGGACACTATATCGCAACGTCTGCAAACAGCGCTTAGACAAATTAGTAGGTGGAGCACCGAAGGTGGTCTAAGTGTTAATGCGCAGAAAACGGATCTTGTATTATTCACTAGAAGAAACAAGATTCCCACATTTTCGCTACCACACCTTAATGGAATGGAGCTTAAACTGTCTGACAGTGCGAAATATCTGGGTGTTATTCTAGATTACAAACTGTCATGGAACCCTAATGTACAATTTAGGGCAAACAAGGCTTTAATAGCCATATATACCTGTAAGAAAGCCATAGGTAAAAACTGGGGCATTAGCCCCGGAAATGCCTACTGGCTCTTCAATACTGTGATAAAGCCCATACTAATGTATGGAGCGCTAGTATGGTGGCCTGCACTAGGCAAGCCTACATACTGTAGTATAGTCAACAAAGTACTACGAACTTCAGCCTTGATGATCACAAGTGCCTTACGCACGACGCCATCAAAGGCTTTGTTTACAGTGCTGCACTGGCTGCCAGCCGATCTAATGGCCAAACAGCTGGCCCTGAACTCGGCAGTAAGACTTAGTGCAGCCGGGACATGGAAATCGAAGAATTTCGGCCATGCGAATATTTTGGGATGTGTGCGCATATCGACCATCCCGGAAAATATTGATTATTGTGCACCCTCAGCCATGCCGACCAGAAGGTTCGAAGTATCAACTTCAGGCACGTCATCCATGATGACACATGAAAGTCATCAAGAAAACGTGCTTGAGGTTTACACAGATGGATCTAAAACGGACATTGGAGTAGGGGGAGGCGTTTTCATTCCTTACTTTCAAATAAGGATGAGTTTTAGGCTACAAAATTATTGCAGCACTATTCAGGCTGAAATTTCTGCCATAAAAAGAGCGGCAAATTGGCTAAGGTATCACAGGATATATGGTAAAGATATCCAGTTCCGTACTGATAGCAAGGCTGCGATAAATTCCTTATCGGGCGTTTATACTACGTCCAGTTTGGTTCGTGAATGCCGGACATCTCTAGATGAGATGGCGAGACATTCCAACCTGGAACTCTTTTGGGTGCCAGGGCACGCGGGAGTGCCCGGAAATGAAACTGCGGACGAACTGGCTAGATCTGGAACCTACCTTAGGGACCAGGAGATAGATCAACTAGTCGGTGTTCCGCTAAATTGCTGTAAGGATAACATACAGCAGGAATTACTGGGGGCTGCGCAGACCAGATGGTCGAACGAGCCCACCTGCACGACCTCGAGGCTTCTATGGCCTCAGTATGACTGCAAACGTACTGCAATCCTGCTGAGAACCCCTCGAGGTCAAATAGGCACATTAGTGGCTGTGCTGACAGGGCATTGCATTATAGGTGCACACGCTAGGAGATTGAATCTACCGCATAATGACTTCTGTAGAAGTTGTCAGGATGAGGAGGAAGAGGAAACAGTGAAACACCTCCTCTGTCACTGTCCGGCCTTATCTATGGAAAGGGCGGCGCTGCTAGGCAGCTCGATATTACAGGACCTCACAGACCTATCGGGTTGCGATATAAACAGGATAAACTCATTTATCCGGCTCTCCGGTTGGTTTTTGCACCAAACCTAAAGTGGGGATCGGTAGGTATCTATCCTGCTCATCCCTCTTTCGGGCGTCACAACGGGACCTAAGGGACCCAAGTGAGTCGGCTTTTCCCCCTTTTGCGTAGCCGGCGACCCGTGCAACCTAACCTAACCTAACCTACATGAGGGTGGGATTGGAGGGATACCTCTCTCTGCTCATAAAAAATTAAAAATTTAATTTTATAGTGTTCAGGCGTATGTAATCTATTTCTTTTAATAATTACATTATTTTTGCAAATAATATTTTATGTCACCGCCCATAAAAGGAGGCGGGGCGAAAAATGGCATTTTAGAATTTCCAGGGTCGAAGTTTGGGTTTTTGAACATTTGCTGAGTTGCATTTGCTAAACAATATTATGGGAAAACTTAAATAAAAAAACTTAAATAAAAAATTGAATTTTCAGAGTTAGGATTAGTTCTTCTACGGGGAACTTTTTTTTACTTAGTCCGATTTTTCTTATATTATAGATTTAACAGCCTATGACCATAAGTATTTTAATCTAGGGGCATACAATAAATTTTCAGCGCCAACATAAGCTAAAAAAAAGTAATGTCTGGCAAGATTGTCAAAATACCCCTATTTGCGACGTCTCTAGTATTTCTGCTTAGGGATATGAATGCAGATCTTTCTGGTAAACCCTCCAATGTTCTAAATGATTATGAATTATTGTTGGCAGTTATTTACTAGGAAATATACATAATTTGCTAACTTTAAAGTCTCATAGAAACGCAATCGCTAGTATTTGCCTTATGCTATTTTCATCATAATGCTGCGTAATTATAAAGGCTGTTTTTTATAGAGGTATAGAACTTTAAGTTGGCATTACTTTTCAAGATGGCGACCGATTTAACAGCTGTCAAGTGATTTATTCTCAGTTTGGTTTGGCAATTTATCATGAATATACTCACGCCGGAACAACGGTTGCAAATAGTGCCCAAAATGAGAATACCGTTGTTCCCGATTTTCATTAGCGAATTTTATATAGCGATTAAGCGCACTTCTGGTTGAATGGCTACGTCAACAAACAAATATGCCGCATTTGGAGTGAAGGTAGTTCTCAAGTGTTTGTCGAAAAACCGTTACAACCAGAAAAACTGACTCTTTGGTGTGTTTTATGGGCTGGTGGAATCATTGCTCCGTACTTTTTCAAAAACGATGGTGGTCAGAACGTTACAGTCAAGGGTGATGGGTATAGAGCCATGATTACTAACTTTTTCATTCCTTAATTAAATAACCATGATGCCCAGGAGATGTGGTTTCAACATGACGGCGCAACATGCACACAGCTCGTGCCACAATAGATTTATTGAAAGACACGTTTGGTGACCGCCTAATATTTACGTTTTGGACCTGTGAATTGGCCTGCAAGAACTTGTGATTTAACACCGCTAGACTACTTTCTGTGGGGCTAAGTAAAGTTATTGGTCTATGCGGTTAAGCCACAAACGCTTGACCATTTGGAAGACAACATTCGCCGTGTTATTGCCGATATACGGCCACAAATGTTTCTATCACGTTATTAAGACACTTAAGTCCCTTTTTTGCTTTCTATCTGGAACTTCTTTAATACTACTAGAACTTAAGTACACGTAAATTAATCCTGCCACTTTTTAAGTTTTACAAGTCTAAAGACTGTAGTATAATAACTCTAACAATACCATTTCCTAAGTTCGGTTGCGCGGTAAATCAGAAGAGATACATTCTATTTCGAAGTTATATGCTGCTCCTTTTCCTGTTAGGCCAATGTTTTCCTTTAGTGTGAAGTCATTTGAAACTTGCTGAGTTTAGACTGTGTGACCTTTTATTGCAGCAACCTTTAGAATACCGATAACTTGTACAGGATTAGATTTTTTCCCTGCTACACATCTTACAGCAGGTAATTCAAACCATACACCAGCCCAGGAATTTTAGCATGGTATACGGGCACTTAATATCCCAAAAGTAAAATGCAAAAGAGGTTTGCTGTTACCGCGTAAAGAGCTGCCTTTTACCCATTCATAAAAGATTTAATGAAAAAAATACCGATGTATATAATTTTATATGCACTCATTGTGTATATTGCCATCCGCATGCTCACATGACTAAATTTTATATCAAAGTGATAAAAAATCGCATGCATATCAAGCTTAATGCTGATAGTTCCATAGTTTTCTCTATAATTAAGTCCAAAGACGTAAATTCCTGTGTTGTCTCTAAGTGTTTAAAAACATTTCTCTGAAAGCCATTTTTTATAGCATTTCCGAATCGAAATTAAGTATGAACGACCTGAAAATAGTTTTTATTGTATTTTGAGAACTAGCTGTGCCCACATACGTTGTATGCGTCCTAACAATATTTTGTTCGATTTTGCTTTGAAAGTAATACACCCCACATTTTTTAGACTCTTACGTATTTATTTTATATAAAGACATCCATACCTGAATTCTAAAATTTATTGTAAAGCTCTGTAAAAGACAGACAGGAAAAGAGTTACTTATTTAACAGCGTCATCCATTCCGCAATATTGATTAAAATATACTTCTTTTAAAAATAAAAGTTACCTTAAAGTATGCCTTTAAATCGGTAAAAAATAATCGTCGTACTTTATCTGATTTTTCTCCACTTTCTCTTGGAAATAAGATATTTTTGGTAAAATAAATTATTCTATATTAGAATCAGGATACTAAGGTACCTCGCAATTAAATTTTGTTGAAATCCATCCAGTTGTTTTTATGTGATGCGAATACAAAAAAAGAAAGAAAGACCGAAAGACAGACAGGAAATGAGTTACTATTTTATTAAATGAATAGATGATTTAAAGTTTGGATTTTTCAAACGTGATCATCGTAAGCCATTTCTCTAATGATAACGATAACGTACAAAGGTTGTTGTTGGTTTCAGTAAGGCATCCATTACTACTGACTCTATGGAACATTGTCACAATGTAAGTCAAAAGCCATCTTCTTGTTGAAATACGATAATAAATATTTAATATCCTCAAACACATCTTTCAATAAACATTTTCCGAGTTACATTAAGTTGCACTCCACATTTGCTGGGTTATTACTTTTTGTGCCTTAGTATTTTGTTCGAAAATTACAGTTTCTTGTCCATCTCTCTCACTGGCTATTCCCAAGGTGTTTAAGATTAAATATTCTGCATAATCTTGTCTCTAAATTATTTAGAGTGTTGCTCAATTTTTTCTGCGTTTGTATCGTATCTGGTACATAAATTTGAGAAATAAAAGCAAGGAAAAAAAAAGAAATAAATAATTTTTTTCACCCTCCTTTATAATCAATAAACAAACCAGTAGTTAATGTATAATAAATATTTTTAGCCAAAGTTACTACGAGTACAACCTGTCTAAATTGCAACACTATAAAAGAAAACTAATAACATGAAGCTTGAAAAGATGCTGCTGCCGTTGCTACTACTGCTGCATTTGTGCTCTTGTTGTTTCTGTTATTGTTTATTATGTAGAGAAATGCCAAATAATCCCCAAGGCACTTGTTTCGCACCTTAACGCAGCATTAACGGTGGCATTTGTAAGAATTAAATATTTAAAACCATAATTGAGATTCCATGATATTATTTTGGTATTGTTGTTAAAAAAAAGCAGAGACGGAGTGAGATGTGAAAAAATATTTAATAAATTTTATGAATTGGAAAGTGTTTTAAATCAATTTATTCGGTCGCAGAAGAAAAAACACTGTAAGGAATAATAATGAAAAGGTGAACAAAATTGTGGTAGAACGGGTTGAATTAACATTATATTCTTTAGCTTCAATAATCATTAAGTAGAAAAGTCGTCAGCCACTCTTCTAAGTTTTGTAGAGGCACCAGGTGGGAGCCCTAGGTGTCTAACACTATGCTGATGAGACATTGTGTCATACGTAGAAATTATAATTAGTATTTGAATTCTTTTCATTAAGCAAAGGGGTTAAAGGAAACATAGGTACAGCTTGGTATAAAGCAACACACCAACTAGCTAAAAAGGGGGTTTGCTGTGAATTTCTGTGGACCAGAACCCAGAGTAGCATTAGTAAATAACCTAATGCGAACGAAGGTTCAGCAATGGATGAACCCATTAAACCTGAAAATGTGGAGGGAGGCTATAACATGTGGACAGGCTCCAATGGTGCTCAAAGAGCCTCTTGGCAGGAAGGCCAATAAGGTGATTAGATATAATAGAAGTACCTTAGGCTGGACAACTGCGTTAGTGACACATCATAGAAACTTGAAGTATCATCTAGCCAAGTATCATCTAGATACTTTCAGACGCTGAGACGGTAGTATACATTGTATATAATGTCCAGCACTAGCTAGAATAAAACTTAGGAATACACGGGCAGAAACTTGTTAAATGTGGATGCCATGGTGAACTAAGCCTTGTACAAAGGCTAGCAATTACTAGGTACTCCGTGATGAGAAAGAAGGCTTTGTTTGATAAAATTTTCCGAATTTTTTGCTTTTGATAGAAGTTCACATTTTGTGATATAGTAAAGTATTTTTGGGTAAAAAAGCATTGCCAGATGGAGTAATATCGAAATTTATGCAAGAACTATCAAATAAAGGATTTTTGGGGAAATATCTTCGAAAGTCTGAGTCGAGACAGAGAAACATGTAGTTTGGTAGAGTATTACGGGTAGGGAAGGTAGTATCGTTTTCGTGTTCGGTAGTCGGCGACACGCTTTGTTGACATTAGCTTTTTGAAATTTGCTTCTATAATAATAAATGTTTCCAACAAAATATTCGTTCGTTTGAACGCAAATGTTACAAAAAAAAGAGAATTCAAAACGTTTTTCTTTAAAATGTTTGCAAAAACAAGTTCTTCAAAAAGTTTTAAAAACTTGTCCTGGCAATAAGTCATTATTTTGTCGTAAAATTTAGATTTATTTGTATTGATGGTTTGTTAAACAAATGTATATATCAAACACAATAAACTTTACTAAAGAGGTAAGACCTATTTGGCGTCTGGTATTGTAAAAGCATTGTTCTTGGGCGCCTACTATAGAGTAATACTGAGAAGTTATTTGATAACTAAATATAACTCTTTTCGTAACATGTGGAGAAGCTAAATGCTTTTCAAAGGTCATGCGTTTTCGATCTCCTTCGAAACATAAGGCTGTTTTGCTATATAATTTAGAGTTCAGCAATTTTTCCATAGTCACGGATAACCTTTTCTGACAGTGTTTGTGCATTTAATTCAAGTTTCTCTTTGTTGAAATAATAACAACTCAAACATTGCCAGCAATCAATATCTAACGGTTTCATCTACTGCTAAATATACGAGTATGTGTCTTTGGCCACAGCAAACTATTTCTCAAACTATCGATCGTCTTCAACTTATATTGATCGCGTGTAATTGGGAATACTTCGTTCTTTATACTTTTTATTAAGTAGTTTTCTTTTTTGTCTGTTAATTTGGTATTCATTATTATTATTCTTTCACACTTCACATTCCTGTGTGAGAGTGTAAAATGGAAGGGTGTAAGTTGTAGGCAACAGTCGTATTGTTGTCGTTATGTTGTGTGAAAATATCATAAACATTATTGATTGTCATCAAGGCGCTGGAACGTTTTGTAAACCAGTCAGCATGACGAAGCCTTAGGCGATATGAACTGATTAGATGCGATAATGATAATATTTAAAATTCGTTCTTATTTTATAGCAGTTTAAACATTTATTACAACTTATTATTTAGTGTGTTAAAACTGAAATAGCGAAGAACAAACGAAGGAGTAAAGATTAATAAAGTTTTACAACACAACCCAAAGATTACTATGGCAGTAAAAATAAAAGCCACAATTAAGTTTATGTTTCTTTTTTTCTTTGCAAAAGACCAGAGCCTTTAGAAAATTAAACAATTAAAATTAAACAATATTATGCAGATTAAGATTTCATTGTAAAAAAAAAGAATTTTTTTTTAAGATTAAATACACGCATATTTTAACGATTTTCGAAAGTTCCTATCGCAGCTTATGTGTGCGTAAAGCATTCACATTTTAGATGTGTGAAATAAAGGTTCTTTTTGTTAAACAAAAATGTTCTCATAATCAAGTTCAATTAGCCCAGCAGTTGACACCTTGTTTTATCTCGTTAAGATTTTTGCACCAACTTCACATTTGTTACTTTAATTTTTCTCGTATTTTTTTTTCTTCCCTTTTTGGTGATTCCAACCTGTCATTTGTTGGCGACAACAACAACAATACCAGCAGCCAAAGCCTGGATACGTATAAAGTAAAATATAAAACATATATATCTTTTTTATAATTTGTGCCAAATTCATTAAATATATTAATACCCTATACTTTAGCTTGTATATATTCGAGTCTACACTTCTCTAGGGAAGACCAATTAACAATTACACTGATGAATACCAGTAAACACTTCTTTAGTGTAGTGTAGTCTTCACAACTCTAGTCTATACTACACTAGTGAAGAACAGTCTACATAACATAAGTGTTAATTAGCTTTTGACCAGAACCAGTCCTCTGTAGAGGAGCCAACACTACTGTAGTGCAGACAAGCGAACGCTACTCTAGTGCAGTGGAGCCAACACTACTGTAGTCAACACTGCTCCAGTACAGACGAGTCAATCTCACTCTAGTGTTGACGAATCAATGGGTAGTTCAACTAAACTATCAACTGAACTAAATGAACTAGTTTAAAGACTTATTATTTTAATGGTGAAAATTTTGTTGTCTTCTGCCTGGGATCGAAACTGGTGTGCTTCGTTTTGTAGGCACGCAATTAACCATTACCCGAAAGTTACATTTTATATTGAATGTTTTAGCAAACAGTTTTTACATAGTTTTAGTGATGATAAGACTATCCTATTCACATTGTTTTTATATCACTTGAGAGGTACGATGGACAGAGAAGCCCGACATATTCGCTGGTCCTTGAATCAATGAAAATTTCCGTCTTTAATAAAGAAATCATAAGTTAAAAACATGAGTTTTTGTTGACTGTATAAAACAGAAGATGTTTGCTAGTCTGTTTTGACCGGCCCAATTCTCACTTAACTTTTTTAAAATAAATTGTTGTAAATGTATTTTTGCGCTAACTCATCTTTTTTCAAGTCTGTCCTTTTTATTCTTTCCTCGTATCTTTTGATTTTAACGTATTGATTTCTTGTCATCCAAAAACTTTGCGCATTTTTCTTAACATTTCACCTCATTAATCAAGCAAAAACGGCCCACCAAGAGTAAAAAAAAATAACTTTTATTATTTTTGTGTGTTTCAAAAATTGCATTCGTTACCTTTTGTTTGAACTGGTCACAACTGTCAAGCGTTTTTGCTGATACATGCTGCAACAGAAGACGAAGGAAAAAAAATCAAATGCAATCTTTCTCTCTGCGAGTACTTTAGTTTCAAAGTGAATAATGAAAAGAGGAGAGAGCGCTGCAACAAAAAAGTTTTATGTTGTCAGCATATGAAACGTTTTTGGTTGTTGTTTTTTTTTTGTTTTTGTTTGAAGGGAAAAGGAGCGGTCGATGACTTTTTAATTGATTAAAATGAGAAATCGTTACGATCTTGAAAGTAAGATTACCAGGATCTGATTTCAAATAAATTTAGCTGTATATAGTTGCTTTTCATTATTTTCTTTGTATTTTTCGGTTGTTGATGTTTGTTCTTCAAAATCTTATGATATAAAAGAACAATATTTTTTATTTAGATCCAAACAAAGCAGCTTTTTTCTTCTTGGAAACAGTGGGTTAAGTTAAAAATAATTCAAAACAAATTTTTGATTTGTTTATTTTTTTTTTTGCTAAACCAAACCAAAGAATATGTCTATGATATATTTTAACTACATATATCATAGAAATATTCTTGAACAGAATGCTCTTACTATAGAAATACAGAATGCTCTAACGATTGGCTGACTGTCAGTAGATCGACATCTCGTAGTAGCGAGTTAGCTTTTGTCTCCACTAGTAAACTCAGGACTCCTGTTGTATTCCAGATTTTTCTTATATTTTATCGTCTTACATGCGAATAATCGTATCTGTATGCGTGGACATCTTTTCTACATTATTGGGCATGGAAACCCTGATAATTCGACAGCGATAGACAATGAAGAGGTGAGTGCCTCAGAGAACTGCGGTTATTATTGGTCGCAAGAGAAGGGTCTAAGACCTCTCAAGAGGTAGACGGGTTGTCCTTTTTAAAGGCACTTCTGAAATAATATCCTCTTGGCACGAAGTATAGAAAGTCACTTGGATAAAGTCAAAGTACCTTGAGCTGGTTAACTACATTAGTGGCAGGACATAGAAATATCAAGCATCAAGACGAGAATCAAAGAAGATGACTCTGGTAGTCTGTGCAGACATAAGATAAATGTGGATGCCGCAGAGACGAATCCTTAGACAAATTACAAACAGCAATTACATTAACAGAAAATACTTCTACGATTCAATTAAAAAAAAAAAAAAACTTTTTCGGTCCTACTGTAAAATTTATATTTTAACAGCAAAAACCTAATATTTTCTGCAGTTTGAGACAACTTTTTGTTCTGTTTTTTTTTACTTGTTCTTTACTTCACTGCTTTATTTAAATAAGCTTATGAAACCTTTAAGGTTTTTTTCTTGTCTTTTCGTTTATGCATCTTGATATTTCAGTGTAAATTTGTCATTATTAAAAATCATAATCATGAGTATCGCTTCAATACAAATTATAAGGCCAACGAAAAACAAAAAGCTCACAAAATACAATGTCCACCAAAAAATAAACCATCAAGAGAAAATATTATTTAACTAACAGGAAATGTAATATGACACTTTTTGCCAATAAGTCCGACGACAAACTGCTGCTTAGCCTCCCTCTTCTTAAGAAAGAAACAAACAAACAAAAAAAAAAAACGCCAGCCACATATTATGTTGAAAATACGAAAGGAATAAAGGTTGTGTGAAATCATAAACGTTTGCTTTTATTTGCCAAACATTAATAATTTAAAAATTTTTCTCTTCTTTTCTGTACTCGTACCTGTATTTGCGCATAATTAATTTTATAATTTGACCTGAATTGCAAGTTTTAATATCGGATTAAATTGAATATTTTTTGTGAAATCGTTTTGGTTTTTATTTGCAATAATTTCGGTGAAAATATTTTATGGAATTTCTTGAAAGGCAATTTTCTTTAAACAAAAGATATAAAATTCTTTGAAATTTTTATCCTGGTATTTTGGAAGAAAATGTTTGAAAAACTGTTAAATTACTGGCTTTTTTCCTTAAAATTAAATCCCATTGTTTAAAGTGTAAAGTGGTTTATAAGAAAACGAGGGTTGTGAAAAAACATACGGCTCAATGGGTCAGAGTATAGTTGAATTATCCCTTTTTCGAAAAAAAAAAAACGTATTTAAAAGATTATTATATTCTCCTCCTTAAAGATCTTTGGTCTCGATGATCAATCAATCATTTTTAAAAAAAGACTCACTGGATTTTTATCTGAAATTTTAAAAAAGGTCTATTAATGTTTGAGATACAAAGATAAGATAAGATACAAATATAAAATATTTTAATAAAATCTCAGAGATACAGCTGAAGTGAGGACGTTGTTCCTGCGAGAGTATGATCTCATGGGTAAGCCTCCAAATTAAGGTACCAAGAACATAACCTTTTTTCTTAGCTCGCGAAAGTTTTATGTATAAATTAAATGTTAAAATCTTGAAATTTGTAAAGTCCTTGAAATTACCTATAAAAAACAAGCAGTTTATCTTCTATTTAGTTTAATAGAAAACTGAGTTGACTCAGTGAACCAACAGGTCAATTTTTTTTAAATAGTTATAATAACAAAAAAGGTATTGTCGTATATTTGTGAAATTTTATTCAGATTAGGTGAATATACCTGTTAAATTAATAGGAATGTATGTTTCAAAAAATTGAACTCTTTCATCTAACCAATTTCTAATGCTGGTTATTTCAGCATTTCTTCAATTTGTTAAATTATATTTATTAAATAATAAAAATTAACTAATAATTCATATTTAAGTAAAAAAAAACACAATTTTAATGGCAAAATAAAACTATATATTTGAGATCAAATCATAGGTGAATTAAAATAAATGCTCATATGTATGTATATATCATCAGTCGTGGTTGATGCAGTTTTTCCTGCTTCCATTTGATGCTCCCTACATACTGCCACGCTTTTACAAATGTGACAATATATGGATGTCATGTACGCTTCTTTGATTGGTGTAAAAATTTCCTTTCCCTTTTCTCGAGAAAGTTCTTTGAAAGCCGGGTCGATGTGAATAATTTTGTTCATACTTTATTTTAATTTTTATTACAAGCTGGAAGTGCTATATTCTAAGCATCTGCCAATTATTTTTCGATGTAATTTTTATCAGTTGCAGTGGGGCACTATTTCTTATCTGTCGTGGCTTTCAAAATCCTTCTCTTCCTCTTTATAACTAACGTAGCTTATATCACTAAAGTCGATGGAAGTTGGTAAAACCGCAACATCTTCACAGTTGAGACCACGTTTGAAAGTTTTCGGTTTTTTACTTGCCGTTATCATGCACTAAAATACTTCTACAAATGTATGCTCTTATTACCGTCCCGTATAATTGACGTAAGCAAATTATACGCTTACCATTAACACCACGTAAATATCCTTTCAATATTGACGTTCTTTGTATATGTTTTTGCGTTTGTTCAAAACCAATGTTAGGCCGTTGGATGCTTGTATTGCAACAATAATAAAAAAATTTACGTAGGTTAGTATTCTAGGGTTAAAACTGTCGTCTCTGTATTGGTATAAAATTTTGTAAGGACCTCTCTTTTCACTGAGATTTTGTTTGTATTCGAATTTAAATTTTATTTTACAAAAAGCCGCTTTAACGTAAAATTTCCAGTTTTAACGATATACAATTTTTGAAAAATATGTAAAAAACGTTTTTTATGTAACATTAATCTAGAAGTCATGTTTCATAAAACTATTAATCTTCTACATAAAAACATTAATCTAGAAGATTAATGTTTTTATGAAACATTTATCTAGAAGTCACTGATATTAAATACTTGTATTAAAAGTTTATATTTAATTGGTCTTGCAGACTGTTTCTGGAGGAAGCTGAGACGATAGCGCACATTGTGTGTGAATTTCCGGCACTGGCTAGCATAAGACTTAGGACCACTGAGCTTTCAACATATGCTTGCAATTACCAGAGATTGCGTGATGAGAAAGAAGGTCGACAGTTCCCAGTCGACAGACTGAAATCACTAAAATCAAGATTAAAGGCTGTATGTAGCACGGTTGCGTAATTACATTTCGGTTGTCTATAATCATAGGGGACGGAAGGGGGTTGAAAAGGCACCCGTTAAAGAAGTGGTCTGCTTCGTTATTCCCCCTACATTAAAAAAAATACTTATTGCTAGAAATTTTATGATCTTAGCACCTGTACCTTTCTAACTCTTACACACCACTGTAAACTTGGAGAGAGTGGAGGGTATCGCTGGAGTCAGATCTGGTATTAATTAAACTGGGTCGACAATAAGAATTTTTTTACGATGAAATAGTGCGCAATTATTGGATTTAGATTAGAGTTTGGAAATGATGTTAGGGATATGGGATGGCAGTCGAATTATTAACTCAGTAGCTGGTGTAAATTGAACCAGAAAGGTACTACATTTTGTTCACTAAATTCCAACTAATACTTACTCTATTTAAAAAAAACTTTCCTAGTTGGCTACAAATAAACTTTTTCGGAAGTATTTTAAATTACTTTCCGACCGACACTAAATTTTAACAATTGCTTTCACTACTTAGTATATTCTTTAGAGCCGTGGCCCCTACCCTATCTCGGAGTGTCTGTGAGCACACACATAATCACAACAAGACTGCCACAAATAGAACAAAACATATACAGGTTTTCAAACAGTAGCATGTGAGTTTACAACAAGGTAGTGTTGTGTCCCTTTGTCTTATGAAAATGAAAGTTTATATAGGCAAATATTCTTTTTATTATAGCATTTGTTATAAAGCAAAAAAGACATGACACAACACTAGCATATTCATGAGTTCTACTACTCCTGCACTGGTTCTAATTTAGCTGAAAAACACATGATTTTAATATAGTCGTGTCATTGGAGGTCATGTGTTCTCATTTAAGTAATCTGACTGTCATTTAAATAAGTGCTTGGGACTAATGAAAGTTTGATGTTTTGGATGGGTTTTTAATTTATAAATGCTTATATGTAAATTAAAAATTAAAAAAATATGTATGTACACATGATCCATATATATAAAAAAAAGTTGCATTTTGTTAGAAATTTATGTTCTCTGGAATTCGTGAACCGATTTTGTTTCAGTAAAGTTTATATGAAAGGTGACGTCAATACTAAGGTTTTTATGTATAAACGGTCACTATATATGTATTAGTTTATGAGTTATAGCCGGAGTAGTTGGCGTGGTACCGCCAATACTGGCGAACTGCAATAGATAGCGCCTTGAAACTTTGCAAGATAAGCCTTTGTGCTAAGGTGCATAGGTCTGCCTGAATACAGAATGAATTGGGACAGTGGACATGGTACCTCCCATACAAAGTGAAAAGTTATTATTGTGTATATAGAGAACTATAATAGGTATGATATTCAAAGTGGGTACAAGTAAAGCCCATACCCATGCGTATACTCTAGAAAAACATGGGCTGAATTGGGACAGTGAGCGTGGTACCCTCCATACAAAGTAAAAAATTACTATCCTGTATCTAGAGAACTGCAATAGGTAGCGTCTTGGAATTTTGCACCAGTAACCCCCATATTAAGATACATTGTGTAGAGACACACAAATTGAATTTAAATAGAGGAAGTGGTACCTCCTATACAAAGTGCAAAATTATGATCGCGTACCTAGAGAACTACATTAGGTATAGTCTTGAAACTTTGCACAAGTAACTCTCACACTAATGTGCATAGTCTAGCAAAATATAGACTGGATAAGAATACTGGGAGTGGCACATCCCATTAAAAGTAAAAACTGTTATCGTGTTAATACGTATAGTCTAGCGAAAAACAGGTTGGATGGGAACATTTTTGACTTGAGAAGAGCGTGCGTTTTCGCGTTAAAGGTTGGTCATACTTTTCTTACAAGTTATTATTGTATTTTTTGTGGATGGGTGTAGCGAAGTGCACCGGGGATAGCTATTTTACTAGAAAAATTGAATGCATTTTCAAGTACTGCAAAACAAATAATTTTATTCGATTAAATAAGTGCCAGGGAAAACATTAAATCACTATTTCCTTTTGAAAATATTTATTATTTTTTGCTGGGTATTTTTATATAGAAAAACAATTGTTAAAATTAGAATAAAATAATTTGTAAATTTTAAACAATGATTCAATTTACGTACATATGTATGTTCTCGTACATATTTACATTTAGCCATTAAAATATTTATTTATTCAATTACACATAATTTTATTTATATTAATATTTAATCTGTCAGACATTTGTTCTTAAATACAATTAAGTTATAAAATAAGAAAATTTATTTATTTTTATTTATTTTATTTTAATTAAACAATCTTAAGCCATTTAAGGCCAATAGATTTTGCATAAAATTAGACAGTTTCTAATTATAATTAACCTAATTTTAAATTATACACATTTATTAACATCTTTATAAATCACGAACATGGCTCATCTGTTCTGGAAAATTGGCAACCAAAATTTGTTTCGAAATTAATTAAATTTAAATCAACGTGTTTGTAAAAATATAATCATTTTCCTAAATTGCGTTATAGAATAAGAAAAAATTATATTTTCATATGGCAAGATTGAGTTCCACAAGCTGATTACGCGTACCACAAATGATCTTTGCATGAATAATGTGCGAAATATTGGACGTAAAAGACCATCAGTTCTAGGTGACTGTTAGAAAACAAATCTAGATAAAAGATAACCTGGTGATGGATATTTATATATTCAATAAAACAAATTTAGTAGTTTAGCATTGATAAAGACTTTAAAAGTAAATTAAAAACATATCTTACTATTCGATTGAAACATTTTTCTATGTTTGAGAAATTAGTAGCTGAAGTTCCACTATAAACCTTTATTCCATACAAAATTATTGGCATTAATAGGGCATGACCTATTGTTTTTCTAATATCAATAGATAGTTTACAAGGAATACTATATACCCTTCGTAATGTCATAAGGACCCGATGAATCATAATATTTATATGTTGACAAAAGGATAATTTTTCATCTATATAAAACCCTAGAGCTTTGAAATAAGAAAAAAATTCAAAGCCTGTTCCATTAAGTGCAATATTTGGTAAAATTCCACATATAAAAATAAATTAATGGCTTTCGATTTAGAAGTATTCAGAGAAATAAAATTGTTCTCACACCATCGTTGCACGTTTCCTAAATCTTCATTTATAATTTTACTTAATTCATCCCGAGATTCTGCTGTAGCAACTAACTGTAAATCATCATAGTTCCCTGAGTTACACTAGATGATTTATGTGATAATATTTGCACATATTGTGTTCTCTGAATTATAAATGAATCAATTAATCTACAAGCCGTTCTAGTAAATTGAAACTTAGTAAATAATTTATTTAAAAGAACTTCATGTGAGATTGATTCAGAAGCGCTGCTAAAATCTAAATTTATCATCGCTACAAAACTATGTTTATCCAGACCGTTCCTTATTTCATTTACCATATATAATGCAGACTTTTTTTTCAGATTATACATTCTCATTTAAACCATTTACCCTGTTTGGGGGCTCTTGCTTTAGAGCTATGAACCTACGAGAGGTAAGTTTTTGGCAGGCAACCTGTGAACTTATTGTAAAATATTTAAAACCGACTTATATCAGTGTCTGTAGTAAAGGCTGTCATATTGTTCACCGATATTATGACAGTTTTGATAATGTCATTATACCACTATACTTTCCGATATTTTAAATACATAAAATTATTACAATGACCAGACTAATTCCAGTATAAAAGTTTTTAGTTTTAGACATGGCTTTAGACAGTATAAAACAATAACGAAGCTAAACGTCTATTCCCTTGAGAAAGTATTTAACAACCCTCGTCTGTCTAATAACGTGGCCGGATTTTAAACTGTACTAATGACTTTGTGATTATTGCCAAGAATCCTTTTGTTAAAGTTTTAAGCTTAAGAAATTTAGAATTATAAGGCAAATGATATAAAGAAACCAAATTACAAGCAACAGGAGAAAAAAAAAAAAGAATTGACATCAAACATTATCCGTAAATATTCTTTTTTTTTCTGATGCTGCTGCATGTGTTATTGCATGTTATTTTTCGGGGGCTTTAAAGTTTACAATTTTGTTGTTTTTATTTTTATTCTTTCGCTGTTGTTAATTCTTTTATTTTATTTCACAAAAAATTACATTCTGACCTTTTTTTTTTCTGTACAGAGTTTTGATTCTTAAGAAGTCATATAAAAAGATTTAATGAAAAGAGAAAAAAGAAATAAATAAATGAAAGAAATCCTTTATTATTCTTACTTATTATTTGTCTTGAATATTCTAGAAGTTTAAACTCTTTCATTGTCAATTTCGTTATTTGCTGTTATTGCTGTTGCTGGCTGACTGTTTCATATTGTTGTACTATACATTTGTCATTTGGTTTTGTGAATGTTTTGTTGTTACTGTTGTTGTTATTTTAAGAAGAGCAAATGTCAAATTCCTTGTTTTTATAGTCGTTCGCTGTCATTGTCATTTGGCGGTGTTATGTTGTTGCTGTTGCTATTGTTATTGTCATTGCAGTTGTTGTGTTTTTGTCATTGACTTTAAATGCATCGTGTAAGTTGCCTTTTTAAATTTGTTGCATGCTTTATCATTATTTTTAGCGCTCTAGTCGCATACTGTTTGGCGATAAGCTGTGAATTGCCAAAAGAAATGTATAAAAAAAAAAACTTAATGAAAAATGAAACAAAAAAAACCTTGAAAAAGAACAAAAAAGTAGTCTGCTTTTCTGATGAAATGGGTACAAATATTTTTAACCACCAGCGTATCTTAAAGTTGGATTTATGTAAATCAGTAATTAAATTGAATTTATTATTTAAAGGATTTTATCGATCTCTAAACATTTTATTTAAGAAAAAATTTTTTATATATTTATTTCTGGGCGAACCTCTGTTGCTTGTTATTGTCGGTTGATTTTTTTCCTAATATTTTGTTGTTATTGTATCTTTAATGTATTTGAACTAACATTAAGTCCTCATTTCTTAAATCTAGACATAAATATAATAAAATAGTACCTTTTTCCTATGTCTGTCTGTCTTTCTGTCTGTGTTCGCATCACCTAAAAAATACTGGATGGATTTCAATAAAAACTTGTGAGGAGTTACCTTAGTGTCTTGATTCCAATAAAGGATTTTTTTCCGCAAAAATTATTTCCAAGAGAAAGCTTTCTCCAGGTGAAGGTACCCGTACGAAATTTTACCGATTTAAAGGTACTGGATGCTTTAAGGCATCTTTTATTTTTGAAAGTAGGATATTTTAAACACGGTTGTGCAACAGATGGCGCTCTTTTAAAATAATGACAAAATAGCAATTACTTACTGCCAAATAGCCAATTGAATAAAATTTGTATTCAATTTGTATTTTTAATTTGTGGAATTACATTGTTATTAAATATTTTAAACACCTTTTACAGAGGTTTGCAGTAATTTTTTGAATTTTATATAAATCTTAGAATTTTATCCAGCTATAAAAGATATAAAGAAAATACGTATACATGAAGCATTAGAAATGTAAGAGTCTTAAAATTTGGTGTGGATTACTTTCAAAGCCAAATCGAATAAAATATTGTCAGGACGCACACTTCGTATGTGGACACAGCTAGTCTAGTCTTGTTAGGTCCAGCCAGTGCTAGACGAAAAATTATATATTTCACGGTTGCTATTATCTATTGTGAGTCATACATTTGATGAACGGCCCAGAGAAGCAATATCCCTGCCTTTTAGTCGAATATAACCATGATCATTAAGTATGTTACGAGCCAGCAGGTTTAGATGTGCCCAAGCTTTCTTGAATACATCACTGTATGTTTCACTGTATATTTCACTGTATGTTTCACTATTTATTGATGTAACATTTAAATCTTTGTAAATGTTCAAGTTTTTTGTATACCAGGGGGCAGAATATTATTTTGGCTCCTTTAAATTTGTTATAAGTTGCTAGCTGAGGTAGTACCTACCCCATAATTGAATTCCGTGACACTATATTGGTTCCAGGATTCCCTACGGGGGTTCCAATTATCACTGCAGGAATGGCAAATGCTTTGACGCGGTTCACTCGGGGAAAATAGGGGCACCAGACGCTAGGGTTCCTAGAGCCTAAATCTGGAAGAAAAGGTCTGCGATAAACATTGCGGGTCCTCTTCGACCGACCAGTGCCCAAAGGACTGGTACCACGGGAATCGGTGGCCCCACAGAGAGCCTATCCTCTCTGTGACCGGTTATTGGTGAGGTCCCCTTCGGAGGTACACGTGGTGGTTGTGGTTTAAGATCGATTTATGTAGGTAAGGTGCAAGGTCAATCAAGTGTGCTGTTGCACTCTCAACAGACGGGGTTTGGATAGTCTCCAAACCCCTAAGCAAGAGGTTATAATATGGATCTAGGCTTGCCTTGGAAAGGCTGGCCATATTATATAAATTGCTACTCATTGTGACTTTATCACACACAAAAAGCGATTGGTGGCAATCGTAAAGTGTTGTTATACTACACAATGGGGGCGTTAGTCTACGCCTAAGTTTCACTCGGTGGTAAGACCACCGTGAGGTTAGGCCGACTAGGCAGGTACTCACGTTAATCTTGTTCCTCAATTGGTTCCAGGATCGATTCGTACAGTAGAAGTTTGTAATCTAAGCTGAGAGTAGAGTTTCTGCCTATAAGCCAGTTTAGTTGGACTGCTTTTAATTTTATTTTATTTGCCGATTAAGGCGCCGATCGAGATGTATACCGATGTATTTAACATCAGAAAATTGTAGTTTCATTGGGTTATTTATGGAGCGTGAGGCCCTACGCAGTGTGAACATTATATGAATATTTTTTGTTCATTCTCCTTTTCATTTTTTTAAATTTTTTAAATTGAGTATAAGGAGTTGTAAATATCATGATGGTATTTTGGGACTTTACTGAATGCCTAAAAAGGATGTGTCTTCAGCAGATGAGGATGTGTGGACTCGGTTGTCAGTTGACATGTCCGAACAAAGAGTACTGAGTTATTTTTTATATTTTAACCAATTTATGCGTGTGCTTGTCATTGGAGACACGATATTTTGTTGGTTCCATATGTAACCAACAGTGGGTGAGATAATGAGGATAATTCTAGTGATGCTTCAACTTCAATCATTTCTCCTGAAATGCTCTTAATCACGCCAAAATCTATAATGTCAAGTATTTTTTGATGCCCCCGTAGGCCAATAGATGGATTGTCCACTATTAAACACATTTAAATACATTCGGAGTATTTAATCGTGATTCAAAGAACGTAAGTTTATCGTTGTTGTCGCCAGCTGCCAGGAAACAGTGATTTTAAAAAGTCGCTATACTGCTTCTGTCATTTGAAACATAGGAGGTTAATAAATTGAATAAATAACTTAGTTTTGATGAAATTGAATGAAAATAATTGCAACTTTGGTGTTCGGAGATTTAAAAGGTGCCAGTTACTTAAATTTAGCTTAAGTCGACTTAAGCACTTATTCCTTATTGCCACAGATTTGTTGCTTAAATGTAATCCTCGGAAAGGTCACTCAATAAATGATTATTAATGCGGGTCTTTATCGGCTTTGCCCACATAACGCAAGCTCTATCACCCTTGTCTTTAGTATATTAATATTGGGACCTTGAATTTGTGTATCCCCGCCAGATTAGAATCATTCACTTTAAACTGCTAAATTATAACGATGTTGGTGACTACCTAAACCATAACAAGGCTTTTATTTAAATTGTTAATTTTTAGGTTTTGTTCTAAACTCTCATTAAATACTTAACTTTTTAAATACGCAACTACACGCAGAAAGTTTAAGTATCGCTGTCATTTTAAAAATACAATGCAATTTCTTAATCCTACGTTGATTATCAATTGAAGGTGTCATCATGAAATGCAAACAGTTTTTCTTCTTTTTGTCATTTCACTTTTTTGTTTGTTTTTATGTTCAACAAGAAAATGATGACAGTGTATAACAAAATTACAATTAACACGAAAAAAAGTAAAGCGACTTCTAAGAACCCTATAATGAAAAAAAGGACCTCGAAAGAAGTATTTTAAAAAATTTGTGGAGTTAGGAAAATATAAAAAATATATACACATCTAGAGTTTCACAAGTTTTCTTTAATGGAAATTGATTTTATTTCGAATTCATATCAAAATTTATCAAAAATATTAAGAGGGTACGAGAGTAGGTATAACCACCCTTTTAAGTCTAACGTAACCATGATTATATAGACTGATACGGGCCAGCGGATTTGGATTCGTTTCGTTTCGTTTCTATAAATACTTTGCTGCATGTTTCGCTATTAAATCATTCGTAAAATCTTATTTTGGCACCTTTGAGTTGAGGGAGTGCCCCATAATTAAATGCCAAAACACCATATTGTTTTAAAAATCGAATTGTAAAGTAGAAGCTTGCAATCTAAGCACAGGAATAAATATCTGCCAATAAGCCAAATTATTTACACTTTGCCTTATTTTTGTCAACATTTTTGTCGACGTTTGTTAAATCTGTTGTTTATTACCAAGTCGCTACATGTCGATAAAACCAAATTTTTTCAATAATTGTCAGGCTCAAACTCACATATTAGATGGATGGTTATGTAAAAAAAATGGTAACGCAAAGTCGATCCATGAGAAGGTTAAAACGTATTTTTTCGAAAATGACGTTGATATCCTATCCCCGTTAACAGCTGGCGGTACAGATCCTTAATAACCAATTTAATTCGGATATAATGAACCAATACTGTTCAAGCAGGGCGGCACTAATTGCCACACAACGAACACCACAATAGACAGTTTGCAGGAATGAACTAAAGGTATGAAAGCGAACTAAATTAGGTATCTGAACTTAATATAATTAAATCGAAACAAATACAAATACATGCATTTTTATAGAGGAATTAATACTGCTGCCGCCAAAGATTTCGATGACGGTTAAAAAGTGTTTATGATTGTCGCTTTATATCTCTCAGAACAATGCTGAATTTATAGTTAAATTAAAATTTTTTAGTAAATAAATAAATAAAATTAATTATTTGGGCTTAAGTTCTTATTAGACTACCAAGCAAACATTTTTTCTTTATTTTCGTTCTCTTTATATATTTTTCTTTTACTTGAAAATTGTATATATCTGTCTTGCTATTAGCCAAGCTTTAGTTAGCAATTCGATATTTTTTGGTTAACAATTCGATATTTTTACAAATGTATATTTTTTAATAATTATTAATACAATAGTGTTGAAGTTAATAATGTCAAAGCCGTGCCCGCTCTGGGGAAATGTTTTCTCCTATTTTTGTAAAGCCACCTATAACTTATTGTACTTCGGTGTAACCTAAGTTCTTATATATTTTTTGTTTTATTGATTGTTCTTTAAACGTAAACATTATAGAACGCAATCCAAACAACACAACTAAACCATGCCTACAAATTGTGCATGTTATTACAACAACAAAAAATATGGTTGAGTTTGAGATACTCATCGCGCCCATCTTATAGTCGGCATACCTGTCCATCAAACAATTAACTCAGATCTTGTTCGTACCACGAACAAATTAGTCTATTCGGCATCGTGCTCAACAATTGGAGCTATGTCAATCCACTTTTTTAAAGATTTTGCGGATAAATTTGGTTCTGCGGTCCAACGAAATTAAACTTTTACTGTTAATTGAAACGGCAAGGCCACAGTATCCGTCTTGAATTCGACCAATGTGATTGAATATTTTACAGGAAAAATATCTTAACATTGAGGTTTAAAAACTATACCAGAAAATAAATATCAAACAAAAAATAAGGAATTTAGACAAAAATATTAAAAAAAAACGACAAAACGAGAAATCGTTTTAAAATCGAATCGTTTTCCATCACATACCTGATTATAATATTTTTTTTATATTTCTATTTTAGGCTTTATTCTTATATTAAGATTTGTAGACTGATGTTTTTGATTTATATTTATTTTTATTTTGTATTCTTAATCATAGCCCTGTTGATGCAACTCGATGTTGTAGCTAAATATTGGCAATGAAGAAGTAGTTTTTACACGACATTTTTACCTCGAGCTCGAAGAATATATTTTTTTTCTTAGTTAATATTGACCGCCATAGGGCATTGTTTACTGACTTTTTTAACAGTTAAAAGCCCTTATTGTGGAGAACCTGTGGTTTCAACAAGACGGTACAACATTCCTCACAACGCCTTCCGTAATTGACTTATTGAAAGAAGCGTTAATTGCATGAATAATTTAGCATAATGAACTCATAAAGCTAAAAAGTGTAAATACAAATTTATATATATTTTGACAATAACTTTAATCAATTAATAATTTTCTCAAAAATATAAAATATAAATATAATAATATTTAAAAGTTTAATTTGTTTTCAGCATGTAGTCATACCGCATACCGCACAGCTTTATAGGGTGTACTTCCGAGAAGAGAAAATATAATTGTTTAAAAATTTCTTCAACAATATAAAATAGTTCTTCACCATTCTTTTCCTTTGCTTTTTCTTTATTAACTGAAAACATTTGATTGGACGAAAATTAAAAAAAAAAAAAAATTGCGATTCCAACAATATAAAGAATTTTATTAAAAACCCACTTCAAAATATCTACATTCGACTTAAGCAAGAAAAAAAGAACATATTGTATTTAACTTTAATTTTGGTAAAAAATATCTTTTAGTCACAAAAACAACAAAATGTATATTCTTTACATACATCGTATTATAGAAAGTCTTACACTTATTGGGTAAGTGAAGAAATCTTTTCTTTTTTAAAAGCAATAAAATATTTATAATGTTTATATAAAACATGAATAAAATGAAGATGTGGCTTTCTATTACTAATTAAATGTAGAATGCTAATCTAAAAAGAACATATTGAAAATAATATAACAAAGGAAAATAAACTTTAATCTTGAGGTCAAGGTCAAAATTGTGTTTAGTATTACTAAAAAATAGTAATTATGACAATATTTTACTACTACTTTGGATAGCATAATCAAGACTAAAAACGTTTACAAATACCTTACATTTATACAACAACAACATTATAAACTTTTAATTATATTCAAAAGGCCGAATAATACATAATCTATACATATAACTAATTCATTTTCGTCTGTCTGTCTTCTTTTCATTTGTGTTCGCATCACGTAAAAACTACTGGATGGATTTTAACAAAATTTTGTGAGGAGGTCCCTTAGAATTCTGACTCTAATATAGGATACTCATTTCCAAGAGAAAGTGGAGAAAAAGCAATGGAAAAACGCAATTTCCGGTTTAAAGATACTGAAATTTTCGGTTTGAAACTGGGATATTTTAAAAACTATTCCCCAACATTAGGCGTCAATTAAATAAAATTTGTATTTTTACTTTGGGGAATTACATTGTTGTTTTAAAATTGGTGTGGAATACTTCCGAAGCAAATTTGTAATATAATGAATCAACGACAATTTTACAAATGGAGCATTTAAAAAAGTACTTTTCATAAAAGGTTTTTAATAATAAATCATTTTCTTAAAAATTATTTTGAAAACACTACCTTTTCCTAAAAGTTGGTTTTTAAAAGTCAACTAAACGCCAATAGTACTTTTTAACAACAAATTCCTCTAACGCATCGTTATGAAAATATAAAAAGCTTTTTCGAGCCTTTTGCAAAAAGTATCGTTTTGTTAGGGTTCCGTACACAAAGTGTAAAAACGTAACCCTATTGTTTTCGCTACAATGTCTGTCCGTCTGTCCGTCTGTCAGCGCCTTTTATCTCTGGAACCGTAATAGGTAGACTCTTGAAATTTTAACAGATGACGTATAGCCGTTGCCGCTATAGTAACAAATACTAATCCTTATAGGGTGTTCCAATAGAGAGGTGTTATTCACGATTATGTGCATATTTCGTGAACTGTAGGTGGGATACACTTTAAATTTACAAACTGTAATTAAAACTTAGTTCACTATATAAACAGCTATACAAAAATAAAACTAAAAATTAAAGGGTGTTCCGATAGTGGTGTGATTTGCATATATAAGGCCTAAGTTTTGATTCATAATAGGTAGGCTCTTGAAATTTTCACAGAAGGTGTATAGCTGAGGCCGCTATAGCAACAAAAATTAAAACTTATAGGATGTTCCGATATAGAGGTATTATTCACGAATATGTGTTTATATCTTGAACTGTAGGAGGCATACACTAAAAATTTACAAACAGCAATTAAAACTTAGTTCGCTTTAGAAACAAGTCTAAAAAAATAAAGCTAAAAATTAAAGGGTGTTCCGATAGTGGTGTGATTTGCATGTATAAGGTCTAAGTTTTAAACCATAATAGGTAGACTCTTGAAATTTTCACAGAAGGCGTATAACTGTGGCCACTATAGCAACAAAAACTAAAACTTATAGGGTGTTCCGAAAGTGACGTGTTATTTGCCTTTATATCTTTATTTCTTGAGCTATAGAAAGCAACCACATAAATTTTACAGTGATTTAAACTATGTTCGCGTTATAAGCAAGTATACAAGATTAAACCTAAAAATTAACGGGTGTGCCGTTAATAACGTGATTTGTAAGTATTTGGCATAGGTTTTGAACGATAATAGGTAGAGTCTTGAAGTTGTTACAGGATTAGTATTACTATGGCCACTATAACAAATAGTAAAAATTAAAGGGTGTGCCGACAGTCACGTGATTTGCATGCACATTGATTAATTTTTTAACCATAATAGATAGACTCTTGAAATTTTCACAAATGGTGTATCACTATGACCCCTATAAAAACAATAAAAATTTAAAGGGTATACGACAGTGACGTGTTTTGCATGTATAACGACATATTTTTTAAACCATAATAAGTAGACTCTTCCAGTTTGTATAGAAGATGTGTTGCCATGGCCGTTATGACAATTACTAAAAATTAAAGTAGGTTATTTTTTTAGTAGTAATAGGTAGACTCTTGATATATTCATACAAAGAGAATTGCCATGGCCACCATAGCAAATAACAAAATTAAAGGGTGTTCCGACAGAGACATGATTTGTACGTAAATAGCCTTATTTTTTGAACTGTAATAGGTAGACTCTTTAAATGTTTACTCTTGATGTTGTACTTCGGCCGCTGTAACAATTACTAATATATAAAGGGTGTTCCATCAGTGACATGTTTTTCACGTATATTACCTTATTTTTTGAACCGCAATAGGTAGGCGCATGTATATTTCTATAGTTAGTGTATTACCATGGCCGCTATAACAAAAATTGCTAAAATTTAAAGTGTGTTCCAACGGTGATGGAATTATGTCTTTAATTTTAAAATTAAAGAGTGACTCATAAGACATGAAAAAATTAAAAACTTGAATTTTTAAAGTTCTACTAAACATAGTACGGAACCCGAAGTGTGTGAGTCTAACTCGCACTTGACTAATTTATTTTTAAATACACTTCTACCAAAAGCACTTCTTCGCAAAAAGTACATGTAAAGCACCGTGCTCTGAATATTTCTTATAATCGCAGCAAACGCCAAAAAAAAATAGCTCTCGAATGCGCCTTGTAGTCATAATATTAATAGTTCGCATTAAGCACTATATAGGATGTCGCCAGTAGTTTTTTATAATTGAAAAAATTATATTTGTAACTTATCGTCAAAATTCAACAACCTGAACCAGTTTTGCGTCAAAGCCGACAAAGAATTCTCAGATAATTGACGATTAATCAACAATTTGGCTTTTTTTTTGCAACAATTCCCTCTTGTTGTAAAAAGTACCTTTATTACAAAAAGAATTTTTCCAAAAGCTAACTGTGGGTTGGTATAATTTTTAAAAAAAGGTATTTTCGCAAAAAAGGGACTTTGTGCAAAGGTTATGCTTCTTTTGATTTTTTTTACAAAAATGATAGCAATCCTAAAGTACCTTTATTGCGCCCCTATGCTACTTATAGGAAAAGGAGGAATATTTTTACAAAGAACGTGTTTTTTAAGGAAAAAAATTTTAAAATTAACTTTAAAAAAGGTTTTCAATTTCCAAATATTAATTACATTTTATGAAACAAATGCCTTTGCAAAGGTAAAAATCTTTCTTCTCGCTATTAATCGAAATAACTTTCGGTCCCATCCAATTCCCCTTATTATAAAAAAAACCGACTGTTAAAGAGGTAACAATTTCAAAAAATTTTTTTTGTTTCGCAAATTTTGGTATGAGGTCCAAAGAAATATCACACGAATATAATTGAGTTTGACACAATAAATTGCTCATCATGTTTATGTTTTGTTGTTGTCGTTGTAGATGTAGTGACCGTCCCCGTCCTCGTCCCCATCATCAGCATCATATACAGCGGCAACAGCCCTGTTGTCGTCGTTGACTTCATTATCGATGCTGTTGTTTCAATTGGTTTGGTTGGGATTTTTGTTTGCTTTTTTGGTAGTAGAGTTCAAACATTTGGATTTTTTATACAAAAAAAGTTTATGAAATATTTTGTTTAAATGTACATTTCCAAACTTTGTGCTGCTTCTGCTGGTGTTGTTGTTGTTGTTGTATCTTTACTTTTACCATCAAAAGACCACTTGCAGAAAGTTTATGGTGTTGATATTGTTGACCTTAGAGCGTTTGTTGTTTCTGTTTTCTTTTTCATTTTTTGTTGTTTTCCAATTTAGTTTTTTAATTCGTTTTGTTTTAATTCTTGATGCTGTTGTTGTTGTTGTTATTGTTGTTGTTACTGGCTGTTGAGCTGATTTATAAATTGATTTGGATAAGTTTGGCACAGCAGGCGGAAATGTTACTGATGTCTTATGATGCTTCTGTTAAAATATATGTTTTTTTTATTATTTTATTGGACTTAAGCTGTTTTTTGTATTTGTGTGGCTTGGAATACAAGGAGTTATGCAGCAAAGGAATTATTTTGGATTTGGTGTTTTTAAAATTTTTTTCCTTTAGTTGTTGTGGTTGTTAAGTTGGGTGTATAACGAAGCAGTTTTGTGCCAACCTTTAAACATATTGTAAAATCTCTTTGCGAACATATTAACTAAACAGCATGTTTTATTGTTTGTCTCTTATGTATTTCCTTAAATTACCCTAAATACTATCATTGCTCCCAAAGCTAAGAATTTTAAATATTTGTGGTGAGTAATATACCAATAAACATTTGAATAAAAATCTTAAATTCTAATTTGTAAGTTACTAAAACCAAATTAGATTGCTCGTGTATTTATTATTTTATTGAATTTATAATTTGAGTTAATAGCAGGTTATTAAATTAAAATTTAAGGAAATTTCAATACCTAAATACAAATTATGGTTTATTTAAAAGTACGTGTTTTGTTGATGTATGCCTTTAGACTGCATGCAAAATGACCCTATGAAAAATTGCCGAATGAATAATCACCCTAAAGAAATGAAAAATTGCCCAAAAAAGAATAAAGGAAATTTTTCCCGAAAAAATACCCAAATATAAATGAATTTTCGCCCAAATTTATTTATAGTTTTCTTATTAAATATAAAAATTTCAATAGTTTTAGTAAGGGCATTGATATTGGTTTAATTTATCGAGAAAGCTTTCAGCTTGCAACTTCTGTATGTAATCTTTGATCAAAATCCAACAAAGCTGTGACACCTGCTGTTCCTGGGGGTTCTGCCAAAGGAACTCTGAGTAACCGTGGCCACGATCGATACAAACGTTGCTAAATCAAATCGTTGATTTAAATTAATTGAACCATTGCACAGAGGAGTATTTGGCGTGAAAAGCTGGCCAAAATTATTAAACGTGTTTTTTTAAATTAAAAGTTTTAGTTTTTTGATAGTTTTAGTTGTAGTATAATATAAAAAGTCTAGTGGCAGATTTTGAAAAAATTACACTGCGCAACAAAAAAAATTTTCTCTACCCTAGAAATAAACGTATGTGGACTATAAGGATTTTGATGCCCTTAATTCAAATCTGTTTTCTGTTTTTCTCTAGTACGTAAGGATTTTCTTTTAAAGGCGTGGCATACTTCACCCCCTAAATCGTTGGGTTGCCTTATATATTTTGCCATAACTTAAAAACGTGTTCTCCGATTTTAATAGCAGGAGGATCAGAAGATGCACCGGAAAATTCTGCTTAAACTAACCATACACATTTATTTTATATCTATTACTATTTTGGATTTATTAAAAATTTAATGGCGAAAAAAAAATTTACATGTAAAATGCGTCAAATTTTTTGTTTTCAAAATGCAATAAAAAAAATTTAAGAAGCAAAAAGTTAAAATTTTAAAGATTTTTCTAAAAGCCACATTCCTAAGGAATGTGGTATAAATCGCAAAACTCAATTAACAAATGTTGATTTTAAAGGTTTAAACTCATTCTTGGCAGACTGTATGTACATACATACATATGATTTACAGTCTAATTAAAAAAATTTTTTTTGAAGATTGTAAGGCTCTTATAAAACAGTATTTTTTATGAAAAAAGGCTTTATTATATTCATTTTATATTATTTAATACTTTATAAACGGAAAAGTTAAACTAATAAAAATTCCTTACTAATTATTATCCTCATTAGCTGCATCATCGGTGTCAGGAAGAAGAAGTGTGATGGTTTCTGATGATTTCTCGTCAATGGTTCCAGGATTAGATTTTTTAATTATTTGGAATAGCTGTAATCTTGTGTAAACTTGTTCCATGTTGACTCTCGAAGTTACAAAACGGTTTTGATAAAAATTGTGTGCAATAACCCTTTATAAGTATTTTCAAGCGCATGCTTTTATGCCTTAATTGGATGGTAGCCTGATACCTGGGTGCCAATGTATTTTTTATGTACTTGTATTTATTTTTTGTAAACTTATTTTTGTCATCAATGTTTTTAATAATTATACTATTAGGTACGTACATATGTTTATTTTTTTAACAAATAATGTTTTGTAGAGCAGGTATATAAAAATATCTTTTATGGGGATGTGTGGGACATTCACTTAAAACTATTATGGATAATTAAGAATTTTTGCAATTTGTAATTACATATAGGCAGGTATTAATATTGTGAAGTGTTATAAGTGATGTGAATAAGATTTGAAATCAATAATTCAAATTACATAAAAGTTTATGACGATATAAATGTATAAGAGAAAAAGTGTCCGATGAGCAAAATAGAAGAAATGTGAAAATTTAAGAAAATCGTCAAAAAATAATGGCGCAAACTGGCGCACCCTTTTTTTTTGTTTCTATAATTAGAGATTCCAAATTTTATTGTGCTAACAAACAAAATTCGTAGACATGCTTACCTCACTTTTAAAAATCTCTTCTTTTCCTTTTTTTGCAAAAAAAGTGTATAATTTGTTTTTTTTTTAGCTTTTGAACGAATTGTTTCAACATGAATATTCGACATATTTAAAATTTTTTTTTTCTTTTTTAAATAACTTTTGATAAAACATTTCAGCGAAAAAATAATCTTTGTGAAACCTTTATTCGTTTAGCCGCAAAAAAATATCATATAAATATCCAGAAACCGAAAAAAAACATTTAAATCTCATATAATTTTCTTCACTTTCCTGACTTTAGCAGGGTCTCAGGGCTACAAATCGCAACTAAAAGTCTTCCAAATTTACAATAAATTGTAAAATATTGTTGTCTGTCGAGGTGCGTACTTAGTTCTTTAGATTTCTTAAAATTCAGTTTTGCCTTTTTGGCCAGCTTTTTGGGTGAAATACTCCTCTGTGCGTTGATTGAATTCATCGGGCAAGCTTTGAGAAGAAGTTGTATGTAATCTGTGATCACGGTCTGATAGGAAGCTTTTTGCTACCAAGTTAAATATATTGTTGCTATTCTACGCAAATAAATTATTGTATGCGTTCTTTAAAATAAATATGAAAGAAAATATATGTGAATAAAAAAATAATAAATAATTTATAATAGTTCTAAAAATAATAAATAATAGTTCTAAAACAATAAACACATTAATAACAATAATTATATATTTCAACTCATATTAGGAACTTATTTATAACAACATAACTAGAAATATTTACTAGTATAAAAGAAACAAAGCAACTTGTACTTTTTCGCCAAAACAATTAGAAGACTGCCACTGGTACAACCTTAAATGTCATGTCAATATATTTTCTGTAAATTAATCATTTTTTTTGGAAAATCAGAGACAGAAACTAAGTTGCTTATTTTTTCAGTTTAAATCGTGAACATTTTTTAATTTTAACACTTCTGCGGTTTAAACTTTATAAATACTTAATATTCGTGATCATTTTTTATTTATTAAAATATATCATTTTTAAGACAAACCATTGTATTTTCACTCTTATTATTAAAAAATGGGTGATCTTTCATTAAAACATTAGGGCAATTTTTCATTATGATATATTATTATTCTCCAAAAACGACGAAAAAGCACCCAAAATTTTTGGCTTACTTTTCATATGAAATATTTTGTATGAATATTTCTTGGGCTATTTTTGTTTATTCTTTTGGTCAATTTTTCATAGGGTCATTTTTCATGCAGCCATGCCTTCATTAAAAAAAAAAACATTCTAAGAAACCATATAATATCGTCCCCTTAATAAAACAATAGTGTGTACGCATGTACATCATTATTTTTTTATTGCATAATAACTGATTCTAAGTCTGGTAAAAATTTGGTGAAATTCTACTTCCACAAAGTGGGTCAAAAGATCAATTGATATATTAGCGTATAATTGCGTGTTTAAAATTTTGTATTAATAATTGTGTAAGTGCAGGTATGCTGTTTTAATTAGTTGTTACTCTAAATATAATTTCAAAGAAAAATAATGTATAAAAAGCATACACTATTTTTATTAAAGGGTCCGCGATCTAACGTTTTTATTCAACTAGTGTTCATTTCGTGAATGGTAACACTTAGCTAATGTCTGATTTGACAGATAATTAGTTTTATCCTTCCGCTGAACGAATGTGGTTGTGCATACGCTTGAACAACGCTGGGAAATATTGACTTACAGAAGATGCCGATTTTGCCAAAAAAAAAATCATCTTTTCAGATGAAGCTCATTTTGATCTTGGCGGCAAAATTGTAGCGTTTACGGTACAAAAAACCCGCACGCATACATTGAAAAGCCGATGCACCCAAAACGAGTCACTGTTTGGTGCGGATTTTGGTCCAGAGGCATAATTGGGCCATGTTTCTTCGAAAATGAGCAAGGAGTGGCCGTTACAGTCAATGGCGATCGTTATCGGGCCATGTTGAACGAATTTTTGTTCACAAAAATTGAAGAGGAGGATATTGGCAGCATTTGATTTCAACAGGACGGCGCTACGTGCCACACAGCCGAAGCTGCACTCGATGTTTAGCGACCTGTTTTTGAAGATCGCATTATCAGCCGCAGAGCTGATGTCGTTTGGCCAGCTCGATTTGACAACGTTGGTTTGTTATTTGTGGGGTGCCGTCAAAAATAAATGTTACGCCGACAAGCCAGAGGCAATTGATGCTTTAAAGGACAATATTCGTGAAGCCATTGGTGAAATACAGCTGCACACCATAGATAATGTGCTTAAAAATTGGACCGATCGTGTAGGCTACTGCATGGCCAGCCGAGGCAGCCATTTGTATGAAGTTATTTTCCATTATTAACCGGAAGGATTGTACTTTCAAACAAAAAAAGAAGTTTGAGAAAATATTCAGTAGTTTTTTTATAGCATTTAAAAAAAAGTTATTTGGCAGCCCTTTACTTAATATTTTTATAATTTTTATTAATTTATAACAAAATAAAATCGTATATTGATATACACATTTAGCGAATTCACTATGTCTGCTATTATGTTTTATTGTCCTATTGTCATAAATATTTATGGCTGTCATAAAAATGTTGTTGGTATTTCTCATTAAAAAATATTATATGACAATAGTACTATGAAACCTATGTTTTCTCATCGTGCTATTGAATTCAGTGATGCCACACTCATATTTCTGCGTTTTTTGTTTGGAAAAGTTGGCATGATTGATTTTATTATATGTTTTCTGTTGTTTATGAAATTTCTGTGTAGTCGTATGACGTTTATTGAAATACACGATGGCTGACATACGACAGGTCGTTCACAGTAGTGCTATTTGAACCTAAATAGCACTTTAGGATTTAGGAATTTAGCAGACATAGTGAATTGGCTATATTATTTCACAATATATTATTTGGAGTCAATTCAAATAAAATAGTGTATACCATACAAAATAAAATAGTGTATAATGATTGTCATATATATTGTAAAACAAATAAAATAGTCTAAGTGACATCATGGTACTTTGAATCTCATTTATTTGCAATTAAAGTACTATTAGCCAGATTATTCCACCACATATTTAAATGACCACAACTTAAAACCATCGATTATTTTCTGAAATATTACTGTTTTCCCCGATGTCTAATAAAACGAAAACTTTAAACTCCATTATCTCGAAATGTCGACAAAATTATAAACTATTGTTTTATTGAGGGGACGATATAGTGTACATATATTCATGAAAACTTTAAAGATGTCACTGTCTAGGAAAATAACTTTGAAAAAGAGCCTTTCAAAAAGTGCCTTTTTAAAAAACCTTTAGAAGAAGTTACCTTTAAAAGAAGTACATTTTATAATCAAGTACCTTTAAAAAAATTATCTCCTAAAAAACCTTAAATTAAATTACATGCATGTGAAAAAAGTACATTAAAATGACCTTTTAAAACTACCTTTTCAAAAAAAGTACCTCTTAAAAACTAGTTTTTTGAATTGTAGCTTTTAAAAAGAAACATAAGTAGTATAGAAGGAGATCCTTTTAAAAAGAAGCTTTTTGAAAAGGACTTGTTAAAATTAATTTTTGGTTAATTTAAAAAGCTGAAAAATTTTAAATGGATTCTTTGGATTCGTTTTCAATTATTTTCAGCCTGTCTAATAATAACTGCGATAACACATACTGAAAATATTAATTTTTTTTTTTTAAATAATATCATAGTGATCCCAGTTCATAGATTTTTGGAATTTTTTTTCTTTTCATTCTTTTCAGATTATGCGTACTCGTTTCAAAAAATTATAATTTATTTTCATATGTATATCAAAAGCACAGTTGATTTAAATCGTAACATGCAAAATTTCAAAGATAATTTTTATAAAACAGAGATGTAAACGTTTTTGTAGGTAGCGGATAAGAAGGTGAAACTTCAACATATCGAGTTATATGGATTGTAAACAACTTTTTATTATAAATACAGCTGTAAATGTTTAAAAATTATTATAATCTAGAAAAATACTTTTTAAAATTATTATTCCTAAAGTACCTTTTAAAAGGAACTACTTAAAAATCTTTTCAATAGAAGTAACTTTAATTTATTCTTAGTACAAGAGAGACCTGCAGTACCTTAAATAAAATCAATTGACTTTATAACATATCAGAGAAACACATTCACACATACATACATGATGTTAAGCTTTTCTTTAGCTTAAATGATTTGAAGCAAAATGCCTTATTTTAAATTTATCGTCATGGTTAACTTGATGGACTTAAATTTGAACAAAATTTAAGTACATTCTGTTAGGAAGTGATTTTTTAATAGTAACATATTTTTTAATTTATACATTTCGCAAACTATGAATAGGGTCAAAGACGGGCAAAGTATTTTGTCAATCCATGTGCTCATCACTTGTAAAACCGATTTTAGAATTCGCTTCCATAGTCTGGAAACTATAATTTGATATGTGCTATATGTCTATAAGAAATAGAATTTGTTCAGAAACAATATCTTTATTTTTTCTATATAATCTCCAATGGGCTCCTAGCATTATTCTTTCATCATATGAAAATCGCTTAGTGTTCATTGAGTTTCCTGATCCAAGAAGTAGAAGAATTTATATGAACATTTTCCTTATTATAAATTAAATAAACTGAATTGTTAATTGTCAGTACTTGCTTCAGAGAATATATTTTATAATTCCAAGATATCGCACAAGAATATATGTACATATGTTCGTCTTAAGCTTCAATACTTCCGTACTAATCAACTTTGATCAAAAACGTTTGCTAGTTATGGTAGAGAATAAACATATGAAAGTGCCGAACTACATTAGGCAACTTTTGTCGCTGCAGTCTTTCTCTTTTCTTTTTTAAAATTGCATTTGTGTTTACATCGTGCAATTTTTATTGCAGCAATTTGTATGGATGTACACATTTTGTTACATTTTAAACTTAAAAATTAAAACTATGAATGAGAGGACAAAACGAATTTCATGAAAATAGGCATATGTGTACCCCTTTCAATTCCTCTCTCTTTCTTGCCTACTAACCTACTAATAAAAAATTGCAACGACAAAAGTTGGATAATGTAAAAGAGGACAAAGAGGTATATAATTTTTTATTTTTGAGAGATATTAAAAGACAGTTTTTATTTTTATTGTTGTGATTTAGACTACAAAATAATAAGAAATTTAAGAAAATAAATAAAAACAAAATCAGCATTTGAATAAATCATAAAATTAAACGAACTAAATCAATATCTCAAAAAAAAAACGTTTCTGTTTTGTTCGCAATTGTACGATTGTAATGGTATATCAAGGCAAGCAGATGAGTGAAAAGTCAATTGTATCCGATCTATCGGGTACTATTTTTAAAAATTAAAAATTTAGCCTAAATTCCCATGTTAATAGCAGTGTTTCAATTATGTTTAATTTCATTCTTAAAGAAATTGATCTTTTTGATAACATCATGCCTTGGGAAAAAATATTCATTAAATTTTTTCACAGCTGATTCAAATCCCAAATATTAGATGGCTGCGATCTTATTTAATCATCGTAGTTATGCACAACAATTTTTTTACAATAGTAATAAATTATACAAATATGTGTTGTTACATCACCAATGTTATCAGAATGTAGGCATTTAAGTATTACTTTTTCATGCAATTATTTTCTTCGAAATGAAATTTTTTTTATTTAAAAATTTTGCAATTTGATACTGTTGTTCTGCTAAAAAGTTACCGAATTGCTTTTCCCTCATTCAGCTTCAAATTTAAAAGTTCTCCAAACCTTTCAAAAACATTCTTCAAACCAAAAAATTAAATATTTAAAAAGTTTTAAAACATGATTTCACTTTTTTAAGTTAACATGATCAAAACAGTAAGGAACAGTAGTATGGTTGTGAAAGCAACTAAAATTTTAAGTAACAGTTGGTAGCGCAAGATGTATATTTTTTTTAACTATTGAAATTATTGTTTTTAAACTATTAGACCTATGAATCTGTCAGTTCCGATAGAATAGATGCTTGAATTTGACTTAGTCTTCCAAAAAGGGGAAAAAAAAGTTTTGCGTTAAAAAATATTTCTTATATGTTTCATTATGAATAAATATAAAAAGTATATTTTAAAATGAAGTTGTAGATTTTAATTAGTTCTACTCACAGAAACTTTTCACGTGAGCGATTCTATAAAAACTCAATATAATTTCTATTAAAACTCTCAACAAAAGACTAATCTCTTTTTATACAGTGGCTAATCATTATAAAAAAGAGCAAAAGGTACATTAAAAATATTAATAGGCAAAAACATAAAAAAGAAACAGACAAACCAAAGCTAAAAAAAAACTTTAACACGGCATAATCTATGCTCTAATAAAACTTGTTGTTGGCAGAATATAAAAAAAGACATAAAGGAGAAAGAACAGCAACATCCAACACAAAAGCTTATGAAAGAACATGAACTTCATTAGCATCAGCGGCAGTTTAGAACATTTCAAATACAAAAGAAAACAAAAAGAGTGCTACCACTTCGTTGTTTCATTTCATCATGACAAAAGCCACACGAATCATCATCAACAGCAGCAGCCGCCGCCATATACAAACACTAAGCTGCAACAACCGCGAAATGTAATAAAATAAAAGAAAAACGTCAGGCCTGGTTAACAACAAAAAGAACTCAGTAAAAAAACAACAAAAAAACAACCAACAAACTTTGAAATGACGACAAACAACCGCAGAATCTACAAAACAAAAAACATCACAACACAAAACAATAGTTTTTCAACTGGTCTATGTTGGATTTCTTTCATTTTTAACAGACCCTAAAAATCATTTCAAGCCAAAGAGTTGCAAAAAAAATGACTGCAAGGAAGTATAGTTAAAACAACAAGAACAACAATAAATTTTTTTTTTTTTACTTAGTGTTAAGTTTGTTCAATGATGACGATGATGATCGCCATCAGATTATGGTGATGGAATCTCATCATAATCCCAGACGCAACAATAAACTTCATGGCTTTTTGGGCTGCAAACAAAATGCAATTTTGCTTAAGCAAAATCACACAATAAAACAAGGCCACCACAATAACACCAACAACAGCAACAACAGCAGTAGCGGCAGCAGCACAAATCAACAACAAATTCTTCTAAATTACAACGACAACAACAAAAGTTCATACATTAGCTTGCCAGCAAAAAGGAATTATATTCTAAAAATCTTTATATGACCAACAACAACCAACCGTCTGTCCCTCTCATAAGTATTCCCTACTTTTTTGTTATTATTTTCTTTGCCCCCCATTTTTTTGCTTCTTTGATTTTAATCCTTTTTGTAGGCCTAATATTATCTAGAAAATAGTTTTTTTTTTCGACACAAACACGTACACGTACGTACGATACGAACATGTCTTTTGTTGTAATTTTTTTCTACCACTGAACACATCTTATCATCTTTTATTCTTCAAATTATTGCAATGTTACAACAACTAGGGGAAAAAAATTAAGCAAACACTTAAATGGGGAAAGAATGCCTCAGGATTCTTGCAGGCAAATTTTAAAATATTTTCCCATGTATATAAATATAAAAATAAAAATAAAAATAACTGGCGCCGTTTTTTAATAAGCTTTTATTTATTTAGTCCTACCGGTGGTAGTCATTTATGTATATGAATATGTGTGTGTATGGGAATCTTAATGCCGCAATCTGAATAATGTGAAAACTAACACGTGTCAAAAATATAATACAATAAATTCATGATCCTGACCTTATATGCCGATCAGGATAATCAACATACGGCTTCCCTACATACATACAGCAATGGCAATCTACTTGAGAATGCCTTATTCAATTTCGATAGAAAATAAAGGGGCCAGAGCTCAAATTCTTACCAAGTATATTTTATAACAGTTATCAGTCTGCTATTCTGTTTTCAAGACTTCGGGAATGCATATATGTATGTATGGTTTTCGTCGCAGTTAAAAAATTTATCAAAATGAATAGTGTTGTTGGATTGTTTAACGTTACAATGTGTCCCACTAAATTTGTACTTAAAAACGCCAGAAACCACTAAATTTTTTATTTAGCGAGAATTAACGTAAAAAAATATAATAAAAATATAAAAATTATATTAAAATTCCAGTATATTTAAATTTATAATGTAGCCGATATCACGAAATTATTAAAGTCATTAGTGTCCAGTAGGTTCTGCCTCTTCATTATGTAAATTTACGCGATTCGATGACGACTAAGGAAAATTAATAAAAAATTAATTATTCAGTCATATTCTAGGAAAATTTGAAAGTAATTTTTTCTTGTGCGATATAATGCCAATACAGTTTTTGCTGCTAAAACAGTGCAACAGTGAAAAAAACACACGAACGACTCTACTACCAAAGGGTTTGTCGAATTTATTGACCAATTTTTATTTATAGGCCTCAAAAGACTGAAAACAGTGGTCCCTTCAAAAAAGGTGTCATCAGTTTTTGTTTAATATTGCATTCATTCTAGGTGATACCGGTAAATTTTGTTTGGTAATAATGTAGCTCAAGATTCGTTGAAAAAATTCTGTTAACATTTTATGCAAAAATTATTTTTTATTGCAACAACAATATACAAAAATTACAAAATATTTTTTTACTTTCTTCAGCATAACTTACAGCGTCTATCAAATTTTCACTAACAATAAATGGGAAAAGGGCAGCAGCCTGTCTAGGCTCCCTTAATTGTTCATTAAAATCACTATTCACCTTAAAACTTAAATTTACTGAGAATTTTATTTGATAAACAACAATAAATCCACAAAATACAGCAACAAACAAATAAAGGATATGTAAAGGTCAGTAAAAAACTGCCGTTTTTAAGGTAGAAAGTCCTATCTAAGGAGCCTAGGTTATTCTGTCATTCGTAGACAAAAGTGTCGACCTTTAAAAAGTCATGAAAATAATTTTCAACTGTCACAGTAAAAAAATTGTTTGATCCTCCTGGGTATTAACAAAAATTGTAACTCTTAATATCTATTTGAAAATCGACAGATTTCCCCTAACCGCTAAGAGACAATTTTCCCCATGGCTGGCATTGCAAAAACGCTGGATTTAGCTGCAAAATCTCCAAGTTGACAACAGTGCTTGTAGCAACAAAAAACGCCATAGAGGTAGACATATATATGCGTTTCACATGCAAAGGCTTCACGCATAGCCTTCCAGCTTAGACTTGCTTGATAATATTTCCTTTTCAAATGAAAGATTTTAACAGTCTTCAGTAATTTGAAAATAAAAAACGATGATATTAGGTTAGAATGCAAATCCAAAGCCAATTTAATCGAGCGAATTACAAATCCGGCGTCTGTCCCAGTGATGGTTTGCTCGGCAATAACACTCACCACTCATTTTATTTAAACGGGTCTTGAAGATAAATCATTAAATCTACCGTGAAGACAATTTAAAAATAAATAATACGGTGGAAACTGTGAAATCTATACATATAACAATATAATAGTAATAATATAATAGTGTATTATAAAATATAATAGTAACTCATTTCCGTCTGTCTGTCTGCCTGTCTGTCTGATTTTCTTTTGCGTTATCAAAATTTTGTGAGGAGGTATCTTAGTATCCTCATTCCTATATAGAATACTTTTTTTTCCGCAAAAATATCTCATTTCCAAGAGAAAGTGGAGAAAAAGCAGTGAAAGTATGCAGTTATTTTAGTAGTAAAGTAAATACATAAACCATAACTGAAGCACTAACCTCTAACAGATGGCGCTGCTTAATAAAGTAAATACATAACCATAACTGAAGTATAGTTTAAGTCGTCACTAAACAAAGTAAGGGTTTTTTAGTGTGGATTGCTTTCAAATCAAAAACGGACAAAATATTGCAAGTACGCTCACGAAGTGGCGGACACAGCTAGTATTATCAATAATTTTGATGCTTTTTTATTTTTTTGGGAGGGATACCGAAGCAGACCACTAACTTCATGCGTTCCCACGACAATTGGATCTTCGCTCCGGAACGACCCGAGTCACACTCGGCCAAAGATTGTCAACTCAGCAACAGTTGTATCAACCGGAAGTTCTTTTCTGGGGTTATTTTAGTATCAACCGGAAGTTTTTCCCCAGGAAAGAACTTCCGACAGCAGCAGAGCTGTTACAACAACAACAACTATCTTCATGAGTCCCTTTTCGACTCTCTTCGTTCATCAATGATTTCTGATATCCAACTAGAAATTTAGGAATACCTTACTTTCATTGAGTCTCGTGCTGTCACTACCCTTTTTATTCTCGACTGTAATGATTTTTGACTGGCGACTGATACATGTTGACATTCTTAGTCTTCACAGAGTCTATGGTCCATGCCACAACCATAGTTTTTCTTTACGTGTATGCTCAAAAATTACGTTAGAATACAATTTGCATTGTTTTTGTTTATTTATTGTTTCGTTGCAATATTGAAATTCAAGAGAAATGGATTGATTAGTGAATAAATTTGAATATAAATATGCTTTATCTAATCACTTATATTCACTGAGGCATACTTCTCTTCAGTGATATTCACTGCGATGAGTGCGTCTTAATACCAATGAATCTTTAGGTTGTACCCATACTTTACAATGTTGCCGCTGAACGTTTTTGTTGTTGTTATGAAACAATTTTTTTTTTATTGTTGCTATTTTTGTTGGCGGAGAATGATGATGAGTTTCTTTGAGTTTTTGAGTAGTTTGATTGTTTTGAAGTTTTTCTTTTTGTTATTCAGAAAATAAATGGCGACAAGCAAAAATGTTGATGAAGATTAGTTTAAGTAAAGTTTCTGACAATGCTAATGTATTCAGGCAAGAACAGTATCAGATACTTGTTGATGCAATACGCAGAAAAGATTTCTTAATAAAGTTAGTTGTTTTTTTTGTGACCACCATCATGAAATTCTTTAGTTAACTAAAATTGAACTATTAGGAGTCGAAAGAGAAACGTCGTGTACCTCTAAATAATATCCAAGGTAAGTAATATGTGTCGAAAAACTTCATACCAATTGTCATTACCTTGATTCGTATCTTTATTTGTATTAATTAATATAGTTTTAATACGACATAATATTCTATTTAGATATACTTTTTAATCAAAAATGATTTATAGTCCGCACCCTAAAACCAGTTAACTTGTTTTGTTCTTCGATTGGTCTTTATCGTTTTTCACTTTTAGATTTTATCGATTTCTGTTCGAACTATTATTTATATGATTTTAATTTATTTTTTTTTTTTTTTGTATAATAAACTCCATGGAGCAGCAATTAAAATGCCGCCGTGTATGCAAATACTTTTTCTATATAAATCATATATTTTATGATTATTAAAGCTGCAGCAACAACAGCTAACAAACAATTTACAACAACTGACATATTGACAGCTGTCATTAAAATACTTGTTACTAGTTGTTTCATGAAACAATTTTTGTTTGTACTCTCACACATTTTGCGCGCTTGTGTTTGCCTATAGTTTATATAAATCATTTAAAATTATTGAAATGGAAAAAAAGAAACTAATATAAAATTATATAGAAATCACTAACTTGCATTGTAAACTTAATTAAAGCTTTAATTAAAAAATGAAAAACTATTAAAAAATAAATGTCAGTGGAAATAAGTAGTACCGCAATATAAGTATTTTTAATGCTTTGAAGTTAACAATAAATTATAAAGTTTTATAAAAAGTACAGTAAAAGCTGTTATAATTGGATGATTAAAGAGACTATTGTAGTACTAGGTTACGTCGTATTATTACTATCCGAACCAATGCCATACTGCGTTGTGAAAGATCCAAACAGAACAGCCAAGTACTAAATTAAGTACCAGATTAGGCCATATGTACTACAGCGCCCATGAAATATATGGGATTTTCAAAAGTATTATTTTTTTCACTCTCTGCACATTTTCAATTATCGGAGGACTAAAAATTGAAATGTGCATAAAAATTTCGTTCTAAATTCATTTACTTTACGATTACTGTACCAAAACGTGACTCTGGTCTAAAGAAATCGAAAGACCAGAGTCACGTTTTGCTACATTAATCGTTAGTTAAATAAATTTACGATAATATATTAACTAAATTACATTCAAAAACACATAAAAACTGATCGATTAATCGAATATTTATTTTAGTTTTATTCGATTAATCGGTAAAATATTACAATCAAACTGATACACTTACACTTTCAAAATGAAAATAATGGAATGCGTACTTTTTAGAGTTTCAGTATTAATATTACTTATTAATATTGCAGACCTGAGTCAGTTTTTGATCATTATGCCATATAAAGGACGAATTTCTAAAAAACTTTATTCACATAGAAATCAACACAAAATATATTATCTCATGATGATGAGAACTCGTATTTCCATGCCTTCAGAAATGAATGAGAGCCACCTAAAGTTCAGTTTCAAGGTAAACTTCGAATTGTACCGCTTAAAAAAAAACACTAACGCTATCGTGGGATAAAAGTTTATATGAACAAAATATTTGTCCCTTTATAACTATAAAAAAAATAAAAAATATATAACCAAATCAGGAAAACCTCTCAGTCTAAAAGTTATAGATTAAAAAGGCCACATATCTTTTTTACAGCTTTTTAGGTTCATTTTTACCACTTAAATGCGAGGGTTCTGGCCGGTTTATGGTTTAAAAACGAAATTTTTATACGCAACAAATTTGCATATATCGGTAGTCTTATATGTTCGTATTTTTAAAAGCTTCCAATATTAAAATTAATTTTGCTGGGCAGGAAAATGCGAGGGCAATTTTTTTTAACTATTAAAGCTTTTAGATATTTAAGAGTTTTAAAATCTCAGAAAATTTAGATTCACAAATACATCATTAAATTTCAATTAAACTAATAAATTTAATATTTCAATTAAAATTATAATGTTTGATAATAATATTATTTAGGTAACAATAATCTAATATGCCGATTATGGATGGCAACCGAAATTTAGTTGGAAACAAATGGGAAACAAATTGGTATTATGTAAGACCACTTTTTTCAGTTGCCATAAAGTTAACGATAATGCTATTTTGACAGTCTAGCAACTGGAAATAAATATAAACAATCAAATAGTTTTTAATAAAAAGCAAAAAAAAAAACGAAAAATATTATTTCATGTCTATAGTTTGAATACTTTTTGAAATTAATAATCAATCTCTATAAAAATGTGCCTAAATTTAATGCAAGTTTAACATCATGTTGAGGCCAAAGCAAGAAAAATAAACCTACTTTTCAGTTTTAGTGCAGTTTTTTCTTTATAATCTGTGAAAAAAATCAATAGCAACCATAAATTTTAGTTGCCTGTTGCCATACGCAATACACTTTCGGCAACTGACAACACAACTGGGTGTTGGCTTGCCATCCATAATCGACCTATAACACTAACATATTATGATTAAATTATATGCTTGTAGTCAAAGCATCCTGTTATTATACATAATAACAATATTGTTGTGTTAGAACCATATTATTGTCAGTCCTATTAATGACATTATTAAAAATAAATAAAATTTGATTAAATATAAAATGTTATTAAACTAGGATGAAATATAAACATTATATGGTTAAATTAAGTGATTATTATATGATTAAAAATTGTATCATATCGGAGAGGCCCGTTTGTTTTAACATACTTGATAATAATTTATTTATTATCTTATTTATTTTATTTGTTAACGATTTCATATAAAATACATGATGATAAAGTACATTAATAATACAGTAACTATCATTTTTTACCTTCTCCTGTAAAGTTAAAAATTTTTGTGTTAGGACCTTTTTATTAGAGACCAACGATATGTAAGTCTGAGGCATAAAACACATAGAGGACAGCAGTTTCTAGAGGACGGCTACAAACCGTTCAAACTAAAATACACACGTTTATATGAAGACAATTATTATGACGTCATTATAGCTACATGGCTATAAGAACACTGCTGTGGCTATATTACAATTTTAAAAATTACAAATTTATTTATATTCAGCAGCAAATTTTGTGAACAAATAAATTTATTTGTTTTCACATAATAAAAGTATAATTAAAAATAAAATTATTTTATTTTTATAAAAGTTAAATACATATGTATTTCTGCTACCAGAAAGAGTTTGCAATGTAGATGTCGTCTTCAATATGATTAAGTGGCTGAATACACGGCGCACAGTGGGCAGAATCAAAATATTTCGGAAATAATTCAGCCATTGGGATAGGCCGACTTATCCACAATTTGATATGTTATAGCACAGGAGTATCTGAGCTTAAGTTTTGACGGTGGACACCATCCCGTGCCAGAGGTGACGCTATGTGTTCTCAAATTTGGCTACCTTGCACCTGCAAATTTTTTTTTGAGTGTGGCATTTTTAAATTTTTTTTTTTTTGATTTTTAAATTAAAAAAATTGTACATTAAAAAAATTGTACATCTTAAAGCTCTATTTAGTACCTATTATTCTATAAATTATATATTAAAATGAGCGAGTTATAAGCCATTTAAAATTAAAATTTTTGATTTTTCCACACCCTGGCCCCTATTTTTTTAAAAATAAGGAGTAAGCGAGCAAAATGTAAAATATTTCGGCAAAATGGGGAACTCTAATCCTTTCTTTTCGTTGCGGTGGTGATTTTTGTTCTATTCTTTATTTTAACACGTTTTGTTTTCCACATCTCGTAGGAATCCGGAGATTTCTTTTATTCATATCTGTTCTGAATGCTAATTTAAAATTCGTAACTTATAACGTTGTAAAGTACTCTAATTTTGTTTGCACAGTTTGACTGGATGTGTGGCTTAGTTGACCATCGTGGAGCCGGGAATAAATTTGATAATTTTCTCTCCCATTTTAGAATTATATATCACTTATTTAGAGGAGTGTGTAATTTGGTCAAATTTCAATTGGTCTGACAGTAGGTCTAAATTTATAGGAGTATCCTTGAAACTAGGAAAGAAATCATGCTGTTCCTAGATCCTCTAGCTTATATAGTATAAGAATCAGAAATAATTAGCCAATTCACTATGTCTCCTAAATTCCAAAATCCTAAAGTGCTATTTAGGTTCAAATAGCACTACTGTGAACGACCTGACGTATGTCAGCCATCGTGTATTTCAATAAACGTCATACGACTACACAGAAATTTCATAAACAACAGAAAACATATAATAAAATCAATCATGCCAACTTTTCCAAAGAAAAAACGCAGAAATATGAGTTTGGCATCACTGAATTCAATAGCACGATGAGAAAACATAGGTTGCAAAGTACTATTGTCATATAATATTTTTTAATGAGAAATACCAACAACATTTTTATGACAGTCATAAATATTTATGACAATAGGGCAATAGAACACAATAGCAGATAGTGTGAATTGGCTAAATATAATCGAAAGCAGCGCTTTCGAAAATCGAATTTTTTCTTGCTATAGCCCCTCCGTGCGGCACCGATTGCTAATGCCAGTTGTAGCGCTGTCGTCTATGTTTTTATAGCATGAATCTACTCTAGCGCTTATGAATTGTTTTTGGTTGCTCGTCAAACCAATCATCAGAATTTTTGATCATTTACGCGGACTGAAGCTTTGTACTGTTTCATGAGAAAAGATCCATCTTTTCTTTAGTTTTCGCAGTGCTCACTCACCAAAAATTTAACGCTATATCTGGCCGCCCAGTCTTATGACTTAAGAGGGCTGCATTCACATGGTTATATGTTTATCGTGTTCGAAAATTTTATCAAAAATTCCATAATACCTCCCACTTTTTAAATTGAATAAACTTAAAATTTTCCTATCTTTGTTTTACTCCCATTCACATAAAATGATTTAATGAATAATACTAGAAAAAAAATTTACATTTTTAAACACCTGCTACTTAAACTCTTTGATATTCAAAATCAATCAATTTCAATTACTTAAGGCTTGCGGTTTTAGACACATTTTTTTACTCAATATTTTCTAAAGTGTCTTTCGCGACATTGCACTGTATAAATGGCATGGAATTTTTGTAAAGTCTCCAGTTATTTGTTCAACATTATTTATTCAACATTAAATTAAATTGTATTTATTTTTAAATTAAATTAAAACTCGAATCTGATTTAAGAAATAGAAAACGCAAGTAACAGCATTTATGTGGTCATTTGTATTTTTTTTTTTCTTTTTCTTTATTTTTAACATTTATTTGATATTTTTTGCATTGAAATGTGTGAATTGCAAAATAAAATATTGTCCGATGATTTTTTATTTCAAATGCAAATTGACATTTAAACTTGATTCTTTTTACAATGATTTCATGTTTATTTTCTTGTTTATTTATTTTTCAATTTTTTGATTTCTTATCGATTAAAAACTTACATTGAAATCGAGTTTTTTTTGCTTTAAATGCTGCGTAATGTAACATTTCACACCTTAGGATTTATAGTAAACATCAGTCTGTCTCCTTGTGTTTGTTTGGTTGTTGATTGGAACGTGTTGAAATTTTAATTTAATTTATAGAATATGAGCAATTACATTTATCATAATTAAACACATTCAAGAAATAAAATATGCTTAATTGAAATATATACATATCATTTATTTCGACGTGGTAATAAGCGGATTTTTAACTTTAATGTATTTTAGGAAACTGGTTATAAACTTTGAAACAGCAGACTTTATGCGGGTCCGTGTTTTGTTGATGACAACAAGGTATACGTGTTACGCGTACGGTGGGTTAAAACTGACAATATTAAATCGGATATTGTGAAGCTGAAAAACTAATGTATCGTTTTTCGAGAGACACATAGTATAACGAGAGATGGGAGTTTTATAATAATCAATTCAATCTTCTGAAAGTAAGAAAAGTATATAAATCATAAGCGTTAAAAAGTATAACCCGGAGAAAACTTTGCTAATCTTTTAAGTCTTAACATTCAAACCTATATTAAAATTTGTGGGTCTAAATATATAATATAACGCAATATAATTGTCCAATATTCCATCCCCACGGGGTTACCAATTGTCATTGCGGTGCTCACGGGGAAAATAATAGGGGCTCCAGACACTAGGGTTCCTGGAGCTCAAATCTGGAAGAAAAGGTATGTTGATTTATAACACACCACGAGAATCGGTAGTCCCACAGAGACCCTCCCGTCTCTGTGACCGGTTATTGGTGAGGTGATGCATGCTGGTTAGGTGCATTGTGTATCAAAATGTGCTGTTGCATTCTCAACAGAAGGAGTTGGATAGTCTCCAACCCCTAAACAAGAGGTTAGAACATGGGTCCATGGCTTACCATGTTCTAAAAATTGCTACTCACTGTAACTGTGCTACACACCTAAAAATTCGTATATCGTTACTACACAGTGGGGGCACTAGTCTACGTCTCTATTTCAGTCGGTGTTAAGATTACCCGTCGAGTAAGGGCCCACGGCTAGGTATCGACGCAAATATTGACCACATCTGTCCAATATTCCAACAAGAATAAAAAATAGCAATTAGGGTTAAGAAACCGATATCGATATATCGAAATTTTTTAATAAACTATCGATATACACCGCCGATGTTTGTAAAAGTGATATATCATTATTTATTTTAGAGTTTCAAAATTCAAGTTTTTTTTTTTTGGTTGGTACAAAAGTACCATACCATATTAATAAAAATATTAATATGGTTCAAAAAAATTTCTCACATTAACTTTTTTTAAATAAACTTAACAGGGGTATAAGAAGCTAAAATAAATAAATCCTCGAGATATGTAAAACATTTAATAAAAATATGTTGAATGAAGTTCTCATCTAAGTAAAGACGTCTCTACCAACTTTCCAGGTGTGTAAATGTATGTACGTTATTGTTTGAACTAGGTTCGCCAGGTACCAAAAGACAAAAAACTAGACAATGGATAAAATTCCCCTGGATTTTGAAAAATAACTGGACAATTTAAAAATTTTATTCAAATTTTATTTGACAAAAATAAACAAATAAAAACATAATAACAATAAAACCTTATAATGAAGCCTTATAAAAACAATGAAACCTTATAATTAAAATTAATTTCATTAAAATTTACTCTTATTAAAATTTCACCCTTTATTAGTTCGAAGGACATTTTATTCCTTTCTTGTGAGTGTAAATTATTTAACCCTTTGACACGGGAATTAATTCTGGCCATTGAAAAATTTTATATATAGTTTTAATTGCTTAAAGGGGCTTCAAAAAACATGTGTAAAAAATTATGTGGACTACGTTTTATTCTAAAGTGGGTTTTGGGGATGTACATTTTAAAGTAAAATCTGCTACAATGTGTAAACCTTTTCACATTATCTTAAGTTTTTATTTATTTAAAGTTTTTTTTTGTGGTTTACATACTTATAAAAAATACAACAAAAAAATTTAACTTTTGTAATGAAAAACACTGAATTAAATATTTTTTTGTTTTTAATTTGCAGCTACACCTTAACACATGATACGCTGCGTCGATAATGACGAGACAAAATATGAAAAATTGATCTCAAGTTGTTTTCTAATTTTTCTGCCTTTTAAGAATTAGAATAATGACAACACAACAAACAGATAACTGTAAAAAAAAATTCATTTATGCTAAAATACAAATCAGTAACGTGTTGATAAAAGCGACGACGTCAAAGGGTTAAAGTGCTTTCACAAAAAGAATTGCTAATTGGTAAATTAGATCAATTTATATAGATTTTCTACTTTATTTTTATTGCATTTTTGGAAAAAGATGGCCCATATCTTATTAACTGAAATATCTTTCTGAAAATTATCAAAGGCTTCTAGCATACAGCAAAAGTCAGTTTACAACATGTCGTTGTCCATTGCATTTGCTATTTCTAAAGCAAGTTTTGAAGCTCCGACAAGTTTTCCCACGATAAAAGAGATTGTTTTAAATTTAAAACGGAAATTTTTTTGTAAAGTGACTCTTCTCCGAAATCATATCGATGCTCCAAGTAAGTAATAGAATTTGTTAAAAAGTGATTTGCTTCTAATTTGGAGTTTTTTTTCGCGATCTTTTTTAAAATAGCTAAAACTTTGCTTCCATAAAACTTCTCTTTTAACCGATTTTTAATAAAGTTGTCTTAGAATAATACTGCTGAAAAAAATTCGTGCATTACGTTATAATCATAAACCATAATCAATAGCCATATTTCTTTTGTTAAAACATATTTGAATAAAACCTGATAATTTAAAAATAAACTTATACAAATTTAAATAAAATTCTGTTAAAGTAACAAAAATTTTGTTAAAACAGTGGTAAAACAACCCAAAAAAAAAAAATATTTGAATTTTCATCTCGAAATGAGTTAATGTGGCTTAATTTTGATTTGACTTAATTTTTATTACTATTACTAAGTTCTTTTACTTTATTATTGTAGAAAATTCAATATATAACTTTAGAATAATAATTGAGGTGATATACATACATACATACATATAGAATAGAAAATTTTTTCAATTAATATTTTTTATATTTAACATTTCTGAAAATAAACGAAATAGTTTTGCGGTCAAATTCAACGTGTTGTTCAAAATTAAAACTTAACGAATAGCTTCTCGAAAAGCGAACCGGAACAGAGTTATTTTTGAGGAGAATTTGGAAAACTCATCAAACTAAAACCAAAACACCAAATAGTCGCAATGGGAATTTAAAAGCCTTATTCGTGTTATTTATCTTATAAGAGGAATGAAGCTAATAAAGCATTAATGATATGCGTTGAAGATTTTTATCTAATATTGATAAAGATCTTATAAAGATAAAAATTTAAAAAAAAAAATTAACTAATAATTTTATTTAATTTAACAAAAATTTGTTCATATTTTCACCGTATTAAACAACAACTAATAGTCATAATGAAAAAATTTCTTCAATATAAGGAATTTAAAAAAAAAAAATACTTTTTTACTTGTTAGCTGTATAGAAATAACCTAAATTTCTTCAATTCTACAACCCATTTTAAAGTAAATTTTTGCCTCAGTGTATATTTACATTTTTTTAATTCTATTAACATTCAAATTAGTTCTTTTTAGTAGGCTAGAGTTCGCATGTACCAACTACTGCATTGAGTTGAGTGCAAATTTTATCACCGCATAAATATTCTTTCAACTCAATACCATAGTTAAAACATACGAACTCGAGAATACTAAAATAACTTAATTATTTTTTAATTTAGGTATAATATAGACCACTTGTAATATCAACCAGATTAAGGCATGCGCATGTCGTAGTTCACCCGAAGGTTTGTCAGGGCAAGTCATGTTTGTAATATGCAAAATTTAGCAACCCTGTAATTAAAATCAAAACTTTAAGCCAATCAAAATTATTAGGCAATAGAAAGAAAGTAATCGTAACCTCATTATTCCAATCCGTAAAATAAAATTCTAATTTTCTGCGCATGACGTCACGAAAATGTCTTCCTATTGGCTAATAATTCTGACAGAGTATAACTATAAAATATTAGAGTGTTTAATATAAATGTTGAGAGTTTTTCTTTGCAGGATTGCCAATTTTTTACTATTCTTTAGATTTATTTGTACGCACTTATTTGAAGCAATATGTTGACTCTAAACTTGACAACCTTACATTGGCCGAACATCATTCTATCATTCTTGAACCCAACGTCCACAAAATATTATAATTTTATGTGCAGGATAACATACTCTTGTTTTTATGAAACAGACTACGTCTACAATTTCAGTCAAAAACTCTGTCAAGTAAACAGGACAAATGACTTAATAGACAATGAGAGCGTATGAAAAAAAGCTTTAAAAATAAAACATATTCTACCTCCGGCCAGTTTCTGTATTGAAAAAAAAAACTATTTTTTGATCCTATACCAACTTTTATCATATTTTGTTTAGTATATTTTGTTGAATTGCTACTAATTTAGTTTTAAGTTTTCTTTTGACCCTTTCCTTTTGCATTAATTTTTTTTTTCACAAACATAAACATGAAATATTTTCTCATTATTTTTGCATTTTAAGCATAATTTTGTATAGAAATTAAAATATACATATAAAAAAATATACATATAAAATAAAAAATCTAATATAAAGTATGAATTGCATATTGAAGTTTACAAAGAAATGAAACATCAATTTGTTTTTCTAAAAATAACTGAAAGCAACACTTCAAACTGCAAATATCAGTCTTCAAAACCATCAATCCATTGCAACGCCTTAATAACAATTTCATTAACGTTAATGTCTTCATTATGGCCAGTGTCAGTTTTGTTTCATTTTATTTGATTCTTTGCATTTTTTGTTGTTGTTCTCTCTTTGTTGTTAATTCTTTTATGAACAAGAAGAAGGAAGGAATGACTGCAACCCCATTATTCAAGCAAAATGTCGACAACTCAACTAAAAAGAGTAAATGAGGAAATACTTCTACACTCGCTTCAATAAAGTTAAAGCAGGTGGCAGAAATTAAAGTCAGTCTTTCATCTACTCGTACGGTCCATCAGACGGTCAGTCAGTCAGTCAGTGAGTCTTTCCTTCAGTTAGGAGCTAAATATGTTGTTCATAATACAATCAGCTCCAACTGAAACTACATCACACCAGTAACACAGCTTAATCTGTGCCAAACAGAAACTTCGCATGTCAGCTTCACACTTTGAAAACATTTTAATCCCTTCTACCAAAATGTTTAAAATGAAAATTTACTGAAAACCGATTGGTAGAGAGTATATTGTACTTCACATAATTGTTCTTCATATGTATACGTTCAGTGTTCAGTTTTATATTTATATTGTTGGCTAGCTGATTTTTATTATATGTATGGATATATATTTTTATAATTTTTATTATTGAAAATTCGTTAAAGAGAAGAATACCTACATAAAACTTTTGTAATTTTTCTATGCATAAGAAGAATTTTATAGCAAGTGTCAGTATGGTAAAGGTATGTATTCATTTGCCTTTAAAACTAAATATTTATTGATGTATTTTATCGCCATATCACAAGATAGACCTTATATGTAGAATTTTGTGTAAGACGAAATTTACAGGATGATTTAAAAATATCATTTAAACGCTAGAGTAGCAAGTGAAAAACACTGAGTTGGTTGTTGATGGTTTTTTTCATTTCAATCGACAGAAAAAGGACGAAAGCACAACTGGCCCTTAGGAAAAAATCGATATCTCTTCTAGTAGTCATGGTGAATGGGCAAAGTATAATTGGACGTATGCCGGAGCGTTTGGGAATCTCTCGTGGTGAAAGCTACAAAGGCAGTCTATAAGAGTAGGAGGAGGAGAAATCAGTTGAACACCTTCTCTGTGACTGAGTGGCTTTTCATGAAAGCAAACTAAAGTATTTGTACTAAAGATTGTTTTAGAACCCGAACTGCCTTAGGGATGAGTCACTGAGTAGCCTAACATGTTTTGTGGGAAGCTCCAGGTGGTTTTTCCGCACTGGTGATACTGAAGTTCAATAAGAAACTGTGAGGGAAGTTGGTGCTCGGGGCATAAGAGTGGACCTTAAAGACCTCCGAGTAAACTCGCTTTGTGCAGGAGGTCCTCTTAACCAAATCTAACCTTGATAATGTGAAGATAATTTATAATAAATAGACGCCTAGTAAAAGTAAATATCTTATATTTATACACGCAAAGAAACATATGGTTGAGGTACACTTAATCTAAGAGCAACATATTATGATTAAATTTTATGGTTGTAGTCAAACCAAATTATAAACACAATATTGTTATGTTAGATTCACATTATTGTCTAATTTAAAAATAACAATGTTATAATATTTTTTTATTATGCACAGAAAAAAGCGTTTGCACCAATTAAAGATTTTATTAGTTTTAAATTAAAATTTAATTAAAATTTTTAATAGATTAAAATATATATTTGTTTAAAAAAGCACAAACAAATTTCCTCATTAAATAAATAATTGAATTAATTATTTCATTTAATTAAAATTTGAATCCGATTAAAACCTTTAATTGCTGAAAATATTTATTAATAAGTAATATGCAACTGCTTGTGCAAACCTTTAGCAACACTTCTTATTTTTCGATTCTCTTGCGAGAACAAAATTAACTTGTGTATTCTTTCCATCACACCTTAGGTCTGCATTCAGTGATGGCAAAAAACCATCCAATTGTAGAAGGACAGTAAGGAAAAATAAAAACGTGGTTTGCTTGTTGGTGTTTTGTTGAAGCTTTAATATTCTGTAATATTATTCAATAACATGCATACTTCTCATTGTGTTTTGTAGAATTTCATTACTTATAGAGTATTTTTGGCTTCTCTAAAATTAGGAAAAAGGTTTCCGATGATCTGGCCTGAGCAACCAGTGAAATACGTATAGGAACTAGCTCGTTTCCCCCAACAAATAAATTGCATTTTTATTAAAAAACGTTATGGGTAATTAGCATAATATTAAATAATTAATATTTAAATTCCCAAAAATTTTATTAATAATGGTGAAAATATTGTTTTTTGTGTGAACTAAATTAAATAAATGTAGTGAGATTTGTTTATATAAACATAACTTTTAATAAAAAACATAATTATTATTAGTTTGTTTTTTTAAGCATGAGAAATAACTAAATTCATAAATTTTTATTTTTTGAAACACAAATACGTAAAATTAGATTTTAATAATTATACAAATTTTAACGAAACTTAAAAAAACACACATTTGGGGGATTACAAGGTATCATAATAATATGGAAAAATATGACTTATGTGAACAACCCCTCATATTTTATTGTATTATTTGAAATTTAAGTCAGCTGCAAAAAAAAAAAAATATTTCTTCAGAATGCCAAAAATACGTGAAAAAAGAGATATAATAGCTAGTTTGTGCGTGAAGTATATTTTGGACATAGTATTAAATAAAATTTAATAACAATTTTGTGTCAGTTTAGATTGATATGAAATTTTTATAGGAGAGGAAGACGACGCAGAAACATCACCATTAAGTTTCCTTAACCCGCCGTCATTCCCGCGAGGTGTATATTACAACCACTTATAATTTTTGCTATATCTTTTTTTTATCGGTATATTTAAGTCGCAGCTTTTCTAATAGCTGAATGTAATGCCTTGTTTTATCATATGATGTATGATTTCTCTTTTGCACCTCGCGACTATCTCTGTTGTTAGAAATAAATACTTTTTAATCCAATTAAGTAACAATTTTGTATATTTTTGTACAAAGTGATTAGGTCACAAATTTAAGCTTTACCCAGAAATTTAAAAAGGGCGTTAGACGCACCAAGTTCAATTTCCCAAAATAACACATTCAAAATGAGATGCTCTATTTGTCCCCGTTGAAGAGACTTGAAAGTTAAAAGTCTATGTAGTTTTTTGCGAAAAATTTATGTGCAAAATTCACATGAGTAATATTTGCCTAAATAGCTATCGATATCGATCCTGTCCTCTGGGATCAAACTACAGCTATTTTCCGATCGTCTTCTATTTATTTGATGTACATATTCCTTTTTTCTTTGCAAAAAATGCATTAAATTTTCATTAGGCATGTAAAATTTTTAGTCTGAATCCATCACAAAAACTTAAAATTATTATAAGCAAAAAAAAAAAATCGCTTTGCTCAATATAGCATTCACTCTGACTTCTTGTACCATTGATATAGCACGAACTATTATCGCTTCTAGCTTAGCTTCGCTTGTAGCACTCTGACAACATCCTTAAAATTATACAATATTTTTAATAAAAAAAAATTAACTTTTCACTTTAAATTTAATGCTCCTAAATTTGAGTAGCATATCGTCGGTTTCTTCTTAAACCACGTAAGTGACATTTTTTCGAAATTGACTTTTTTGGTTTTTATGGTAGAAAATAACATTTGCCACCAGACTACATTCTCATCTAAACAAGTTTGTATGAAAAATAAATCAATCCATTTTCAAAACCTCGTAAGCGCCATACAAATGACATTTGCATGCAAAATATAATGGTTTTAATATTTCAAATTGGAAATGTTAAAGTCTCAACCACTAAGTTTTTTGTATTTAAGATTAAAAGGATCATGAAAGTTGCAGGCCAATTGGAGCATTTTTTTGTAAAGTTAAAAGTTTTTGTTTTTTTTTATAAATACAAAAATAAATGTTTATTTACACACAGAAATTTGCAATTTGCTGTTTGCACTAAAACCACGTAAGCGACAGATTTGGCTACAATTAATTGTAAGTAACAAATTAAAAAAAGCAAAAAATTTTCTATACTCTTCAGAGAATCGCACAGCCATGTTTTGCAAAAAAAAAAAATATTTTAAAACCCATATTAAAGAAGTTATTAAGTTTTTTTCGTTTTCGGAAAAACAACTTCTTGGCGCTTACGTGGTATAAGAATTAACGCGACGATATGTTTATTTTCTAACCTATTTTTTCGGATTCAAAAAAACATTTTATGTACATTTAGAAATGTTGTTACGTTTGGAATTTAAGCTTTGATTCGACGAAAATTTTTAGTTTGAATCTCTATTTGCTTTTAGTTGCGAAAAGATAAAAAGTTTAGCTTGAGGTATAAAAAACAGACCGCAAGCAACACCGTACAGAAACAAGTGCGCGAGTAAGGATGTGACAAAACAGTAACTATAGAACAAAAAATTGTATTATTTTAGGATGTATTTTGTTTAAAACACAACAGCAATATTTTTAAACTGTTGTAAAATGTTAGAACATTATGACAATATGACATACCTTGTGAATTCCCCAATTATTTTGTTTGTATTTAGTCATACTGAGTTTACACATGAGCAAACTTACTAACAATATATTATGGTTATGAACACAATATTTTTTTTAATACAAATACTAGCTTTGGTTGTGGTTTTGAAAATTATATAGTTCAAACCAAACATGTTAAATTTTTTGGATGTAGTAACCAATTAATGATTAAATAGTAACAAAATCTTATTTTTCGCGATCATAGTAATGACTAAAACAACCATAAATTGTTCATCGAAACTATTTTGTTACAGAGAACATAAATTGATCCTTGTGAACATCATATTTTTTTCTGCGTGTATTACGAAAAATGTTAATGCCATCTTTTTAATGCTCAGGAAACACATAAGTGGCAGGGTTGTCAGATATGGCGATTTCTCGTCAAACGTGGCGATTTTCAATCTTATATGGTGATCAAATTTTCGATTTGGCGACATGGCGACTTTTTGTCACTTTTTGAAATAGTTGGCGATATTGTTGGCGATTTTGGGCAACATTAGAGACTGAATTAGGGAATATCAAAATGGATCATAAAGAAATTGAAGTTTTAGAAGTAAAATATGATTTTACTTCTAGAAACCGGAAACTATCAAAACATAAATTTGTTAAAAGTTCACGAACATATTTTCACTTTCATATTTAATGAATATTTTATACTTATTTTTTACCTACAAAGGAAGTTTTGAGGTAAGGACTAATTTCGTTTTATACTCTCTAAGTTGAAGGAATATTTTTTACAAATTAGGTGATTAATTTTTTTGTTGTATATGATGCTAATTACTGGATAGAAAGATCGATTTCTCCACCAATACTCGACTGTAGATGTGTTTATAAATTGAAATGGGGCTTGTTGCATACATTCTTGATAGTAATGTTGAATAAATGTCATTCTTATAAAACTTGTTCGAAATAAGAACACGGTGACAAACACCCTAAGGATGGGTATGTTTAGGTCTACAGCACAAAATTTTACATTTTTCGTGTTTACTACTCATTAAAAAAAAAATATTTTTATATTTTGGCTATTTTCTATTTTTCTATATTTGGCGAATTTTAGCTATTTCGATTAAATTTCTATTTTGTGATTTATTAAAAATATTTGTAAAATTAAAGAATATTGGTTATATTATGGCAAATTTTTACAAAAACTGTTTTGGCGATTTTAGTGATTTTTCATATGGATTTTGGCGAAATAGGTGAAAATAAATCTGACAACCCTGATAAGTGGAAATTTAATGCAAGTATAATGCAAGAATACATTAGAGTCGTGAGAAAACATATTGGATTTCATTCAGACTAATTTATCTTTTGCCATGGCTTGCCATTTAGAATCTCTTACTGTGAGAGCGTATAAAATAATATCTAGGATGTCTCCTTATACCAGCTCTAAGAAGCGATTCTGAGCAAGTGGTGGTCAATATGTCATCAGTAATCTCATTATTGTTATAGACAACCACATGGAAAAACTTAACATAGCTAAAAAAGGCTTTGCTCGATTAAATTTTCTGGGGATTGATATTATTTTTAGGGTTTTGTACGACTGGCTTTGTAATTTGTGAACAAATCAAATTCCTTTGCATTATACTTATTCTACGTTTATCTTGTGTCGATTTTCGTTTAATTCAGTGATACTCATATTTTAGCTACCGACATACAACGATTTTTCAAGTGGATTTATAAATATTGAATGCACTTTATTATAACTTTAGAATTATTTTAGACACTGTCATACAATTTGTAGTTGTGTTGGAATATAAAGTCATTTCGTATTAATAAGCTTTTCAAGAATTAATGTTTTAAAATCTGCGTTGTTTTTTTGTTCTTGCTTCTTTGCATTTTAACTTGAAGCTAAATGCGAAAATAATTGTTGCAACAAATGCGTTTTTATATTTTGCATCCTTTCGTAGAGGATTTATAGTTGTTTTTTTTAGTTAACTTTTTCTTTTCAGACATTTGTACAAATTTACGTGGCAACAACAATAACAAATACTCTTAAATATATATATTAATACTGGAAAAAACATACATACATATGTATATACTCATTCAAATATATACATGTATGCGTACATACACACATGTGCAATTGTGTACTCGTATGTATTTCATTGTATTTATTTGTGGTTAATAAATGCATGTTGATTGGCCATCTTGATGTCTTCTTTTTCATCAGTCTGGATAAAATAATGGCGGTTCTCTAAAGTTTTTTTTTCTTTGCATTTTTATTTTGTTGTTAATTTATTTCCTTGTAATTTTTCTAAACAGAAAATTTTATTTGTTCTTTGGAAATGTTGTTATTCATAATTAAGAAATATAATACGATTTATTGTTATTAGTATTTTATTATGACCATATGGTTGTTATTATATTTATTATGTTTTTATTGTTGTAAATAAAACTTTAAGAGGTACTTGCAGTTGAAGTTGCATTTGTTGTTGTTAGTGTTCATCATTAAAACTGGTATAAAATATCAACAACAATAGCCGCATTTATAATAGCCAATTTGTTATTGCCTAAGGAAATCAAAAAATATCGTCTTAATTATGACGAAAATATTTGCGAACGCATTAGAAATACTATAAAACCAAGTTCATTAGTAGAATAGAATGTTAACATAATCTTGAAAAAGTTCTATGTTAAATTACTATTTTAGTTTTAAATTTCTTAGACTGTTAAAAGTATATTGAGATAGTTTTTTATTGTGTGCCATATCTATTCTTTTTTTTAAATGATCATCTTTTCTTCAACGCTTTGTTGTCTTTTGTCTGACTTCTGCAGGAGAATTTTTTTATTTATTGATTGCCTTATCTGTATTTTAAATCAGAGTAGGAAAGTAAGCAAAACGAAACGTTTGCTTTTGGTTTTTGCCGTTAATTGAAAAAAAAAAAACAAAACAGAAACGGTGAGATCAAAGAACACAAAATTAACATTCAATAGAACGTACTCAACTAAAAAAAAAAAATGTTTTGCAAAAAAATCATTTTCAAACGTTTACTAAATGATTTGATCAATTTGTTAGATAGAAGTATCAAAATCGTGTATAACTTTTATATTTCAGAGATATTAAAAGATATCATATATGATTTTCTTCAATTTATTGTTGCTTATGTAGACTACAATAGTATAAGAAGTAAAACGAAATAAAAGTTAAGTCCAGAGAATAAAAAAAAGTAAGCAAAATCATCATTCGAAAATCCAACGAACTTAATCAATCAATTAAAAAAGTAGGTTTCTGTTTTTATTTTGATTGCCTCTGTACGATTTTAATAAAATATCAAGGGCAGCCGATTAATGAAAATCCAATTGATTGGTCTGTGCTCTTTGTCATGCAAAAAATATTTTTGTTTGTTTTATTATGTATAAAACCATTAAGAAATTTTGAAAAGTTTAACCCTTTCCATTCAACGTTGGCGAAACGTTTTGTTTGTTTTCTTACACTGATTTTAATCACTAAAAATTATAATAATAATGGATAGCACAACATTCCTAAATACATAATTAAATGAAATAAATAATAATCAACGTAAAAAGCCAAATTCTAAAACTTATGCTGCAGAACTTTTTTCTACCCAGCCCTCTACGTCTTTAATCGCGGGGTGTCCAGCTGAAATACAAATTTTGTAGGTTAGGTTAGGTTAGGTTAGGTTGCACGGGTCGCCGGCTCCGTGTAGATGGAAAAACCGACTGACTTGGGTCCCTTTGGTCCCGTTGTGACCCCCGAAAGAGGGATGAGCAGGAAGATACCTGCTGATCCACACTTTAGGTTTGGTGCAAAAACCATCCAGAAAGCCGGATAAAGGAATTTATCCTATTAATATCGCAACCCGATAAGTCTGCAAGGTCTTGTAGTAACGGCGCTGCTTGGCAGCCGGACAGTGACACCGTCTCTACTTCCTCCTCGTCCTGACAACTTCTGCAGAAGTCGGCAGATTTAATCTCCTAGCATGTGCACCTTTAGTGCAGTGCCCTGTCAGCACAGCCACTAGTGTGCCAATTTGTCCTCGAGGGGTTCTCAGTAGGGTTGCAGTACGTTTGCAATCATACGAGGCCATAAAAGCCTCGAGATCATATAGGCTGGTTCGACCATCTGATTTGCGCAGCCCCCAGTAGTTCCTGCTGGAAATTATCTTTACAGCAATTTAGCGGAACGCCAACTAGTTGATCTATCTCCTGGTCCCTAAGGTAGGTTCCAGATCTAACCAGTTCGTCCGCAGTTTCATTTCCGGGCATTCCCGCATGCCCCGGCACCCAAAAGAGTTCCAGGTTAGAATGTCTCGCCATCTTATCTAGAGATGTCCGGCATTCACGAACCAAACTAGACTTTGTATAAACGCCCGATAAGGAGTGTATCGCAGCTTTGCTATCGGTACGAAACTAGATATGCTTACCATATATCCTGTGATACCTAAGCCAGTTTGCCGCTCTTTTGTAAGTTTCATGGACAAATAGAAGTTCATAGTTTAGATTTGTAATAATATATAAAGGTTTTTTAACTTGCTATTGTTATCTCTATTAAATTTAATTTTAATGTTTACAGCTCATCTTGGATTCAACATTCGAGCCATACAACACCAAAAGGCCTATACGTTGAGTTATTTGCCGCGCACATAAACCTTGCGCAATTAGTGAAGGAGCCTAAGCATATTTCGTATGTTGAAAGGCACCAAAATAATACTCACGACCTTTTTCTAACTTCGCGCCCTCAAAAGTATGAAGTGAGCATTAATGCACCTCTCGGTAACTTAGATCATTGCACCATCTCCGCTTGCTTTTCTCTCTCTCTCTCTCTCCTCAACAACAGCCATGAGGAGTTTTAAATATATAGATGAAAAGGCTCGTTGGGCTGAGCTAAAGGAATTATTTAGCCATTTTAATTAGAATCTTTGCTTTCTGGAGAACAATGTCGATACAATGGCGAAAATAGTTGAGAACATAACATTGCTTGGAATGAAATTATTCATTTCATCAGAGTAAATATCGATTAAAACCAGGACGAAGTCGTGGTTTAAGCACAAGAACGCAGTCAGATCAAGAGTGGAAGCATTCAGTACCTAGCATGGTAACAAAAATACATACATAGTGATTTGCTGCGCAAATGAGCGTGATCATCGTGTGCCAAGATACTAAGGCGTGAAAAAGCTTCATTCGATATTTTCTCCATTCCGACTCTTTTAAAGGATATGATCAAATATTTACTGACCCGGTTGATATGGCTAACCTTCTGACTGAAATATTTGCATGTAATTCTTACATGACGGAAAGTAAAGCGGGCGGTGGTTAACCCGCTCTCGAATGAGTATCAGTAACTATGCCAAAGATATTCTTTTGATCGCGTGCGGTTAAAAGGGTTATAGCATGTCTTAGCTTTAACAAATCTCTTAGGCCGGATGGAATACCAGCACTGTAACCCTATTCAGCACTTCATCCCATGCTGGCAAATTTTCAATGTATTGAAAGACTGCTAATGTAACGCCAATCCTCAAAAAGGGTGAGGCCAGCAACCCTGATTATAACCGCTCAATTGCAATTTGTTCTGCACTTTCTAAAATAATATAAATTATGATAAATTTTCATCTTGTGAGGTATTTGGAGTTCAACAATTTGCTGTGGTTTGCATATGTGTCGCACTATAGGTGACTTACTAATTTTTCTTTGGGAAAAATGGTGTCTTTCCATACACCATTTCGGCGAAAGGAAGGTAGTAGATATATCCAAGGCGTTTGATAGAGTGTGGAACGCAGTTACAAGCAATAAGATTTTATAGGAATGCAAGTCTGTCAATACTTATTGCTTGTGGTGTCTGTGACAATTTTTATATATCGATTTATATCGATGATCCTCGCACTATACGAGTTGTTATGGAAGGGAGTTCATCAAGTGCGTTCAATATTAATTCAGGGGTACCGCTAGGCTCCGTTCTTTCTCCTACGCTAATTCTTCTTTTTATAAGTGACCTTCTTAGTCAAACTTGCAACTCAATGTACTCTTTTGTCTGGTCGAGTAGACACCTTTTTTAAGTCTTGAAAGAAGCTTTCAAGTGCCTCGGCTTATTAAGACGGCGTAAAGGTTACTTCACACCATTTGAACTTCTTAATATTTATATTACCTTTATCTGGCTTTAAATGGAATACAACTCTCATGTATGGCCGGCGTACCAAAGTCTATTTTAGAGCTTTTCGACCCCGTGCAGGAGATGGCGAAAAAGCTCAAGTAGGCTATCCAACTCTATTGACTCACTGGCCCATCGACCCAATGTGGGATGTGTTTCGCTGTTTTGCTGTTACTGCAATGGAATGCGCTACAATGAAATCAGAAAAATTTATACCCACACATTTTTGCGTAGAAAATGCTTCTCATTAAGAGCCCATCCATTTGTGGTTTATTTGCCAGTGAATCGCTCTAAGTTCGTTGGTCTCCTGGACAGTTCGTATGTGATATGTGTTCGTATGTAATATACTCTCTGCGAATGTCTTGTTTGTCAACTTCAATATGAGAAAGTTTAAGTCTAATGTCCACAAACACTACTCCCTCTATCCTCCTTCCCATAACCAAATTTCCTAGTTTTGGCACAAAGCAAAGGATTATTCCCTGATTGCTGGTCCAAATATTTAAAAAATATAAATAACAATTACATTTTTTTTAACAGCAACATCATCTTTCGAATTTTTTCGTTCAAGACAAAAGAAAAATAATCTTAAAGTATTCTATAAAGTACTCTAATACAAAAAACCTATGATATACACACCTGGTTTTTTATAGACTGCAAAAATAAACACATGTACATGTGCGTTTCGCTCACAACAACTGTATCTGTTTGACGTTTTTTTTTGTATATGAACTAAGATGATGTCGATATTTGCCAATTGATTATAGGTTACATATTGGCTGGTATACAATCATTTTTCTTGAAAACAGTGTTGGTGAAATCAGTCTATAACATTCGATTGCCCGTTATTTTAAATGTGGTGTTACTTTGAATCATACAATTTGACTTTAAATCCATAAAAATTTACGACAGTTACAAGTCAGACGTGAAATTTGTGTACTATAGTTTTGAGTCAAGGGAACTGTTGAAGTAATTATCAAGAGAATATGCTTGCTAAATATATTTTTAGGCTTTTTCACTATGTGAGATAACCGAGCCTTTCCATGTTTACCCTTTGGGTAAGGAAACCTGTAGTTTTCACTGCTATGTTTGTAACAGGTACACTCTTCAAATTTTTACGGAAGTTGTATTACTGTATATGGCCTTCTTATTAAACCGTAATAGGCCTTATTTGTAAATAAATTATATAAAATTTGTCTGCTATAACAACAAATAAAAAATAAAGGGCGTTGTGAAAGTGACATGAAATGACGTATGTATGTAGCCAAGGTATGTTTATCTTACTAGGTAGTGTCGTCCGCCCAGCTGATTTAGTAGTTGTTAGAAATTTTAAATCTCTAAAAAAATCGGCGTACTTTCACTACTTTTTCTCCACTGTCTCTTGAAAATAAGATATTTTTTCGGAAAGGAAGTACTCTGTATTGGAGTCGGGATAATAAGGTACCTCCTCACAAAATTTTGTTAATATCCATCCAGTAGTTTTTACGTGATGCGAACACAAAGAAAAAGACAGACACACAGACAGGAAATGAGTTACTGTTTTATTATATGTATAAGTTAAAAGAATCTACCTCTGTATATCTATGAAAACAATAGTCTTTTTTGTTAATTTCAAGGCCACTAAAACAAAGCATTGGACTTCTTTCTACACCTACTTCCCATTGAGGGCGTTTTGGCCGGAATAGCGGGTAGTTTTCTTAGGCTTTTTACATCAGTGTTGGTGAAGTCGAAGATTATACGACACACAAAGATTCTGCACAAGATCGGGCTTCCTTTGGGCTAATGGACTTTATGGTCACATAACTTAATTTCAACAGCATAGTATTCCCGAAAAAGGATGATTGGCTGGAATCTGATAATTTTACGGCAAGGTTCCGGTTTTTACGGTTAATTCGAAATGCGTTCACGGGTGCTAGATTTCACATTCTAGGTACTAGTATCCGCAGGTCGTACAGGCTCTCAGATGATACTGACGATTCTGAGGGCCTCTGAATTGATGTTTGGGCACGTGTCAGAAGGGGAGGAGGTCACTCTGTACGTCGACAGCCAAGCGGCGCCTTGGACTTTGCGTTAATTCTAAGCTAGTAATCGAGTGCAGAAAGGTTATTAATATGCTGACGGAAAAGTACAGGGTTAGATTGTGTTGGGTTCCGGGTCGCTGATTGAGATTGGGCTCGGAGGAAACTATATTAGATAGAATAAAATCGGTGAAACCGACTAGTCACTACTATAGACTTCCGATTATTATAGGCTATCGGATTCTGTAGTAAGGTGAACTAATAAATCCCAGGGATTGCAGAAAACTATAGAGCACATTTTGTGTCACTTCTCGCTATTAGAAGGCCGCATACATAGATGGCTAGGCAAAAGATTTCACTCCGGTTAGACGACATCAGTCGATGCAATCTTGCAGTTTGTTTTCTTCGTTGGCTCCTGCAAGGAAAACAGGTGGCTAAACGAGCAGGACGTGCAAGACAGGCATAGGTCTCTCTTTTTTTATGTTTACTTTTAGCTAGCTTAAGGGATCAGAATGGGCCCTCTTGGTATCCTCAAAGAATTGAAAAGGAAGGTTTTTAAAAATGTCAATTTGTAAAAGACATAATTCCGTTTTTATTTAGCAATCACTCCATTGTGACACCTATTGCTTTTTTAATTGACTTAAAAAGCGGAAGAAAGTACAGTATATAATAGCATTTCTGAACCGATTTTTATTTATTTGTTATTTTAAAAGATTGGCCCCATCTAAAAACGGTTATAATTAAAGTGTAACAACATACTATATACAATGCGTGATTTTGACGGCGTTATGTAGAAATTTCAGTTTTTGTTGGCAACAACTATCATACAAAAAATAACCCTATAAAATAAATGTATGAATATGATAAAACGTCAATATCTTGTAAAGAGTTTTACGATATAGCAGAGCATTTAAATGACTTTTAAATACTACGTACATATGTACAGATGTGAGTATGCACATATGTTCTTGCAGAACAAATGCTAAAGACGTGGCTGTAAGTTGTAAGTCCGTTCATTTATTCGTCTGTCTAAACGTAATAATATATTGTAAAATGAAAAATAAATATGAGTAAAAAATATCTAAAAATTGGGGTGTGCACTAAGGCGAGTGTAAGTGACTTGAGCTATGCTGAGTAGTGGTAGTATCTGCAAATATAAAGTGAGTATTTTAAAAACGCTTAAGAAAAGTGAAAAGGTTTAATTTGCAAGGAAAGAAACAAATAAAAATAGACAGCCCTCACATTAAAAAAATAAAAATAAAAACAAAAGTAATAAATTGCGGAGATTTCCTACAAGTGAAGTGCAGGAATTCCTGTTTTAAAGTTAAATATCTTAGATACAAAGATGGAAATCCTTTTAACTATTTTTCAAAACATCCTCTTGTGATTTGCTCATACAGCTCTTGCTTTATTTGTTCTTTTTGTTTATACTGTATATTTATTTTACTCCGTACGTGTGGCTGTTTAAATTTTTCTCTTTTCCATTCGATTTAGTTCTAAAATCATATTTTATTTCAATGTCAAATAGTTTCGACAGTTCTTAGCCATACCATGACATCTCTTAGCCAGGCCCTCTTTTCCTTTATTTCTTCAACAGCTTCAGTTGCTGCTTTTGCTTGTGAATTTAAAAAAACCTTTTGGCATTTATTCTTATTTGTATGTGTTTTTTTTTTGTTGTTTTGTTTGATTTCATCCTTTTTGTATTTACCTTCAAGTGTTCCACATAATAGTTTGTGAATGGTTTGAAAACTTGCAAAATGAACAAAAATAAAATAAAAACAGAATTGTGCCTCTTTTGCGTTAATTTATGTTTGTCTTCTTTTTAAACGAAAAGAAAAAAAATAAGAATAAATACTACAGCAACATATTCATATGAAGTGGCAAGAATTTTGGATTTTCTTTGGGAACCTTTGCTTTAATGAAAGATTGGGGAGATTATATCACAATGTTGACTAAATCCTCTTATATATGAGCTTGTAACTTATTTCATTGAAGACTTTAATTAAATTAACAAAAAAGTAAATAAATATTATTTTTAAAAGAGACTTCCTTTAGTGCATTTTTGATTTAGCCGGAAGTTAAAATTTGTTTCAAAACTGCTAAATAAAAAATTATGCGGAAAGTGTTTCATAACTTAATTTACGATTTTTGTACTCTTTACCACAGCTGCTAAAGGTCAAGTTTGTCATTTCTACAATATATAGTTTCGAGAAATTTTCAAAATCCATCTATAAAGGGTGGAGTTTTTTATTATTATCGTTTATGCTTTATTGCATGGAAAAACAAACGGCCTGTTTCACAATTTCGAAAGAATTCTTTCCTTCTTATAATTACATTAGAAACAAAAATAAATTAAAGAATTTTGTTTCTGTTTTGAATATTTGAATTGTATGAAAAAACGTACTCTTCCGACATTGAGAAACCGGCAGAAAAGTTCGGAAAAAATTCTAGGCTTCATAAAAGAATTTGAATTTCACAAAACTATCACATAAAATTTAAACTTATCCAAAAAAGTGGTTTCGATCAAACATTTCAAACTTTATTAAAAAACAAAAATGCACAAAACGGTTGAAAGCTATCCATAATTCAAAAATTCCAAAAAGCTCCAGGTTTTGCCCAGAAATGTTAAAAAAAAATCAAATTTTGAACAAAACATCTTATTGAGTCAGTTTTTATAATATACTAGCTATCACCGGTGCGCTTCGCTACACCCATCCACAAAAAACACAATAAACACTTGGAAGAAAAATATAACCAAATTTTAACGTGAAAACGCACGCTATTCTCAAGTCAAAAACTTTCCCATCTAACCTGTTTTTTGCTAGACTATAATTATTAACACGATAACAATTTTTTTACTTTTAATGGGATGTGCCACTCCCAGTATTCTTATCCAGTCTGTATTTTGTTAGACTATGCACATTAGTATGAGACTATACCTAATGTAGTTCTCTAGGTACGCGATAAAAATTTTTCACTTTGTTTAGGAGGTACCACGCCCTCCATTCAAATTCAGTCTGTGTTTCTCTACACAATGTATCTTAATATAGGGGTTACTGATGGAAATTCCAACGCGGTACCTATTGCAGTTCTCTAGATACAGATAATAATGTTTAACTTTGTATGGGGGTACCACGCTCACTGTCTCAATTCAGCCTTTGTTTTTCAAGAGTATCCGCATGGGTATGGGGTTTACTTGTACCCACTTTGAAGACCATACCTATTATAGTTCTCTATATACACAATAATAATTTTTCATTTTGTATGGGAGGTACCACGCCCACTGTCCCAATTCATTCTGTATTTTGGCAGACTATGCACCTTAGCACATTGGCTACTCTTGCAAACTTTCAAGGCGCTATCTATTGCAATTCGCCAGGTACACGATAATAATTTTTCACTTTGCATGGGCGGTACCACGCCAACTATTCCGGCTATAACTCATGAACCAATAGACATACAGAGGCCGTTTGTACATAAAAACCTTGGTATTGACGTCACCATTCATATAAAATTTGCAGAAAAAAAATCGGTTCACGCATTCCAGGGAACATCAATTTCTAACACAATGCAACCTTTTTATATATTTATAGATTTGTAGAAATGAAGTTGAAAAACATAAGGCTAAAAATCGGAGATATGAGGTTATAAAATTGAAATTACAACAGTTCACAGTGGGGCATAATAATAAATATTTTGGAAATAAATCAGCCATTTAAAAGGGCTAGGCCAATTAATTCAAAATTTGAGCATCTCAGAGGAGTATCCCAACTAAAGTTTTGACGATAGTCACCATTCAGTTGCCAGGGGTGGCGCTATGTGGTCTCGGGTACCTCGCCCTTTTATATTCTTTTAGAGCTTGGCGTTTCTTCAATTATACAGTTTATACATGGTCATAGAGGTCTAGTTAATACCTATAAAATTATGGTTTAATCTGTAACTGATGTTTTAAAGTGAGCGAGTCATAAGGATTTTAACATTAAAATTTTTGATTTTTCGATACCCTGGTCCAGTTTTTTTTCAAAATATTTTAACCAATTTTCAGCAAATTTTTGTAAATTTTTTTCATAGTTAGTGAGCGAAATTTAAAATATTGTGGAAAATTCTTTTTTTGAGTTAAAAATTAGACGATTTTCAATTTAAAAATTCGAAAATTATTGAATTTTTGTATATTTGACCGTCAATTTTATTTTTTTAATGGAAAAAATTTTTCTTAAAGAATATATACATATTTTATATAAAGCTAACAATATGTATGTAAGTTTAAATCAAATTTGGTGTAAAATTGATAAACCGTGTAAAAGATGGAGGTTAAAACTATGTATAATTTTTAAGAATCAAACAAGGTACCCAACTTTAAGACCACGTATATGCTGCTATGATTTCAGTAAGAAATTTTTCCAAAATATCAAAGTTTCTTGTTATCCGTTTGTTATCAAAAAGTTGATGGATTTTTAAAAAATCAGAAAAAACGACGTCACATCAAAATTTTACAGAAAAAAAATCAGAATTTTTAAATTAATTTAATTGCAATGGATGGTGCTTACCGCCACATACCTCTGATATAACCATGCTAAATTTTTTATCAATCAGTCTAGCCCTTTACAAATGGCAGAGTTATTTCCAAAATATTTTGATTCTGCCCCACCGTGCAGTGTAAGGCAGTATCTAATATCACTATGGTAAAAATATATATATAAAATATATAGCACCGTTAATGGTTTTAATTTTATATTATTTTCATCGAATAATCTAGAAATTATATGTGCTTATCCAAACGTTTTTCTTTTCACAAAGTATGAGCTGCCTTTTTGTGAGTTCTACCTTTAAAATGGGTCACTAAAAATGACTGCAGGTTTTCAAGAGAAATAGAGAACACCAGCTCTTTAATTTTGACATGGGGTACACCGATAGGCTAATAAGTAGATTCTAAATAGTAAAGCTAGTCGATTGGTCTATCTGAGGGTTGTGAATTCGATTCCCACCTAAGACTTTGGGTGTTTTAGTACACTAGGTCATTTTTTTCATTACACTGCTTGATAAATTAAGTTAGAATATAATTTATAATTGTATTTTAACATTTAATAAATAAAATTAAATACAGAAGTTAGAAAAATGGGAAGTTAGAAAAATTAAAACATGATTGGTTTGTCGGTTTGTCAGCAATATTTTCAATATTATGCATTCTCATTTGAAAAGTTTAAACAGTTATCAAATATTTATGGTTTTTCTAAAATGTGGATATTCAAAGCTTCCATTAGATCCGTCTTAGGCAACGACTATGTAGCTTATCTCCCAACAAATAAAAATACAAATCCGGAAAGCCTTAGGTAGTGGTAGACTTCGTTTTCCAAATGAAGATGGATGATGATCAAGTAGAATTAACAACTAATTATTGTATTACTCTATGAAAATACTGGCTGTGCCCGCCACTTCGTCAGCGTCCTTGCAATATTTTGCTCGATTTTGCTTTGAAAGCAAACCACACCAGAGACCCTTTCTTTTTAGTGCCGCCTTAAACTATGCTGCATATCAGTTTATGTATTTATTACTTTATATAAAATAAAGTTTGCATATCCGGTTAGTTCAACTGCGTACATTCCCTTCTCTTTCTCCACTTTCTCTGGGAAATAAGATATTTTTGCGGAAAAAAGTATCCTATATAGGGGTCAGGATACTTTGGTATTTCCCCAAAAATTTTTTTTAAATCCATCCAGTACTTTTTACATGATGCAAACGCAAAGAAAAGCAGACAGACGGAAATGAATTTTTGAAGTAAGTCTTTAGTTCGGATTATTCTGTCTAAGTTGAAAATATTTTATTTTAAAAATAAAACCATTAATGTTAATGAAAAATAGGAAAATTGAATGCTTGAAATGCAGATAATATGATAGGAGAAAAATTGTATTCAATAATCTATCGTCAGGTGGTGAGTAACAAGTCTGCCAGCACCCTAAAGTTCCCCTCTTAATGTTTGTTGATAAAGAGATGATGTTTAAACTAGCCAAATTAGATTATCATCTAACTTTAGATTTATCATCTAACTTTTAAAAACAAATACACTTTCAATCAACTCTAGGGAGTAGTTAGAGCCTACTTATAAATAATTTTTTTAAATGTTAATACATAAGTTCTCCCATGTATGATTCCAAGTAACATAATGACCAATATTTATTTTATATGGGAGTTACCACGATTGCCCACTGTTATTATTCCGCACATTTTTTTTTGCCTATGCCCATTAGTAAGGGGATAACTCGTTCTAAGTTTCAAAACTCTACCTATTGTAGGTCCTTACGTACCCGATAATTTCTTTTCTTTTTGAAGGGTGTACCAGCCGGGTTTTAGATCAACTAGGCAAACTATACAAAGTTTCAAGACTACACTTTTAATAGTTATCAAGGTACATAACAGGACTGTTGTATATACATACAACAATTTCATGATAACACTTCTAACCACGCCCACTGTTCAATACAGTAATTTTTTTTATCTGGCTATTTGCATTAATATGAGGGGTATTTTTGCAAAATTTCAAGACCACTTATTATAGTTTTCAACGTACACAATAATAAATATTTACTATGTAAGTTAGTGGAATGTAAGTGGAAACTATATCGGCTATATTACCCACTAGGCAGCTAGGAACGAACTGTGATAATAGATGTAAAGTGTACTAGCACATTGTGTTTGAAATAATGGGTTTTTGAAGCTAAAACTTGTCAAGCTTTCTAGGTAACCCCACGAATGAAAATATTGGCATTGGAAATGTTTTAATTTTGCGAAATTATTTTAAATAAGATGATATCTTCAAACTGTTTTTTTTAACTAATTATCTTAAGTTTAAAGGCGTTTTAAATCAGTTGTACAATGTTATGATTTTAACAATATTGGATACGACATCATCTATTACAGATTTAGAATAGAGCTGTTTTGACTGCTGGAATTGGACTGATACTGAAGCCATAAACATATTTATTTTTTCTTTCTTTAAATACCTGTTTCAAAAAAAGGTATCATATCATTACTAGTACTATTTTTAATACCAATTTTTTCATTTCGAATTATAAATTATATGTCTGATTTTTTAGTTATTTTCCATTTTTGTTGCTCTTGTAAAAACGCTTTCGGTTTTTTTAATTTAGATTTGTTGTTAAACGAAAATCAGCAAAATGTTTTTACACTTCTTTATAAATGTTGCAACAAAGCTTCATTTTTTGTTCGTTCCTTCATTCTTTATTCAAACATACAATTACAATTGTATTGCAGTTGCAGTTGTAGACATTGTTAGCATTTCAGTATTTGTTGTGGCTGATCATTTTTATTTTTATTTTTCTGTTTTTTTTTTTTTGTTATTTTTTTTTGTTATTTTTTGGTTGGCACAATAATAGCCAGGCGTTTAATTTTATGGCTTTCAGTTATTTTAATACACGATCACAAATTAATCATGTTACAACTTAAAGAACTTTAACTGTGGCAGAAGCAAGAGATAGAAGAGGGACATAAAACGCATGATTAAATGTTTGGTAAATGTTTAAAAAGATGTAGTTTCTTTGTGTTGCAACTGATTGTTCGTTTAAAATTAACATGGATTTTTTTTTCAAAAACATTGCTTATATATAATTTAAAGGAAAACTTCGTGGAACTTTTTAATGGCATTTTATCATCATTTAGCCTGGGTATTTGCAAACCACAAAAGGATCAAGCTGGGAATATTGAAAAGGAACTAGCAACACTACCTGCGCAGCTGATTGCTTGTCTGTAGAAAACACTTTGGGTCTTTGGCGAGAATCGAATTCGCAACCCCTAGACTGCAAATCAGTCTATGAAGGCCATCCATAGAAGATGTAATATATGGTTGCTTCAGAAATGTTCTCTGAAACAACAATGTTAGACACTAAAACCTATTCAAACCTATTAAGTGACATTGAAAATTAAATACAATTCCGAATTCTGTTTTCCTTCTTGTCATTGCTTCATTGTTTGATGTTCCTTATTTCCTAAGATTTTGTTAAAAAAAATTAACTAAAAACAAAGTAGAGAAAAGCAAAAACATTTCCACAAAACTATTTTTATTATTCTTAAAATTTCCTAGTTTGTCAGATTTTTACCTTTTGATATCAGCATCAAGAAGCACGTTCATATTGTTGTTGCTCATTTAAAGTTTTTTTCATTTTTGAGAAATTACAATTACTCTAGCTGCTGTTTTTACAATTGATGACTGTTGTATATCCATACAACAATTTCATGATACCAGGCGGCCTTTAAATGGTCTGTTGCAATAATAACAATAATAGCAACAGCAACCTACCGAAAAACTGAAACAGTAACAAAATTATAACAAAGACCACAGCAGAACAGAATTTGAATAGAATAGAATGAATTATATATATATATGGTATTCAACGACTATTAAATGAATTACAATATAAATAAAAATTCAAAAGCCGTAACATAACCAATTATAATTATATAGACTGAAATATAGACTTTGAAATTGAACTTGCATATTAACACTAATATTGTTATAAATATAGGTCATGAACATTAAGTTAGATATTGGCAGGATCACGACTCGCTCACCTGCCAACTTGCTCGTCACAGCTGCTGTCAATTTTATGCACATGAAGATGAGAATACCTGTGGTGTAAAAGAGAGATATATATAAGACTTAAACGAAATACTAATGCTGTCGTGTAGATAAATAGAAACAATAGCATTGACATGGCAATAAATATATAGATGTGGATGTGGAAATGATATGAGAAATAACAGACATAGACATGAACATGAAAGTGTTGATTACTTCAACAGGAGAGTTTCTCAAATGACTATGCTGCTGCCCTAACCTTAGATATAAGAAATATGTGCAGGCATACAAAGTACGTATAAGCAATTATAGCACATGATTTCTTTAGTAACCTAATATTTAAAAAAAAATTAAGATTTGAAGGTAAAAAGATCCATTGAATAAGCATTGTAGTAGGTAATTGAGATAAATTAAGATGAAACAAACCCAAAAATCTTGGCTGGGGGAAATTGTGGATCGCTTTCAATCGATTTAGCATTTGCAGAGCACAAAACGAAAAAGCGAAACTTTAGTCAAAAATTATATCCAAATCATTAACTTTATTTTTTTAATCTATTGTAATTTGAAGACAATTGATATTACGATTCCCTTGTTATCATGTTAAGTTCTAAAAATTTTCATTATATTGCCTACTGAGCCTATTACTATCAGTTTGCAATAAAAGTTTTAATTAGTTTTATATTAAAAATAAAATAAGATTTCAATTGAGTCAATTATTTAATTCATTAAAATATATTTTTTTCTTTTTTTAATTAAATAATCAGTTCATATAAAAAATTTATTAAATTTTAATACGAATTCTAATAAAACATTCAGTTGATATGAAAACAAATCAGGAAAACTATAACACGTTATGAAGAGACTTCCAACAGACTTACAAATATTGTTTATTGATTAGAAGACTTTTTGAGAAGACTTTCATTTGACTTTGAGTCAAAATTGAAAAGAGTCATTAATATTCCTTGTCTGTCTGGACTTTATCACTTAATTTATATCGGCTATATTTTATCTTAACTTCAAGAGAAACTGCAAAGATGTGTTTAAATTTTAACTAGAATTCGATATAAAAAAAGTAAATTTGCTATATTCGGTCATGCCGAATCTTATATAAATATCTATTAATAAATTAATTATTTAGGCTTAAGTTCTTAATTATAAAGAGATAAAGAAAAATTAGATACCAGCAAAGCAGAATGCATTTTATAATTAAGAACTTAAGCCTAAATAATTAATTTATTAATTCAAAAATAGTTCAAATAAAATTCATATAATAAATATCTATTTTTAAAATTTTTTTTGAAAATTTTTCGTAAACATTTTATAGAAATTTTTTTTAAATTTTTTATAAATTTCTTTTTTAATTTTTTTTTTGGTTTTTTTTTTTTTGAAAATCTTTTGGTTAATTTTTTTAAAAAATTTTATATAAAAATTTTTTGGAAATTTTTTTGTAAAATTTTTTGAAAATTTTTTTCTATTTATTTTTAATTTTTTTTTTAATATATGTAAAAATTCGGAATTTCCTGCAATCTATATTGTATTAGAATGCTTAAACTAAAGCAAAAATATGCTTAAAAAAATTCTCATGTTGGCTCCCCTCCTCTAATAGGCCTATTGACTGCTCCTGATTACCAGTGGGCACCCTGTGGGTCTATTGGCTACCTTTATATGTATTAATTTATACATATAATAGGAGAAAAACTTTACCAACCCAATAATAAACATAAAATCGGCCCTCGTAGGGGGTTATTGATCCCCCGAGATCTGTATGCACTCCTACCTGTCGCGGTGAAATATTTATTAAACCAAAAAAAAAAAACAAAGTAGAATCATTAAAATCGAAAAAAATTAAAAAAAAAGCGTAACAAAATATAGGGTGAGCCCTAAGTTTTTTGATGTTGCTGAATTGAAACTATGTGTGTGGCAGATTGGTGGGCTTAAATCTTCTGTATCTTGTCTGGTGCATTGGAAAATGATATTACTACCCGAACACGGACAGACGGAGAGTAGGACATCGCTTAATCAACTTTTCTATGTACAAGGTTTCAGAACATATACTCGTATACTTAATGGGGTTTTTCACCTGTAGTGAAGGGTATAAAAAGTTAGTCCAAACTCCTAGTAAACGAGCACCAGAATGTAAAGAAATGTTACCTAACGTTATGCGAACAGCACAAATCCTGCAATAAAACTTAATATACCCATGGCCCTACTCATGTAGTGGTTATCAAAAATTCATACCAGAATTAGAGGTGAATGATGCAAAAAATTTATTTTTTTTTTTTCCAAAATATGTTAAAGAATCTCTTATGAGCGCAACAAAAATTGTTACAACTTAAAAGCAATTGCTAGTTGAATTTTCTTACATTTAAAGATGACTCTCTTTTGTTCACTTGCAAGGATGATGTATGGTTTGTATCACAGTAAATTTACTGGACGTTCTATGACTTTTGTGTCTTGCAAGACAAAAGAAGAAACAAAAAAAAAAAAAGAAACAATTTAAGCGGCAAACAGCCGGTCAGCAAATACAAAAAATATACATCTAGTTGGAAAAGAAGAATTGGTGTTGTCATTATCATCTGTAGGTAAGGAAGCAAGAAAGAAAAATAAAGTTTAATACGCGATGTTGTTTGCAATGGCTTTTAAAGCAGTTTCAGTCTGATTCTTCTATAAAAAATTGCCTTAGATGAAATCTTTTCTCTGATATTTATGCATTTTACTTTTTTATGTTGTTCCAGCCTACCACAGGGAAACTAATAGTATAAGTGGTTAAATATTGACATTCTGGGTCAGGTTTAGTTTTTAACTCCATTTCATCCTTCATAAATCTGCTCATACTCAGCTCGTGTGTAGATTGTGTATCTTAGCGTGAGTAAGGTCTTAGTAAGCGGGTGTGCCTTTATGCGAACAAGTAGAGTATGCAACAATGTTGCTTCAAATATTTGCCAGTAATTGTTACATTTTCATAATGTGTGGCATTACAATATGTTTGAACTTTTGTGTGGTAAATCGAAAAATTTCGAAGATTTTTTTCTACCACGAACATGTAAATAAATCAATTTGTATTAAGATTAAAAGGAGTATTCTTTGTTATGTTTTATCAGGAAAGTTAATATTTGGCTAACAGCAAGGTGTCATGTTAATTCAATCATAAAAATGTTATTTTTTTTGATTACAATTTTGTTGTTGCAAATTTGTTTATTTTAATAGACACCTTAGTTTATTATAACTATAGAGATACAAACAATTGTTTAAGTGTTTTAGCATTCAAGCGTACCAAAGCGGTTAAACATATTTTTTTCGTTCCCCTTAATTTTCAGAAAATTTTTTGGAAAATCTTTATTTTTTTCATAATTTAACTTGTTAAGTCCAGCCAGTGCTAGACAAAAAAATTGTATGTTTCATGGTTGCTGCTGTCATTTGCGGTTCATCCGTCTGATATTTGGGCGAGAGAATAAATGTTGCTCCTTCTTAGACGAATGTAACCACGTTCATTTAGTAAGTGACGGGCCAGCGGATTTCAATGTGTTTCAAGCTGCTTTATATTTCTGATTTAACTGATGGCACGTTTAGATCTTTGTGAATGTTCGAGTTTTTTGATACCAGGGAGCAATTGTGATCATCCGTAGAATCTTATTTTGGCGCCTTTGGATTTTTTCTACATTTATGAACGGTGTTAGTTTTAAAGGCGTACAATTTGAATTGAAATAGTCTAGTGATTTACAACTTGGGTTTATTAGCAGAATAAGTTTGTGCAATCAGTGTATGAGATAATTTGAGAAATGCCATTAACGGTAACATTTTCATCGCATGTGTTTTTAAAAAAGCTTACTAAACAGTAATTTTTTCCATGTAGCGTATACATCTCAAGTTGCTGCTGCCGATGGCAAGTAGACTCATTTATGTCCTCCGCCTGCATACTATGTTTGTTTTTTTTTTTAGCAATAATTGCTTCTTCGGAAGCCTGCTAAATCTTTGCGATTAAAATGATACATGGTTAATTGAATTACTTCTCGGATGGACTATTGTGTGAACTGTAATAGCACACGGTATTATTTTTGAACTAAGCCGTGATATTTTGTAGTTTTGATTTTTTTAATTTTTCAGACATTTCATTTTTCTCTCTCAGATTTTCGATTTTTTTAAGTATATATATTCTGGATCCTTATTCGGCTTCATAGTTTCGAAAATCTTAGGATTTCAATTCAGCAATATAGTACGATTATATTCGAGGCTGCGGGAAAAAAACCACGCCCTCCTATATTTTAACACGTTATTTTTATTTTTTTTCGGTTGTAATGATACTGTTTTGCTTTTTTGTTAAATAAATATTAGACCTCGACAAATAGATCGCAAGGAGTGCATACAGATCCCTGGGGATCAATAATCCCTGGGGGAGGCGTTTTTTGTTTGTTTCTAGGCTGGTAAGGTTTTTGTGCTTTGCTTTTTATTAAAGGACTTTATAGGAAGCAATACGTATAGAGGTAGCCAATAGATCCAAAGGTTGCCCACTGTTAACCAGGAGCAGTCATATTCCATTGGGAAGGGGAAATTTTTTTAAAGAAATTTTTTTGCTTTAGTCTGATTATTCTAACGCAATATAGTTTGCAGGAAGTCCTACTTTAAAAAAATTTAACAAAAAAATTAAAAAAAAAAACAAATTTCCAAAATTTTAAAAAAAATTTAATTGAAATTTTTTTATAAAATTTTTTAAAATAAATTTTCAAAACAAATAAAAAAAAATTTTACATAAAAATAATCTTCAAAAAAAATTTAAAAAAAAAGTTTGTAAAAAATGTAAAAAAAAAGTTAAGACTGTAGGCCTACTTAATGTATAAGCTGTATTGTTATTTTATAAATATTTTACTTTGTATACGATTTAGTCCTATAGAGTAATGTTGGCGGGGGAGGGCAAATAAATACCGAAAAAAAAAAATAAAAGTAATAATATTTTTCCCAAAAATTTAATAAAAAGGTTTTAAAAAGTTGTTTATTTTGAGAAGTAATACTCATACGCAATTAATGCATCTGTTAAATGTGGTACGTCCTTTGAAAAGGCATAGGAGTTGATAAGATAGCTGGTTAGTGTGTTAGTAAAACTTCACTTATGACAACACTGCATTTGCACGTTATGATTACTTTTAGACCAATATTGCAGCGCCTCTGGTGTTATTTAGGCGAATTAGTTTGAAGCTAGCATAGCCAATTTATAATTATTTTACTTCGACGGCGATTTAGTGATATGTGGTAATACCGGCGAAGGAGGGCGCTGTGCATTATTATAAAGAGAAAATTTAATGCTGAGTATTGAACTTGTGACCATGCTTTAGTTCTTAACGTGCTAACTAACCACTTGAGCTACAGCTCAATAAATTAAGGCTTTTCCTGGAATTTTGTACCGCTATTAAAAAAAAAAAAAATTATTGAAATTAAATAAAATACTTATTTTGCTGTTTTTTGCTTAGTTTAAAAATAAAACCCATCAAATTAAGTTCTTATATTTTCATGTGTTTCTTGCGAAAACCCAAAACAATTTGTTGTCTTTATTTAACATTATTTTTAGTTTTATTAAGTTTTACTTAAAAAAAAACATTTACAAATTTATCATTCTTTTTTATAGCAAATCTTATTACTAAACTTCACACACAATTAATTTACAACAATACTAAAACACTTTTACAAAAAGTGCTACTAACTCTGGCTCTTTGTTTTGTTATACACTGTTTAAATTACAAAAAAAAATATGTATATATTTTTTGCATATTGTTCTATTAACAAATAAAATATTTTTTTCTTTCTGGTATTATTTTATAGCAAAACAAAAAATACAAAATATAAAAATATACACAAATGCAAATAAAAAGTAATTATTTTAATTAAATAAAAAAAATTGAATTTACTAACAACAATTGTACAAAGTCTGTTTGTTGGTTTATATTTTTTCTCAAACATGTCGCTTACAAACTACACTTAAAAAAATGTTTTGGGGGTTAAAATTTGTACAAATTTATGGAATTGTTATGATTTGATTGTTTTTTTTTTAATGTTTATGTATTCGTGTGATGTCTTTAAAGCTTACACTTAGAGAAATAATAATAAAAAATAAATATGTTAAATATAATTTATAACTTACAACGTCTTAAATACTATTTGTCGCTACAAAATAAATCATTTTAAATGCTTAACATTTATGGCTTGATTTGTTATTTTAATCGTTACATTAATTTAAATGTAAAATTTGTGTCAGTGTAAGATTTATTAACATAAAAAGAGTCTTTATTGGCTTGTTTTTAGTCTTGTTTCAAACAAAAGTTTTTTTATATTTACAAAGTGCTTTTTTTAATACTAAGTTAAATAAAATTACATCTAAATTAAATTGGCAAGTTTTCGTTTGTTGAGGGAATTTTTACAACTCCCCTGCATTCTTGTCTAAAAGTGTGTTTTGAGTATTTTTTATGTGAATTTTTGTTTTACTTAAAAATAATGGCATTTTCTTTTTAAGCTTACAAACTAAAGCTGTACAAACTTAGAAGGGGTGGGGGGCTATGAATTTGTTATTTATACACAATTGAGTTTTAACACAGCCGAGAGTGTGCAGCATGTTTTCAATTTATTATTTTCGTTCACCAGCACTCTCTAAACTTATTTTGAAATGGAAGCTTTTGTTTTTAAAACCTAAATTCCTAAAACTAAATCACTTTTTGTTGCTGTTGTTGTTCTAGTTTTTGTTAATGATTTTATTTATTTTTTACATTCTTACTTGATCTATAACCATATTTTTGGCTCTTTGTGAGGGCTGCGGCTGATGTCTAGGCATATTTACCATATGGTGGCCTGTAGATACGCCTCCCAGAGGTGATATTGAAGGCGATCTGGTGGCTAGCGGTGATAAGGAGGGTGAAAATGAAGGCGACATAGCTGAGGAGGTGGAAAAGCCACCGGCAGCATCATGACTTATAGGTGAACGAGGTAGCATGTATTGATTACCCGCTCCTAGGTGAGTCGTAGTAGTACCATGATGTGAGCTATTGGGTGGCATTCTCATATTAACACCGGGGCCCGATAGCACTGGCAGGTTAATTGCTCGAGGCGCCACATTTGTAAGTAGGGGTGGGGGTATGTGGGGTTTTACTACACTGGCTATAGAATGAGCCAGACTTTGTTTACTTTTGTTGCTGGAAGAGGCTCCACTGTTACCACTATTTACTGATATGGTATCATCTTTCAGTCTTGCTATCTCAGAGAAAACATGAGCCAAGGGTTGGTACTGAGGTCCCCAGTCTAGTAGATAGTCCCAGTTATAGCTACCCGTCAACTCTTCTTCACTGTGTACTATTGAACTTAAAGAGCCCGTCATCGAGGGCCCTACATTGGATGCACTTACTACAGCATGATTGCTGTAGCCCATAACATGGTCTACTGCAGTGCCTATACTTCCCGCTGTAGTGGCTGCCTCATCGGCACTACTAGCCCTATCAGAAACAGCTCCATTAACATCATTTAATTTGGCATATATTAGATTTGTTAGGTCTGTTTCATTTGCCGGATCCTCACTAAACATATGCAGTGAGTCAACCATGGGCAGGGGATGATGCATGTGAGCTTCTTTATTAGAACCTGCCATGCTAGTGCTAGAGGCTGCTCCTGTAGGATTATTATCACGATCTACTATACCCAAGCGTGCCAAATATTCTTGTGTATTCTGCACTGATATTTCTGATAAACGACCATCCTCGCCGGGCGCTCCCGCTCGTAAGGGACCCTCGTTAATCATTCTTATTTCCTCATCCTCACCATCATCTTCGGCTGATCCCCTGCCGCTTGATCCCGATTGTTCCGAACCTGAAAGTTCTGAAGTGGTAGCTGCTCCTGAGTTAGAACTCCCCGCATGATTTCCATATGGTGGTATTTCATCATATTTGGGTGGAGCAAATTGTGCTGTGGCCATGGCTCCTGAAGTTCCAGGATTATTACCGGTTGTAGTCATGGCCGAACTTCTAACGGGAATTGTATCGAAAGCGCTAGGATCCACATAACTATTTGAGTTACCCACAGTTTCTTGATTTAAATGTGGCTTAATCACATTACGTGGTTTACTGCGGCGCATGCGTATGAATAGAAAAATGCCAGCTACTGCACACAGCAATAACAATACCGCTATTATTAAACCCAAAATCCAATCGGCCAAACCACCTCTCGAAGAGCCATTGGGTGCAACACCACCACTGCTGGCTAAATTAGTTCCCGGATCAGCTAGAGGGTCTAGTGATATTTCTACCACAGTCATATTCGTTAAAGAGCCTTGTCTGCCCGAACTTGCCGAAATAACCAAACTGATATCACGTCCATCATCAAAGTTGTCATCAAGTTTCTTTTTCAGGACCACTGTACCCGTAGTACGATTCACCTTAAAGTAGGCATGTTGAGAACTCAGTTGATATACGACTCTGCCATCTGGACCCTTATCACGATCTGATGCTGACACCTGGCCCACCACATAGCCTAACGGTAGATAACCACTCGAGGGAGAAGGCATTATAAAGCGATATGTACGTTCAGTAAATTGCGGTGCATATTCATCTCTGGAATCGATTTGTATGCGCACCTTGACCTTGGAAGATTTTCCGCCTGTATCCATAGCTCTTAAAATGAAATCATAACGACTACGTTGCTCAAAGTCAAATACTGAATTTGTAGTAACGATGCCCGATTGAGTATCCACCCTAAACAGTTTCCAAGCTATATCATCTGTACTCGACACTTCATGTTCAATGGAATAATTAAGCAAACCATAAGCCCCACGATCCAAATCGGAGGCTCTAGCACGGAACACACTTGTTCCTACCGGTTCATTTTCAGCCACAAACTCAATGTATTCTGCAACCGGAAAGGTAGGATTATTGTCGTTCTCATCACGTAAAGATAGACGAAATGGTTTTAATGAGCACAAAGGCTGTGGAGCACTATCACAGGCTCTTATTATTAGTTCGTAGCACATGGAACCTGTATCATAATCTAATTTATTGTTGACAAACAAAACACCTTTTACTAGATCTATAGTGAACATGCCCTCGTCATTTCCAGACATGATTTCATAAACTACTTCCGAGTTCGGTGTGCTATCATCATCTAAATCTTTTGCTACAATTTCTGCTATAGAATATCTCAAAGGAGCCAGTTCACTAACTTCAGCTTCATATTTAATGTCTGTTAGGAATTGAGGAGCGTTGTCATTATAATCTTCTACAGATACGAAGACATTTATAGCTGAGGTGGAATTTTCTGCGGCCTGAGACATTATCTGTTGTGGAGAGGCTGAGGGATCGCTAATTACCAAACGCAGTTTATACAAATCCGTTTGTTCACGATCCAAGGGCTTTACCAATATTATAGCCTTTGACTGATACACCTCAAATTTGCCCTCTTCATTACCAGAAACTATGCTAAACATAAGATTGGCATCACTTAAATCAGTATTGGCATCTAAAATTTCCTGGCTTAATTTCAAAACTACTGAACCCAAAGAAGCGTATTCCTGTATATGAGCTCTATAATGAGACTGCAAAAATTGCGCTCGAGCTGAATTATGGCCTTGAACTTGTACCCTTAAAGTGGCAGTTGATTGAAGAGGTGGCGTGCCCTTGTCAGAGGCCACAATGGTAACAAATAAATCTTCTGTCAGACCTTCACCTTCTGGTCCAGCTAAACGGCTTATATTAATATAGACTGCTCCTGTTTGCTCATTAACAGTGAAACCTTTTACCAAGGGATTAATGCTAAACATAATCTTTGAATTGTTGTTATCTTCGGCATCTAAATCAGTGGCATTAACGCGCAACAATTCTATGTCCGAAGTCAAAGATGACGTTGATGTTAGTTGCATATCCGGCAGCATAGCAAAATATGTAGGCTGTTCAAATTCAGGCGTATTATCATTATCATCTCCTACACGTACTGTTAGTGTACAGCGTGCTTCGTGAGCAGCATCAGAGGCTATTATTTCTAATAGATACTCTTGACGTTGTTCGTAATCCAAGTGACGTTTGAGTACTACTTTGCCGCTGTAACGATCAATGGCAAATATAGATTTAATGTCAAGGTCTGCCATCTCCAAAACACTATTGCTGCTGCGGCTTATTCTGCTGCCTGCTTGCTGGTCTGGCAAATCGAAACCAAAGCGATAAGTTAAAGCTGGATAAGTGTCAACGTCATTGGCTGAGATAGTGGTAATAACTGAACCCAATTCAGTGCCTTGAGTAAAAAACAAGACAGAAAAGAAAATAGAAAATAATATTAAATTGCCGTGTGTTTAGTGAATCTCAGAGGATTAATTAAAATGGAAAAAACCTAAATGTTTGTGATTCAATTCCTAAATCTAGTTACAAAAGAATTTAATAACTTGTCAAGGAGAGAATGAAAATGATTTTATGATAGCTTTTGCTAAATCTCCCCAGAGCTTTTTACAAAACAAATCAAAATTCTTTGTATGCTTATTGGTAAGCCAGCAACACTACTAACAGCAAATAATTACATTTCAACCTTAAAAACTAGTTTTGTTACAGTAATGTACTTTGTTTTATTGTGTTCTACAAAAACTTACCTTCACTAACGTTGATCACACTATGCGGTGGAAATGTGGGTTGATTATCATTTACATCTACAATGTGGACACGTATCGTGGCTGTGCCTGTCATCTGTGGCACCCCCTCATCAGTGGCGATCACTTTTAACTTGTACATGTCGCGTATTTCACGATCCAACACAATGTTCGTTTTAACAATGCCGCTAAAGGCCGGCTCAATGACAAATGCATTATCATGATTACCATCAACAATGTGATACAGTATACGTGAATTTGCTGCAGAATCCTGATCAAAGGCACTAACCTGCACTACAAAAGTACCTTTGTTATTCCCCTCCCACACTGTGGCAGCATACTGGGACTGTGTAAACTGTGGACTGTTGTCGTTGACATCTTCCAGTTCAACAATGAGTTCGGCGTAGGCGTAAAGAGGCGCTGAGCCGGCATGTGATTCACTTTGTGCTACTAACATTAATCTTAACTCATGAGGTTGTATTGCTGAGGCCAATAAAACTGGTAAATCATCCATTTCTCGCCTTCTTAAGGCTCTGTGACTTCGCGGCGGATTGTTTTCTTCTAAATTGGTGCTGTTCAAATTGTCATCAGCTTCGATTAAATCATACATCATGGAGCGACCTCTGTAGGTAAAATGTTTGTTAATTATTTGTTGCTCCTCTATAGCACCCGAATATTTTTCATAATCTAAGGCCTCTGAATTGGACACTTTTATCTCTCCTGTTGAAGCATCAATGTTAAAGGGTCCATTTTCATTGCCGGTACCAAATGAATAGCTCAACTTTGTTCTTCTACCATCCGAACGTATCGCATTCACTTGCATTAATCTAAAACCTTCAGGTGAATTTTCTTCTATTTTAATGCGATAGGTATCATTTTGAAATCTCAAAGAAGCCGCTCCTTGAGGAAGTTCCCCTATCAATAATTCTATTAAGCCCTCAGTGTACATGGGCGGGTGACCTTTATCTCTGGCCACCACTTCCAAGTGTAACAAACGCCCCGATTCACTTGCCAAACTTTGACTAGCACTTACTACTCCCGTATTGGGATTAATGCGAAATTTTCCTCTTGTTGAGGGATCATCTTGCTCTTTGAGAGTGTAGAGAATTTCACCATTTAAACCCAAATCCATATCGGCTGCTGATACCTGTACGAGGATTTGTCCCGGTTGTATAAGAGCTGGAACTTGAGCGCGAAATGGATACCTTTCGAAAACGGGCTTATTATCATTTATATCATCAATCATTATTTGTACAGGAACTCGAGCTGAACGGGAATCATAACGACCGCCATCGGTGGCTACCACCATGAAATTGTAGACATGTTGACGTTCACGATCCAAGGGGCTGAAATAATTAATAGGAAGAAATCCAAATAAGATGGTGTAAGGAAGGAGGTAATTAAATATTTGCGGTAAAGTTTAAAGACGGGGAAAGCTTCTGTGGCAGAAAAATCTATTTATTGCCTTGGTTATTTAACAACTTTATATTAGTATTACACCAATCCCTCTTTTATCTCGCTAGTAGTGTGGTTTAGAAAATTTAGTTGCTTAAAGATATTGTAAAAACCGAAATTATAAATTTTTTATGGAATTCTTAGGAAATACAATGCTTAATCTACATATTTTCCTAGGACTTGTGAAAAAGGTGCTTAGTTGAGGGATACTTTCGTCTAGAATTCTTGAAAGTTACTTTTTTGGACTTTGTTCATTATTCAGGAGCTACATCATTTATCTCTTTAATTCATTATATTGGCTATTTCTTTGGAGTAAGCTGAGTAAAAGCCGAACATATCATCCTGTACACGCAAAGAAAAAAGATTATCAAAGAGCGAAATTTTTTTATTGATTAAATGGTTGTAGTCAAACCATATTATTAACACAATAATCATATATTATTATTATTATTATTATTATTATTATTATTATTATTATTATTATTATGATTAAGGCAACTATAGGTTGTTTATTGCAACTATATATTGTTACAGAAATCATAAGATGGTTCTTGTTACCATACCATAACTATGTTTTTTCTTTGCGTGTAGCTAAGACTTCTCTTTGTTAACTAAATATCAAAGGCTACAGACCCAGATGCCAAAAAAAAGCTTTATAACATATTTAAGAAAAGGTCTTGCGCATACTTTGTATCAACCTTTTTACGCTCAAAATAGTTAATTTCCAGTACTTATAGTTGGTGTTGCTGTTGTTACGTTGGATAATTTATTTATATTATTTTTGTTTATTTTTGGACAATGATTAAATCACTTAAATACATACCATTGAATTGCAACTGACGAATAACAAACAATTCGTGATGTTGTATGTCGAAAACAACAAGATCACTACACAACGAAACAACAACGGCGAGAGAATAACAACATCAACATAAAAAAACAAAAAAAAAATTAAAATACAGCAGCAATAACACAACTTGGAACAGATAGAGGAAAAAAAATACGTCTTCGAAAAAGTTCTAGCTAAAATGATACACAATTGCAGTATTTCCACACTCGATATATATTTTAGCCTTGACATTTAAGTGGTGGGGGAATTACATGATAAAAGGTTTATTTTGTTTTCTGGCCAATTTTTTGGTTTTTGTTTCTTCTAGGATTCTGGTGTTTAAGATGATGATCATTAAAATAATGATCAGTAAAAAAGGAAATGAACTACAAAGATCTTGTAAATGTTTTTTTTGTTGATTTTTTTTAATTCTGTTTGTTTCGTGTTTACCATGTTAAAAATGATGAGGAACATAAAGGAAATTTAACATTTATTTTGCAAAATGTTGTGAATAAAATTTGTTTTCCTGATAGTTGTTTTGACAACGAGAGGGGGAGGGTGAAAAAAACAGCACAATTAGAAACTCACGCCCAAAATATAAAAATTAATATGCATTTTTTGAGTTAATTTTTTCTTTGTTCGAAGAGCAAATTAAATGATTTTTATACATGTATTTATTTTCTGTTGTTAAACTTTAGGCCCCAGCTTCATAAAATAAAATAAACTTTTTAGATTAAATTACGTATATACATACGTATGTAAGAGGGTTTATATCAAATTTGATATAAAAAAATAAATTTTTTTTTACGATTTTGCAATCATTTGCGGGTCATCCCTCTAATGTACGGCCAAGAAAAGCAGTATCTCTTCTTTTTAGCCAAATGTAACCAGGTTCATTCAGCATGTTACTCGCCAAAGGGTTTGGATGAGATTCAAGCCTCTTTAGATATGTGACTGCATGTTTCGCTATTTCTGCTTTAACTGATGGCATGTTTAGGTCTTTGTGGATGTTCAAAAACTTTTATATGGCAATCAATAATTTACTTTGTATGGGAAGTAAAAGTATGTAATTCTATTCTACCAAGCTTTAACTGCGTGACTCGGTGGGCACAGAAATTTCTAGTATTATCTGGCCATGTTAAAAATCAAGGTAAGACGATGCTTGCAGACTGTGCCTGGAAATAGGCAAAGACTGCGCTGCCGTCTTTTGTTTGGATGTCTAGCAAACTTTCTAACATAAAGGATTTGGACCATGTGTAGACACATATTAAAAAAAATGCTGTAAAGACCAGTAGCCTTAGGCAAATCTATGCAATATACTCTGTGATGAGGAAGAATGCCGATATGTATTACTCGCCAGACTGAAATCACCACAGAAGAGAGTAAAATGCTATTGGCAGCATGAGGCTGAAAGAACGAAGGGGTCCGAAAAGGGACGTTTAAATTAGTGGTCTGCTTCGGTATCCTTCAATAATATATAAAAAATAAATTTTAACTGGACAATGCACATTATTCTCAGAGTAGATTGCATAAGACTTGAAGAGTGCTACCTGGAGTACGCGTTCACCGTCCTAACATACTTTGAAACATATGTTAATCTCAGATAAATATCCTAAACGTGGGACAAGAATCATGATTTACAAAAGAACTTTTGTATGTCTAATAGTGCTTTTCGACGCAACTGCATTCATTAGTTGAACTTTGCAATATATTTTATAATATTTTAGCAAGCTAGTGAATGCTCAAAGTGGTCGAAGTTTACTGCTGTAACGAAAATTCCTAGTTACCCAAATTAAGCAAATTAAGAGCCATTCTACCGATGACCTATTAGTCGTACTCAAAAAATGAGATATTTCCAACATGTTTGTGGCGTCCTTTTTGACGAAACTTATTGCTTTTGATATCGGTGAAAACTGCACTAAGTATATGTACCCATCTTTCTCAAGGATCATATTACATTATACTAGATTGGAATCTCTCAAGTAATTTTAAAATAAATTAAGAAGAATCTGAAGACATCGTTCTTTCTCCTACCATATTTCTTAATTTTCAAAATGATCTTCTTCGTCAAACATACAGTCCAATCTAATATTCAAAGAAGGACAATTTGTAATTTGTATTGCTGCGGTCATATGGCCAATTATAAATAAGCTAAATCACGATTTTATTAAAATCTCTAAATAGGATCGATTTTATTATTCTTAAAACAAAATATCAGCCCTCATATTCATAAAAAATAAAATATATTTGAAAAATGTTTTAGAACAATATTTTCATACAAAAGTTGTTCTAAAATACATTTCAAATAAGTTTTATTTATTATGAATATGGGTATATATGTTTAAGCATAGTTTTTCGACCGATCTTGCTGTAGCACCTATGGTGATATAGCGTCCAACATTGTCAACATGAATGTGACCCTGAATAAACATCATTGCCGAAATTAGGACGATACCAATGACATGAGATGCCAGAACGTCTAATACATTACGAAAAATTTACTGTACGGTGTGGACATTAGCCAGGCCAAGAAAGTAAATGGTGTGCGCAATGGGTTGATGATTACCATCTTGGGGCAAATTCAGTTAAATTAATGCGCCAGAGACGGTGAAAATTTTCACGATGTTATATTCCATAGGAAGTGGCATAAGTATGCCTTAGAAACTATAGCTCTGCATGAGCACAACAAACGAAGGTCATAAGATGCTTACTATAATATTTCATTGAATTCATGTCTGTTCATTGATAATAGTAAACAGCGAAGATCTAAATGCCATGAACTTGAAGTGTTTTCATAAGCAAGTTTACATAAGCATAAGTAATTATTGAGCATAATAACAATTAACTTGGGTGAGTTCAAGCAGTTGTATGCTTTGAGTGAACCACGAACACAGTTCGAGCGTTCAAACAAAAAACACAGAATTTTTTAACAATAATACTTACGTTTATTTTAAGGTGTTCATTTCTTATGAAACATAAAAAAAACGCACTAAACCTGATTCAAAAGTTCTACACAACAACTAAACAAAACATACTGAATATTTCGAACATGAGACGAGTAAACACGGTACTCAATAGTATAGAAAGCTCGTTTTACTCGGTTTGCTCATTGCGTTTATGAAACGAACAGATGTTTGCTCATTAATAGTATGGTATAATTAGGCATGTGTTCAGTAAGCTAGTTTGTATTCGAGTATGACCACTGGCTCATGAGCTTATGAGCACACCCATTAGATGAGCTTGGTTGTGCAGTTGTTTATTGGAAACGAATAAATACTTTCGATGATATCTCACACACACACTTTGTTTAATTTAAATTTAAAGATAAGAAACGCTTAATGATAGACCCTCTATTAAATTATTAAGTGTTGGCTACCATGGCCTTGAGCATAAAAAATCTAAAGTACTTTCTACCTTTTCGTTTTTATTTTAATCCTTCATAGATATCCGTCGAAATGTTTTCAAATAACACCACTCCAAACAGTTAATACAGAAAAACATTTTATGTTTGTCGTCTTTACCAGTGACATGACACAATATACGAATTCCTTTTTAAGGATTGTTGTGAAGAAATAAAAAATGTACTTCGTAGGTTTTTGGGGGAGCGACGAAGAGACACCGAAAAAAACACTGAATTGTATGTTTTACATCATTAAATGTGAAGTTGTTGCCTTCGGCTTTATTTATCAGATAAACTCCTTAAAAAATAAATAAATATGTATAAAAATCTTTCAACAAATTTTCTTTATATTTATTTGTTTTTTGCTGTTGTTTATATTTTGCTGGCTTGTATAAAAACTGCAACTAAAAACGTATAATTTTATTAATAACAACAACCTACGCAATTTTAGTTTTTTTCGTTTTTTTTTTAGATTTTTTATATTTTACTTAATTTTTTTATGTAGTATTTTTGAGTAACCGACTGTTTAGCAATTGAGGCACATGTTTTGCTGAATGGTTGGTTGTTTGTCTGGTCGGTTGGTCTTGGTTTTTGGTTTTGGGGATAAGGAAAAACCTTCAACGTTACCTACAACAAATTGTTTTATCTTTATAGAAAAAAAAAATAATAAAACAAAACAAAAACAACAAACTGAAATTATTTCTTACAAGAAACAACAATAACGATGTCAAGTTTTTTTTTGTTACGTTGTAGTTGTTTGTGGCAAGTTTATTTTATTTTATATTGTACATAACTTAAAGGTCGTTTTTGGTTTAAAAGAAAATAAATAAGAAAAAAGGACAACTAAAACTTAAACTTAAATCAATACTTGTAGTTTCCTTATTTTAGGTTGTATTGAGAGGTTATTGCATATTTTGCTTTTTTGTCTAAAAATAAACTTGAAAAACCTTTTAACAACAACATTTTGAGAATTGAAAAGTAAGCAAAAACAACAATCAGCAGCAGCAGTGGTAACAAAAATGTATAAATTGTAGATTTCTGTTGCAGACCCCCTCTGGTGCAAATTTATTCATATGGACAATCAATGATGACAACAATTGCAAAAATAAATTGTTCTTCATCAGTTTGTTTTTTACTCATAATTTTTTCTCATCTTCTGTATTTTATAGATGAACAAGTAAGAAATGCTGAATTTGTAATAAAAAAACATTAATGGCAAATATATTGAGTGTGTGTATGTTAAAATTGAAGTTTAGTTAGCAATTTTTTTGTTAGCTTCTTTTTTCTGTTACTGACAGCTTGAGTGTTTTATGTTTAAACTGGGGTTAATCATCGTTATACATGCCGAAAAACAAACGTAAAGTTTTTCTAGAGACACAAACCTGAGTTCTCTATCAAAAGGATGAAAAACAATACATAAATTGACTTAACATGAAATAAAAAAAGCATTTATTTCCAAAATAATGGGTGATTTTTTTTAGAGATATCGAATTGTAAATTTGCCACGAATTTGTCTTTCTTAAGATTATGTTTTGCCATTTTGAGCATAATATGGGGTTTGAAATAACAGAGAACTCACAAATCCCAGAAATAAGATTTTCAGTTGTTTTATTTAAAATACTAAAAGTTTAAATTGTAAAGTAATTTACAAAAGAAGTTTTATTTTACAAGTAATTTACAAAAGAAGTTTTATTTTATTTTCAAAATAAAACTTCTTTATTTTATTTTATTTTCAAAATAAAACTTCTTTATTTTATTTTATTTTATTTTATTTTATTTTATTTTATTTCCCCCCCCCCTATTCGGATAAATAACCAAACGATACCTCAGCTTTCAGACGTCAAATATCTCGGCATACATCTTGACCGGCGCCTTACATGGAAACGCCACATAGAAACAAAGTTAACACAAATGAAGTTAAAAGCAGTCCAACTAAACTGGCTTATTGGCAAAAATTCTACTCTATCTCTAGATTGCAAACTTTTATTATACAAGTCAATTCTAAAACCAATATGGTGTTATGGCATTCAATTATGGGGCACTGCCTCAGCTACCAACGTAGAAAAAATTCAAAGGCGCCAAAATAAGATTCTTCGTATAATTACATCTGCTCCTTGGTATATAAAAAACTCGAACATCCATAAAGATCTAAACGTGCCATCAGTTAAAGCAGAAATAGCGAAACTTGCCATAAGGTATTAAAAGAAGCTTGAAACTCATCCGAATCCACTGGCCCATAACATACTATATGAACCTGGTTACATTCGACTAAGAAGGAGGGACACTGCTTCTCTCATCCGTACATCATAGGGATAACCCACAAATTACAGTAACCGTGAAACATACATTTTTTTTTTGTCCAGCACTGGTTGGACTTAACAAGTATATTTTTAGACTTAAGATATGAGTAATTATTGATAGTTATATTATATTGAAGATGCAATAAATAAAAATTGCGAAAAAAAAAAATTATTTTCAATCTAGTTTTCAATTTAAGAAAACATGTCATGTATTGAATAAAAAAGATAACAACTCGAAGAGTGGCAATTTCACAGATCTCCCCTACTAGAGAGTTGATGGAATTTCGATGAATAGCATCGCTCAAAAATTGCCTGGAGAATCTTAATCCAAATGCACAATCAGATTATTCATTATGGTGTGCATGAGTTAATCCTTAAAAGACTAGTCATACCCTTTCGAACTTCGTGTGGTGGTTGGGTACGAAATAATACCAGAAAAAGTAGCCTTTTTGTTTGCCATTTGAAAAATGTTTTTACTACAAATGTCTTGACTGATAAGCTGCCCTAAAGTCTGAACTTTATGATATTAAAATGACACCATATGATTTAAACCCCATGAAAGCGGCTGAGGCAATTAATGCTTATATTAACAGTGTTGCTGCCTTTAGAAAGGGATAGCAGTAGATAAGACAGATGGTTAGTGTAATAGTGAATAGCAATACTGCAATTGCATGATTATTTTTAGTACAGTGTCGCAGCGCCTCTGGTGTTATGTACGCATATTAGATTTGAAGCTATTACAGCCAATTTATAATTATTTTACTTTGACGGTGATTTAGTGCTATGTGGTAGTACCGGTGTAGGAGGGCGCTGTGATATGCATTATTGAGTATTGAGTTACCATGCAGAAGTAGTCAATGTGTTAACCACTTGAGCTGCAGCACCTTCAAATTTTTATAAATCCAGCAACAGGATACTATTTGAGCTCCGTTTAGAACTAAAAATAATACTTTTCATATTGTGACGCAAGCTAACGAAAGGGACCTTATCTAGCCAGGGTTAATTTTCAGTACGGGACAAAACAAAATTTCATGATTTCTGGTGCACCAAACGATATTCTGTTATCCAATTTTATTTCATTTTTAACATATTTAATTAGGCAGTCTTAACAACTGAAAACTTCCACAAGTTAGTTGTTGTTCAACTTTAACCTCGATTATCTCAAAATTTTACTTTTGAACTAAAAACTTCAAAATGCCATAACTTCGATTTTTTTGCGTTATATGGAGAATTTTGTACTCTATCGAATAACATCTCAATTTCGACTACTGACAATATAAGGTCTCTTGCGACAGCTTGCGTCTTATTTCTTGCCATCTTACTTCTTGAGTACTGGCCTCCAGATTTGATGGTTTCTTTGATAACTATGATTCCTAAGCCATATCGAATTAAAAGCCATAACGAATTGAAGTTGAATGCAGTCAACTAAACTGGCTTATTTGTAAAAACTCTACCCTCAGCTTAGATTGCAAACTTTTACTGTATAATTTGAGCATCAAACCAAGTAAATACCATCAGTTATGAGGCCCAGCCTCAACTTCAAAGTTGGAAAAAATTTAAAGGGGTCCAAATAAAATTTCGGGGATAATTGTAGGTTCTGCCTGGTATATTAAAAAGTAGAACATTTACAAATATCTAAATGTGACATTGGTTAAAACAGAAATCGCAAAACAAAAATTTTTATTTTTTTTTTTATTTTATAAAAAACAGCTTTCAGGAAAATATTTATACATTTTTTGTAACGTTTCATGTCAAAAAATTGTTTATTTTTTTACTTAAATTTTTTTTGCACGTTTACTTGAAGCGAAGAATCTGCGAGGACTGACCAGTGTCTAACCAACTGGTACCACGGGAAACGGTAGCCCCACAGGGATTTCTCCAAGTCTCTGCGACCGGTTATTGGAGAGGCCCTTCGGGAAACAATGTGGTGGATGTAATTTCGTGTCCGAAGTGTTGCGGTGTTTCGTACGGAAATAGCTTGATTTTGGTGGCGAAAAAATCTACACTGAAGTGTCTAGATTTTTTTCTATTATCTACTATGCACGATGTTTTCCATTTTGTCGGAAATCCATAGTATAGAATAGGTAGAAAATTTATATAAATTTATTTATCTCGCTCAGAAGTACCCAACATCTGTTGGTCAATTAAACTGTAAATCTAAGGAGCACAGGCCTCTGATTCAAAAACTATCGTTTTCTACGATATTTTTATAATATTTTTATAATATTTTTTTTATGCTAAATCAAATTACATTTACTATTTTTCTTCTATTCGTATTGTAATTTCTTTTTAAATTTTAGCCGAAATTAAGTAAAGTTAACATGTTAAAGTTTCAGGGTGCTGTAGCTCATATAGTTAGAACGTTTACTACTAAAGCATGACCACGAGTCCGTTACACAGTCGTGGTAACATCGATTTTTCTGATATGTATTAATTTAGTTTTCAATAGTATACATATCACAGCGCTCTCCTTTGCCAGTACTACCGTAAAGCACTAAGTCACTGCACAGTAGACCATTTCACGAGAAGGAGGTTAAAAATATACTTTCGATTGGAACGGAATTTTTCTTCTTTATAGATGACACTTTGGTCTTTAGTTTTTGATATAAAATGTAAATATCAACCGGTAAGAATGAAAGTTATGGAGGATTTAAAATACATTTTAATTTTTATTAAAAAAAAAACATTTATAAAAAAAAAATTTTTAAGTTTTTTCAGTCTAATTATTCAGATACACTTGTATGTATAAGTAATACTTAGTAATAAGTTTTTAACTTAAACTTTAGCCCTTGAAATGTGGCACATATTTTTTATGGTTACCGATTTCAAAGTCATATTATGCAAGCCTATTTTGAACCACCGTGTACGCTGTGATAATGTTGAAATAGACCAGTAATATTTTTGCTCCCGAGGTACTCCAGTATTTACTTTCAAATAAGTAATATGGCTTTGAAATCGATAACTATAACAAATTGATTTTTGGCCGCTTCTCAAAATGTGTGCCACAGTGCTCGGATGAAGTAAGAAAATAATAATCCAAAAATAACGTACAATGGTAGTTACCGAAGAAAGTAATCATTTTCTATCAAATAAACCATCTGTCTTATCCACTCCTATCCCTTTCCAAAGGAAGTAACTTGGTTAATAAAGGCATTAATTGCCTGAGTGTTCCTACTTTTCTTACAAAAAACGAAAAAGAAAAATGTTTTAATTCATATCTTAAATTTTTTACTTTTATTTTTTCTTATTATCATCAAACTCAAACATCAGACTATTTTTAAATGAAATACTTTACATATGTATGTCATATATACATGATTTATTCCACATCTATGAAAATGGCTGCTAACCATAATGTAAGTTAAGAAAATAAACACCCTTTATATCTATACTTTAACTATATTATTTTTTGACCACCACACACACTTGTTGAAAAAACTACAGAATAAAAATAAACAACAACTGAAAAATTAAAAAAAAATATTTATGTACCTACATATATATAATACATGGCTGTAGTCACACATTGGCTTAAAGGTTCAGTTTTTCAGTCACTAACTAAAGCTGGGCTTTAAAAAAAAACGCTTAAAATTTCGCTTTTTTTCGCTGTCTCCGTCTCCGTCTCTGTCTCTCTTTCTATCTCAGCCTGTTTTCCTAAAGCGGCGTTTTTATTTTTATCAAGAAGTGCTTAATTTGTGGCAAAATGTTTTGGACTAACATGTGACAGATGCTGATTAAAAAATGATGATTTATTACAAAACTACTATATTGCAACTTGTTGAGGTTTGCGATTTTTTTTATTTTTGTTTTACTTTCAATAAAACGTATGAGTGCGAGTAGTTTTTTTGTTTTAATGATTTAATATGGAATTGTAACACAACATAAATGAAAACAGATAAAGAAAAGATTGTGAGTTCAAAAAAAAAAAAATATTTTTTTTTTATGTATATTTGATATTTAGTTATAGAAAAAAGTTGAAGTCCAACAATGACAGCGCGCCAATCAAAATATTAAAGCGATGTCATTGTAGGGCTTTTTTTTACTCAAATAGTGATGTTTTTGTTAAGGTAGTTGTTATTTGTCAAAAAAAAAATGATATAGAAATTTACAAAACCAAAAAAAAAAAATTTAATTTTTTATTAAATTAAAAATATATTCTCCTATAAGATATCAATGACAGTTTCTACCTTATACAACACTGAAATTTAGAAAAAAATGTAATTTAATTTAAATTTAGCAAACAATTTGGCATAACTAAAAGAAGTACTTCCACATAATGACTAACTTTTGTGATTAGCAAATTATGTTACTCAAAATAACTTATTGAACTTAGTCGTATAGTTTAAAAGAAAATGCTTTGTTAATATTTACTAAATCATGCTCATGAAGTCATGAAGTCATGCTCGAATTTTAAAATTTTGTAATAGATTAAAGATAACAAACAACATTTTTTAATCTATTGCAAAAGTGTAGAATTCGAGTACATCTCCGAGAACCGTAATAATCATTATTTTAAATAACTTCTAAGTTACTTTTTTAATTAAATAAAACCCAAAAAATTTATTTGCATTAAATTTCACAGTGCAACACGGAAAAAAATAACCATATACGGACACCACTAGGTGATAAAAGACCAAAAAAAAACCCCCCTGTCTCCCAGTTTTGCCCAAAGTCCTCCAGGTTTTTTTATGGGACCTCAAAGATGTGGGGCCTCGATGTCATTTTTTCAAAAAAATTATCATTTACTCAAGCTCATATTTTGCAAACCGTTTGGAATTTTGATAAACTCTCCGTTTAGGTAGCGCTTAGGTAGCCGGGAAATTTTTCACTTTTGCGGCTACCTAAGCGCTACCTAAACGGTGTTAACAATCATTCCTAGGAAGTTCATATGTTCTAGAAAGTTGTTTATTGAGATCTTAGGTTCATTTTTGTAATTGATTGTTTCCTTGAGTTTTGAACGGTTTGCTACCTATGGACCTGAACAGGGGAAAAAAGTTTTCTTGCGATTTTGACCTTGAAGATGAAGTTTTTTTGATTTTATATGTTCACAATTTTTGTTCTTTATGACAATAGCTACAACTTTGCTTCAGAGAGTATATCAAAATTCGAAACGGTTTGGAAAATATAAGCTTGAGTAAATGATCATTTTTTTGCAAAAATGACATCGAGGCCCCAGATCTTTGAGGGCCCATAAAAAAACCTGGAGGACTTTGGGCAAAACTGGGAAACAGGGGTCTTTTTTTGTCTTTTATCACGTAGTGGTGTCCGTATATGGTTATTTTGCCATGACTTAAAAAATTACACAGTGTGTTTTATGCCTACTGTACATTACGTAATCAATTCTGAAAAAACTGGTTATTTTAGTCTCACGCCTTGTCAAAATCATTAAGTTGGTAATACAGTTAGAAAGTCAATATGTCAAAAATGCTTCATTCCAAACTTGACTAATTTTTTTTCAATTTTTTTGCTGAGATATGAACCTGAGAAAGTTTTATATTAATAATTAGGATTTTGAACTTGCCTTAGCTCAGATTGTTCTATGTTTAAAAATTTATTATACCCATGATGTTCTAAAACATGGTTCATGGTGGTTATGTTTTGTTTTATTAGTTAGTTGCGTTTTATTTTTAAGAAATTGAGGCCGAAGTAGCAAGTACCAATAGCAGGTAACCTCGTCAAATAACATTTACAAATACATAGTAAGAATTTTTTGATATGCGGGCATTTCGCCAACTTCCATGAACATCCTTTTCATATGACTTTGAAAGGTTTTGTGGCCAATTTCGAGTTCACTGCTGCAGTAAGTAATAAGACAATATCCGTATGCCAACGAAAACAAAATCTTTGGAAAAAATTACTGTTGTCTGTGATAGCGGCTTGTTATTGAGTCACAAAAAATTGGATGGAATGAATGTAAACAACATGTAGTTCCAACTGAAAGACAATACGTGCTACACATCTGAGATATAGAATTAGTGCTCGCAATTTCTACTACTTTCTGTTACTCCATACTACTCAATACTTTTAACTGGATACTCAATAGTACTCAATACTTCTGTTTACATAACAGTAACGGAAATATATTGTCGTAGTTGGGAATATTTTATTAAATATATATCCAAAAATACTGACCTGAGTATCGACTAACTACTTTTGTGTATTGAGTACTCCAAAAAATTATTATATAATACTCAATATTCGGTACCCACTGCTGCACATTTGTATCTTTTAATTAAAAAAACATATGTTTTACCGATATTTTGAAAATGACACAATCAAAGTTTATAAGCCCAGGGTTGCATTATTTGTACTGGCAACAGATATTTAGTCATCCTTAATATTTGTTTTTAGTTTTTAAGATAATAATTAACTACTTTTGTCTGCTAGTTTAAATGGCCAGCGTTACTGTTTTAAACTAACATGAAATAAGAACACACACCTACATATGTACACATACATATTATATTATTATTATTATTATTATTATTATTATTATTATTATTATTATTATTATTATATATTATTATATACGAAAAGTAAAATTACTTTTTCGAAATCGTGAAAATGGTCAAGAAATATTTTTTTATTAATTTTTAACTTTCAAATAAACTCTCTGTAAATTATAATAAATGCTAGCATTTTCTTTTTCTTCTTTTTCTCCAGCCAATACAGTGTACTTTTTATAAAATTATGACATTTCGTAGCGTTTCTTCTTAAACCACATAAGCGTCATTTTTCGAAATTGACTTTTTAGGTTTTTATGGTAGAAAATAACATTTGCCACCAGACTACATTCTCATCTTAAACCTCGTAAGCGCGATACAAATGATATTCGCATGTAAAATATAATGGTTTTTATATTTCAATTTCGAAATATTAAAGTCTCAACCACAAAATTTTTTTGTATTTGAGATTAAAAAAATTCGGAAAGTTTCAGACCAACTGAAGCATTTTTTGTAAAGTAAAAAGTATTTTTTTAATAAATATAAAAATAAACGTTAATTTCCACATAAAAATTTGCAATTTTCGCTAAAACCACGTAAGCGAAAGATTTGGCTACAGTTATTTGTAAGTAAAAATTTTTTTTTAAAAAAAGTTTCTATACCCTTCAGAGACTTGATTTAAAACCCGTATTAAAGAAGTTATTAAGTTTTTTTTGTTTTCTAAAAAACGATGTCTTGGCGCTTACATGGTTTAAAAATAAACACGACGATTTACAAAAAAAAAAAAATTTAAAAAAAATCAAGTTCAGGTAAATTTGGATTAATTTAAGTCTAAGATTAGCTAATTAAAAAAGAAACTCGAGTTTAAACTCTAACCTAAAGACCCGCTCTTAAAGTTTAGTTTAAGTGAAAAAGATTTATTAAAAAAATTTTACTCACCCCATTGTACTGATAACTCCACTCTTATTATCGATCGCAAACACCCACTGTGTTTCATTTGCTAGCGTATATAAAAGTCTTGCATTTACGCCCAAATCATCATCAATAGCTTTAATGCGCATAACACTGGTGCCAACAGGCACATTTTCCGCTACATTCGCAACATATTTGGCCTGTTCAAAATGAGGATCGTTATCATTTTGATCCTCTACAATAACGGTGATATTGCAATGACCTTGATAACTTATAGGTGAACCACGATCCGTAGCCTGAATTTGCAAAATATAACGGGATTGTTGTTCACGATCTAAGGGGCGAGCGGTAAGCTCACCGGTGTGGATGTCCAAGCTAAATTTATTGCCCGTATTACCACCTTTTTTGAACAAAAAAGAAAAGAAAACACGAAAAAATAAAACATTTTAATTAATTAATTTCAATTTTAATTTGAATTTCAAGTGTAACATTTGTAATTTCTTTGATGCAATAAATATTCATATTCCTTATTACTCACCTATAATGGCATACATTATTTCACCGTTGGCACCTTCATCTAAATCAGTTGCCACTATTGTGTGTATCACCGCTAAATCACTATTTTCTGGTACTGATAGAGCATAACATGAACCCGGTCTAAATTCTGGTGCATGATCATTAACGTCAGTTATTGTTATATGCAAAATTGCAACATCAAATTGGCCATTTTGAGCGGCAGCCGCTTCATTTAACGAAGATCTTTGCCTACGTGCCATCAAGGCATTTCTGTTGCTACTAGTTGCTGCCGTTGAACGTTTAGCATCGTATACATAAATTGGCACTGTATATGAAGCTTTTGTTTCACGATCAAATTGACCGCGTGTGGTGACAATGCCACGTTGGGTGTCAACATGAAAATGATTATCGGCGACACCTGTTGGTATCTCATAGGTGAGATTTGCTGCAATAAAGAAATAGATGCAAAGAACATATATGCATGAATGTGTGAATAAATGAATAAGTAAATATAGAAAATGTGGAAAAACAAAACCGTTAATTGTTGCTTTGACTTGCAAACGACAGTTAACTTAATGAAATGAGTGAGAGGTGAGTAAGTGAACGAACAAATGTCTGGCTGAGTGAGTGTTTGCTGGCTTGAGTATGATAATTGAGGAAAAGTGTATGATTTAGACACTTTGATGGACACTTCGTGATTTTCTATTTCTTTCTTTTTAAGTTAAGAAATTTTTACAACGTAACAAAACGCTGCCAAAATGAAAAAAAAAATGAAATTATTTGGGTAAAAAAAGGAATTGTTAACAAAAATTTTGTAAAAAGATGTTTGGTTTGAAAAATGTTTAGACTTGAATTGATAAATGTTAGCCTTTGTTTTTAGTTTTTTTTTTTTTTTTTTTTTTTTATAAAACTGACTATAAACAATCTAATTTTTCTATATATAAAACAAGGTTTTTTAAACTGTATTATCTTTCTCACATGTGGCACCAGTTCCATCAACCAAAAAAAAAATATATATATAAATATTTAAATAAAATTAAAAATGTCCTTTTTAAAAAAAATAAATAAATAAAAAACTGCCTTTTTTAATAAGGATCAGGAAAGATTTAGATTTTTAAATCTTTCTTCTTATTAGATTCTAAATGCTGTTTTTTTACTGGAATGATTTTAATAAATTATGTATGTCTTCTAATGGTACTTTTCCTGAATGCAATTTTTCGTACTACTTTTCTCAAGGTACTCCTTTATTTGATTTTAATAAATTTTACTTTTTTCTTAATGATACGTTTTCTAAATGGTACTTTTTGTGTGGTACTTTTTTTAAATACTTGCCCTTGAGAAAAACTCGTTATCGTTTTTAGTAGACATCATTACGAGACGCTGTATGATTGGACGTATGTTGCAACATATGGGAATTTATCGTAGTGAGAGCTGCAGAAGCTGTCTGTATAAGGAGGAGAAAACCTCGCTGCGACTGCCCTGCAGGACAATAGGCACAAATTCACAGCGGATAGTCTGATAGGTTTTGCGAAAAGCTACAGGTGGTTCTTACGGACTAGAGGTACTGGAATTTTATAGGTGGTATATTATGTTTTGGGGCAACACAATGGTCCTTAATAGTTGTTGAGTGAACTCATTTTTGTGCGGCCCGCTTAACCTATCCCAACTTATTTCACTGAGGTTAGAGATTGATTTAACTTTTGTTTTGGATAATATTTACCCATAGTGGAGATCCTAATTTTTATACTTAAGATTTTGGATGAAGAGCTTGAAGATTCTGTGGACGATAATTTTAGAGGTGGTACCAATGAAGGAGTTTTTTTAAGCTCATAATTGAAAACTTGCTTGCTGAAAGCAGCGATGAAGACGACGTTCTAAGCGTTCGCAACGTTTACGAGCAACATCGTGCAGAATATGTATGATCAGTGTGTTGGGAAATCGCATCTAACGAGCAATTGTGCTGAGAAAAAGTTTTTATTTTATGGCTGTAAATATTAGATTCGACGTAAAAGTTCTAGGAAATCTCAATAATATACGAAAACGAAAAGTTTGCTCAGTTAAACGCTATACGCTTTTTTAATAATGCACCATAGATGAAAAGTATTAAAGTTTTATTTGCTAGAATCCATAGAAATATGGAATAGTATGGAAGAATGATGATGGAAATATAAATTCCGACGTAAAACATATGGTGGGAGGATAAGCGCCAACAACGATTTTCCTTGCAAATAGTATTTTTCAATTTCAATTCTAGTCTTACTAACTCATCAGTACCTTAACCTTCCTGACCATTTCGTCGGCCTGTGAGACCGATAAATCACTTTTGTGTTAATTTCGCGAAAACAAAAAATTGCAAAACCATAATTCTCTCAGTATCTTCATTATTTTCATTATACAACGTTTAGTGTAACAAGTGCGTTTGAGTTAAAGTGTTGTACCGGTGATTGCTAATCAGACGGTATGTGAGACCGACTTATAGTTAAGTGTCACATTTTCAATAGGTAAGCTGGTTTTGCTAAATTGGAAATTTTTAGATGAAAATGGACAATTAGAGATCAGTTTATATGATTTAATAAAAGAATTATGTTCAAAGTTAATTATCGTGAGATTTTCGTTAGATATGGCAGATATTGAGCGCATAAGAGCTATTCTGAATGAAATCGATTCAGATCTAGATTCTGATGTGAAAAGTGGCACTGAATACGAAGATAATATTGATGTGTACGAAGCAAACACTGATACTGAACAAGAAGACTCAGAGCAAAGTGATGTTGAAGATTTACAGGACGCTGAATCGAGCCACAAGTTCTAACGACTGATTGAAATTTACAAAGACGAACCTCATAATGAGGCATATATTTTAAGCATTTTGAAATTTTTTTTTTTTTTAGTGTTCCTGTTTTTTTTAAGTCATTTTATTTTTTTGTTTACTTCTAAAATATATGTTAATAGAAAAACAACATTTTATAAGTGTTGTGTTTTGTGAATGAATTTTTTTTTTATTTTTATATTAGGTATAGGATCAAAAATGCCAAATTATTGTGATGAAATATAAATTGATGCTGTGAGCTAAAAAAACTTAATTTTGTTTTTTTCTTACTTCAGCTATTTCAGATTAGTTTGTTAAATATGACCACTGCACAGGTTTTGAAAACTTTAGAATAGTTTTGAGATACCGAGAAATACTTGAAATCGGTCTGAGAGACCGAGAAATGTGAATGTGTCGCACAAAAATGGAAATAGTCAGGAAGGTTAAGGATCAAACAAGTCTCTATTTTTCTTCAGAAAATTTAACTTTTTTAAAATTAATTTAAAAATTATCTTTCATAACTAGTTCGTAGCTAAACTGTTTTATTTTTTGGGTTTTCTTTAATTGTTGTAATAAAAGTTTCTTCATAAAAATTTAATGGTTGCCAGAAGACAATCAAGATTGCTTATATGCTATTTCTCAAGCCAAAGCAAATAGAATTTAAGTTAATTTAATTTGTATCACTCTAGGTTATTTAGTTTGCTTAAATGATGACAATTATTTTTATAAATTTGCTAACATGGTTGAAAATAATTTGTTAAACTCACCATTTTCACCGCCATTAAATGACTTGGCTGCCACTTGTATTACAAAACTGCCCGCAGAAGCACCTTCCGATATGTTAGCAAAATATAAGGGCTGCTTAAAACGTGGTGGATTACTTTTAGTTCCTCTAACTAAAACCTCCAATTTCAACATAGAACTTAGCTTTTCCCGTACGCCATGATCTTCAGCCTTGATTATAAGATAGAATTTATTACGATTAAGTGTAGTCGAGTCTGCCATACTACGGGCAGCATTATTTGCAATGGGCGGCAATTGCTTAGCCAATTCTAGAAAACCTGTTTCAGAATTTAACCGAAAATATCCAGGTTCATTGCCATCTACCACAGAATACGAGATAAGACCATTTGCGCCAGTATCAGAATCAATAGCCACTATATGCATTAAGGCATCACCAATTCTTTTGTTATCCGATATAAATACAGTAGCAGTGGGTGTTTCATTTTTATTAATCATACCATATTTATTTTTTGGCTCACGATTAAGAGGAGGTATAACAAATTCCGGCTTATTATCATTTTCGTCTAAAACCTTAACAACTGCCGTCACTGAAGTGTATAATCTTTCGCTTTTATTTTCGGCCAAATCAAAAGCTTGCACTACTAATATGTATTCTTTAATGGACTCATAGTCCAGAGGACCCATTAGAGTTAAACCGCCCGTTAAAATATCAACAGCAAATAAATTAAATTCTTCTTTTATGGGTTTTTCTTCATTCCAACTTTTTGGTTGATATTTTAACAATTTATATTGTATTTGACTATTGAGACCGGTGTCGGCATCCGATGCTGAGAAATTATAAATAACTGAACCTTCAGTAGCCAATTCACTGACTTGTATATTGATAGGATCTTCCTGCCACATTGGTGCATTGTCATTAACATCTAGTATTTCGATTTTTACCGCTATAGCACTGCTTTGTGGATTATTGCTGGCACTGGTGTCAAGAGCTCTTATTTCTAAACGAAATTCCGCTTGTAGCTCACGATCCAATTGACGCGCCACTACCAAGGAGCCTGTATGACGATCAATATCAAAGGCACCTTCTATCAGGTCCTTAGAGATGGGTGTTAAGTTGTAGGTTATATACAAATTATCTTCATTAAAGATCATATTTTGTTTGCTGCGATCGGATGCATCAACTGAGCCTATCACATGGCCCACTGCAATATTTTCGGGGACCTAAAAAAAAAGAAAGAGATAATTAAAAATTTGAGTTATTTAATGCTGCATACTGTAGTTTTCGAAGCTAAAACAACTCATTTCATATACGAAATATTTTTTTTTTATCAAGATTGTCTTTAAGCAATTTTATTATAAAAAATAAAATTTTGCTTATTTCCCTTTACAAATTTTATTTAATTTGTTCATTGTCATATTAACTGTGCAATATATTAATCCTTATAAATATTACTTTCTTGTGTTTATTGCGAAGCCACGAAGGCTTACAATATTATCATTTTCTTAAATTTACATGCCTAAATTCGGTTTTATTGCATGTGTGAATTTCTTCACATTAATATTCAAATAAATCTCATTAAAATCAAACATAAATCTTTAAATTTTTGGCAGTTTTAACGTCCATAAAGTTGATTTCCTTAACGAAAATATTCCAACGACTCCATAAGAACAGAAGAACAGGAAATTTGCTCAATAACTGAATTCCAATGAAAGCAAGACCAAGAGAATTAAAAAAAAAAAAACAAATGTAATAATTTGTGCAGACGAAGAAACTCAGGATTCTTAAATATTTGTATGCATTATTTTAATTTAATGCTGTCGTTTGTCTTCTTAATACCCTACAGTTGTTATAAAAGAAGTATGTTGTTTTATAAGATTAGAAAATTCGAAACTGTAACTGTATTCATTTTTTAATATGGAAAAAAGAGACACAAAAGCCTTTCTTGTCCTAATATTTTTACTATCCTTAAAATCAGTATTTGAAATTTGTGGAACAAGATTAACGTGAGTACCTGCCATACTCGGCCTAACCTCACGGTGGTCTTACCACCGAGTGAAACTTAGGCGTAGACTAGCGCCCCCATTGTGTAGTATAACAACACTTTACGATTGCCACCAATCGCAATTTGTGTGTATACAGTCACAATGAGTAGCAATTTATACAATATGGCAAGCCTTTCCAAGGCAAGCCTAGATCCATATTATAACCTCTTGCTTAGGGGTTTGGAGACTATCCAAACTCCGTCTGTTGAGAGTGCAACAGCACACTTGATCGACCATGCACCACATCTACTTTAATCGATCTTAATCCACAACCACCACGTGTACCCCCGAAGGGGACCTCACCAATAACCGGTCACAGAGAGGATAGGCTCTCTGTGGGGCTACCGATTCCCGTGGTACCAGTCCTTTGGGCACTGGTCAGGCCTCGAAGAGGACCCGTGTTAAAACAACAGACCTTTTCTTCCAGATTCAGGCTCTAGGAACCCTAGCGTCTGGTGTCCCTATTTTCCCCGAGTGGACCGCGTCAAAGCATTTGCCATTACTGCAGTGACATTTGGAACCCCCGGGGGTATCAGTATTTGAAATCTAAGACGCAAGGCCCCCGGAAGCCTTTAAACACTTCCTTGCTACCACTACTGCCGCAAACCCGAAAATGCAGTGTATAAAATCGGCCTTTGAAATATATAGCCTTAAGACTTAGTTTTTAGCAACATCACACAAAATTTTTATTGACAATATTTTGTTCGATTTTGCTTTGAAAGTATTCCACATTTTAAGACTTTTATATAAATTTAAAATTTTAAAGTATACGTATTTACTTTAAAATTTATATAAAATTCTAAAATTCTTGTAAAGATCTGTAAAAGGCAGACAGAAAATGGCTTACTCATTATATTCAAACAGATCCTTCTGTTGCGCAACATTGCTTAAAATATACTGCTTTAAAAAGTAAAAGAAGCCTTGCAGTATGCAGTACTTTTAACTCCGTAATAAAATCGGCGTACTTTCACTGCTTTTGCTTCTTTTTCTTTTGGAGTTAGATATGTTTTTGTAAAAAAAGTACCCTCCATTGGATTTAGCATACTAAAGTACCTCTTCACAAAATTTTGTTAAAATCCATCGTGATGCGAACACAAAATAATTCTTGCAATAAAAAAACCGACTTCAAAACAGATAGAAGGGCACCAATTCTAAACTAAAAATGTCGGAAGTAATCTGTAAGAATAAGATTTAAACCAAATAAAAGATGCGCCAAAATTAGAGGGAAAAAAGTAGACTATGTGAATGTCAAGCCTCTTCCTATTACTGTTCAAAAGTTAAGCTATTTTCACCAGCATCCGTCTCTTATGGGGACACTATTTAAGCCTCTGACTATAACGGTTTCAAAGATAGGGCCACATGGATCAAAAAACATCACCTATTGGAACACCCTTTAATTTACAATTTTATATTAAGGACCTGTTGTTATAGAGGACTTTGCCACAAATATTCTCTGTAAATTTCAACTATCTGTCTATAAATTTTCAAAAGTTTGGCCATATATCAAATTATCAAATTACATGACTTATTGGCACACCCTTTACGTTATAATTCAAAATAATTACACACTGTGTAATTTTTTAAGTCATGGCAAAATAACCATATACGGACACCACTACGTGATAACGTTAATAAATAACTTTATAATGTTGATGGCCCTGGACTTGCAAATCGCACTTTTGCGGCTACCTAAGCGCTACCTAAACGGTGTTAAGAATCATTCCTAGGAAGTTCATATGTTCCGGAAAGTTGTTTATTGAGATGTTAGGTTCATTTTTGTAGTTGATTGTTTTCTTGAATTTTGAACGGTTTGCTACCTATGGACCTGAACAGGGGAAAAAAGGTAAAATTTTTTAAAGTTTTTTGCGATTTTGACCTTGAAGATGAAGTTTTTTTGATTTTATATGTTAACAATTTCTGTTCTTTATGACAAGAGCTACAACTTTGCCTCAGAGATTATATCAAAATTTCAAACGGTTTGCAAAATATGAGCTTGAGTAAATGACCATTTTTTTTGCAAAAATGACATCGAGGCCCCACATCTTTGAGGGCCCATAAAAAAAAACCTGGAGCACTTTGGGCAAAACTGGGTGACAGGGGTCTTTTTTTGGTCTTTTATCACGTAGTGGTGTCCGTATATGGTTATTTTTTTCCGTGTTGCACTGTGTTATATTAGGAGCTATATCAAGACGCAATTTTTCAAAATTTTAATTTGGTGCCCTTTACGGTTCTTAATACACGTTAATTAACTGTTGTTAAAACGGGACCAAACTGAAAGTATAGCCTTTCAAAAGAAGAAAAAAAATTAAAAATCGGTTCAGAAATGGCTGAGTTCTGTGGTTACATATATACAAAAAAAGCAACATTCAGACGAATTGATAACCTCCTTCTTTTTTGAAGTCGGTTAAAAAGAAAGACAGACAGAAATATGAGCCCTTTATTTTGAAAGTGGCTTAAGTACCTTTCCAAAAATACCAAGGTAATGATAATATTGATTATAATTTAGCGGTATAAAAAAATTTGAAATCAAATGCTAAGAGCCACTTACCCAATGGTATTATAGAAATGGCTTTTGGGAAAACAAAAATATATAGACTCTCTAATCCTTAAATATATCGATTTAAAACGAAGTTGACTTATGCCACTTTCAAAATAAACGGCTTATATGTATAGATTATATTTTATGCGCTGTCTACTTCTTAAGGCACAAACCTACAAACCTACGCTTCATCATTAAATTTTAGCAATAGAATTTTGATTAACTTCAAACGAAATGAACATGTTTTCTATTTATTTCAAAATAATATTTTATATGTAAACATTATAATAAAACCATAAACAAAATATGTTAAATTTATTCGTACATAATCAGAGAATGAATAAAAACAAACAAATATTTGTTTGTTTTCAGTCATGGGATTTTACTAATTTCTGCTTTTTTAAAAAAATAACAAAAATTTAAAAAAAAAGTTTTTTTTGTTGATTTTATATACATTTCTAATTATTATGAATAATATAAAGTGATAATTATTGTTTGCTAATATACATAATACATATGTATAATTAATTCATCATGAATTGTATATGACATAATTAATAAACAATGGCATCTTTGCTTATCAAGAATGTTAAAAAGGGCCTATCTCATATGACATTGCATAGTTTTTAATCTTATTATATAGTCATTTAATTTAAACATATAATGATTATATTTCATTATAGTGTAAAAAATATTTATATTTAAAGAAATTTTGATTATTTTAACAATGTCATTAATAGGATTGGCTATAATATCTAACATAATAATATTTTTGATATGTTTGTTAACAATGGTCGGCAAAAAAAAAAATATTATTCTAATGGACTTACACATAGTTTTTAATCATATTATAAACATTTAATTTAAAAATATATTGTTTATATTTCAACAAATATCGGTTATTTATAACAATGTGATTGATAGGATTGACAATAATATGGTTGTAATGTAACAATATTGTTATTATGTTTAATGGTAACATGGTTTGAATGTAACCATATAATTTCACTATAATAATATTGCTCTTAGATTATGGTAACCTCAACTATGTTGTTTCATTGCGTGTTGGTATTTCGTATTGGAATTATTTTTTATTCGAAAATGTTCTTTTACATTCAGGAAATAGAGGAAATCAATATAACAGACTTTTTTATAAAATCAATTGCTTAATTGTTCCTAAATCTTTTTTTATAAATTATCAGCTAGGGGCTTTTACAGTCGTCTTTAACCTCTATTTATATGAAAACATTTTATTTTTGTAATTTTTTGCACTTTCAACAGGAATTGTTTGTTTCAACAAAGCAGTAGTCTTGTTGCAGGTATTTTTATGCAATAAATACAATATTTTTTTTTTTTTTTTATTTGCGCTCTTAAAGTCTACAAGATTTAACGCTTATAAATTTTTTAAATGCTGTTATTTCTCTTTAGATATTCTCTTCATGTAGTTTGTGGCTTATCTTTTTGTATGAATTATGGCTTTAAGATTGGATTTTCAACACTGTGTTTCATTTACTTCTTTGTAATTTGTTCTTTTTGTTTGTTTCTTTAGTCAAGATTATCGTATGATTTGTAGAGAAGAAATATTATGCATGTTCGGGGCCCTTAAGAGGTTAAAAAGAAAACTTTATGTTTTCAAAAAAAAAAAAAACATTCATAATTCTTTTTAAATATTTTAATGATTTAATTTAAGGATTTTGTTTCAAAAACACAAACATAAAATGGTGAGTAATGAACATAAATTTAAAAAGAAAATTACAAAGGATTATTGTTTTTTTAAACAAAGTATTTTAGCATAATGTCATAATTTTAGAAATCCACTGTTGACATATCAGCATGTTTTGTTTATCTTGCTGACATTGCTTTCGATCAAAATATGTACTCAAATACCATTTTATTTTTATTGTATATTTACTAAAAAAACGTTAAATTTTACGCACAGAATAAGGAAACATGAAAATTTGCGTGGTAAACGAAAACTGTTATAAACGTTTTCATATAAGTTTGAGTCCTCCCTAATATATATTATTCTAAAAGTAAATTGTATTATTTTCCTATAGTAACAATAAAAGAGTTATAGAGATAGAATGCTTATAAACCTTATAATAAATTATACAATAATTTATTAGTTTATTTTTTTAGCATTTAAAATGAGAAATGACTCAATTCAAAACAAACTTCTAATAATTAATAATAAACTAAACACAAAACTTCATTTGTTTGTTTTTAGTCATACTGTGGTTACATACAGGTAAACTTATAATAATTTGTTTACTAATAATAATAATAAATTATGGTTATACATACAATATTATTTTGGAATACTGATAAAACTTTCTGATTTGAAAATTATATAGTTTAATCCAACCATGTTGCATGTTTTTGGTGTTGTAACCATTTAGTGATCAAATACTAACACAAGCTTATTTATCGTGGTCAAAGTAATGACTATATTATTACAGAGGGCACAAACAAGATGGTTCTTGTGACCATATAATTTTCATGTATTTTCTCTGCGTGTAGAAATATTACAAATCGGTTTATGTTAAAAATATTAGCGCGGAGTAAGATATTTTCTATTGCATTAGTGATCGTAAGGCACTATTATATCGTTAGAACAATATTCACCCAAGTGGGTTGCATCAGGTGCATCGAATTCAATAATTTTATATGTTTACTTTGTAGGTGTAGTCTATTGCGACTGATATGACAGTCCAGAAAATGTTTTACCTCGATATTATGAGGTTTTTGTAATGCAGGATAGATGGGTAACAAGCTCATGCAATTTGTATTAGTAACTTTTTCGACAAATATCTAGAGAAACTCGCTTCTTAGGCCTTTTCCATATCTAATATTGCAATATGTAATTAGCATGTTTCGGATAAAAATGTTTCGGATAAGAATGATTCGGAAATATGAAATGTCTCTGCTAAGAGACTAAATGTTTGTCTATAACGGTTCAATAGATAAGACTATTGGGACAAAATTTTGTGAGGAGGAACCTTAGCATCCTGATTCCAATATAGGATACAAGAGAATGTGGAGTAAAAGCAGTGAATGTACGCAATTTCCGGTTTAAAGGATCTCAAATTTTGGTTTAAAACTGGGATATTTTAAAAACGGTTGCGCACTTTTTATTTTTTTTTTTTAATTTGTATTTCATTTGTATTTTTACTTTTTGGAATTACATTGTTATTAAAATATTTTAAGTACCTCTTACAGAGGCTTACAATAATTTTTAGAATTTTATATAAATTTTAGAATTATATCCAAATTCATCTGGATGGATTTTAACATAATTTTATGTCCCGATTCCAATATAGCATACTTTTTTCCGCAAAAATACCTTATTTTTAAGAGATAATAAGAAGAAAAGGCAGTAAATGTATGCCGACTTTTTTCCGATTTAAGGGTACTTCATACTATAAGACATCTTTTATATTTGAAAGCGGGATATTTTAAACACGGTTGCGCAACAGATGCCGCTGATTTAAATAAATGACAAAATTGTTATTACTTACTGTCCAATAGCCAAATGAAAAAAATGTGTATTTGATTTGCATTTTTACTTTGTGGAATGTTGTTAAAATATTTTACAGAGCTTTACAATAATTTATAAAATTGTTTATAAATTTTAGAATTTTATCCAGGAATGGGTACCTTTATATAAACAAAAAACATGAACCATAACTGAAGCACCATAAAAGTAAGAGTCTTGCAATTGATGTGAAATACTTTCAAAGCCAAATCGAGCAAAAGATTGTTAGGACGCCCACGACGTGGTGGGCACTGCTAGTTTATAATATAAATTATATATTCGTTATAAAGCAACTAGTAATACCCGTTTTGGTAAATTTCAAAGGTCAATCTATAACGGTTCAAAAGAGTAGGTTCATGCATCAAATTACATCACATATGAGGAAACCCTTACATACAACCTTACAACCCTATACATTCTAGCACCTTAATGTCTATGATAGTTAAAAATGGTTCAAAGAAATACGTTAAAATCACGTGTGATACATGGGGCTAACCTTTAATTTTTAAAATGATATATAAATGAACATAATTTTTAAAATCGGTCGGAGTTTTAAAGGCACAAATATATATAAGAAAAATAAAAATACAGATGAATTTCCTTTTTTAAGGTCGGTTAAAAAATGTATCTTTTAGATATTTTATTTTCTTCATATTTAAATATTATTTAGGTAATTAAAACGAACATAAAAATACTCTATATTATGAATTTTCTTCAATACCTAATATTATGCTAATAAACAATAACATTTAATAATAAAAATGCAATTTATTTAAATTTCGATTTAAAACAAAGTAAAAACGTTTTTGAAAAGAAAATAAAACTACACATGAGAATTTTTATTGCAGTTTTGTTTTTAAAGTCATTTAAATACATACTAAATACCAATAAAATCAACGGTAGTAGCTGCAATAATTTATAATATTAACATTTTTGAATTGTTGCTGCAAATTATATTAACCAATTCAAACTTAAGTGGGCAAAAAAAAAAAGAGGAATATGTTTTGTATGCACCAAAAAAAAGAAGACCTTACATTTGTCACTGATATATAATCAACGAACAGAAAGTTGTTAAAAGAGAAGCATATAAGACTTAAAAATACCCTAATATTTTCAAGTTCAAAACCTTAAATGGAAACTACTCTAATTTGTTTTTAAAAGTTTTTTTTCAGTGAACAATATTTTATTTAAGAAATTAATGCATTTTTATCAATTAGTGCTTCTAATGGGCTGATTAAGTTTTTCAACTACACAGTGCAACAAATAAGAACTTTTCAAAACATACTCAGATTTGACGGTATAGGTTCGATTATACTACTAAAGGGTAGTAAAACCCTACACTCAGTTTGGATAAATTGTTGACCAATTTAATTTATGGGCCTTGAATGATTCGGAAAAAATGTGTCATCAGTTTTTGTCTAATATCTCATTCCAACTAGGTGACAGCGTTTAACATTGTTCCGCAATAATGTAGCCGAAGATTCGCTTAATAAAATCTAGTAACATTTAACCCCAAAAAAAATTTATTTCTGCATTTTTTTTTTTTTTTTGATAAGAAAATTAAAGGAATTTGTTTTTACTTTTTCAGGATAACTTACAGGGACTCTTACATTTTTACTAAAAATATAAATAATTTTAGCCACTGTACAACTAAACAACTTTTGCAAACATACCAATGCCTTAAATAGCACTTTCAACTTAAATTTTCTTCAGTGTGGTGTTAGGATTTATTTGAAGAATTAATTACTATACATAATCAGCTACAAAAAATAAATATAATATAACATTTACGATTTCGTCATCTCTTGGCAACTTAGGAGAAAAAATATAAAATAAATAAAATTTTTCGAAATCACACTTTTTTCACTGGGACTAAAAAGTATTATTTAGCAAGAGATTTTTTTCTTTATACACTCCTACATATCTGCCAAATATTCTGATGATATAAAAATTTGATCATTTGTTTAAAAATTGTATTTAAATAAAATATTACGAATTAATTTTAGGTAGAGTACATTGTCTTTCATTTGACTTAACTTTTTTAATCTTGCATTTATTTTTTTCTTAAAGCCTTTTCAAAAATTAAATACAAAACAAACAAAAAATCAGAAATCAGAAACAACTGAAATTAAACCTTAATAAATGAAATAAAATGTAAAAAAAGAAATACAACTTTAAAGAAATGACACAATATAAAATGTTACGCACTTCAAAAAGAAGATACCGCCTCGCCACAAAAAGAAGAGTTTTTCGCTGTTTCATTTTGTACTTGTAATTTCAAAAGGAAGTTGATTGTGTATGGGCAAAATTTTCGTAATGGTAAATGAAACAAGCAACAGCAACGACACAATCAACATTCAACAACAATCAAAGAAAACAACAACTAAATTGTGACAATAAAATGTAACAGTTTTTCTTAATTGGTATCTCTCTTTCTCACTGCAATCATATTAAATGAACGTTTAAGTTTTAGGCCAGTGTATTTTTTTTTAAATTAATATCCTTTTTTCAATTTAGGAGGTGTATCTGGTTTTATTAATCAGTTTGTAACTAAAACGCTACAGAAATGGTTCGTAAGTTTAATTACAGAAATTGTAGCAAAAATATGATAAATTTTATACAGAAAATACAGTAGACAACTAATCAAATATTTAAAAAATTAAATCAGTATAAATTCTTAAGCAGTTATGAATTCTTTCTATTGTTGTTATCCCCAACCAAATCTGTCTACTAAATGACTATTCCATACCGTCCACATCATTTCGTTATTTCATTAAAATCACAAGTTGTGTAAATGAAATTCAAGATCAGTTTTATAAGAATAGTAATAATCAACAAAATGTTATATCTAAATTTTTTAACATTTTTTTATTGAAGTTCAGTATGTTTGGTTCATCTCTATGAGTTCTATTTTTTTTTTCAGTTTCTAATTAAGTTATTAACAGTAATGATAATTACCACTTCGAAACTCCGATATAGAAATGATATTGATACTCTACTCTCATCTTAGATTACAAACTTCTACATCATAATACGACCAAAAAATAACTAGTTACAATCAATGTTATTCAGTAAATGTTGAACAGCTTCTGACTCAGAAAAAATAAATTTGATATGATCGGCATTATACACTTAAAACCTTTCTTCTTTAAAACTTTAAGCATGTTGCACGAAATAGCAAAAGAAGCTACTGGAATCGCGAAGAATAGCATCCTTGAAAAATTATCTGGTATAACTCGACGGAACTCCATAAGCAGATAACTTATAAAATATCTGTCATACGCCTCCCTTGCAAACTTCTTGAGTAGGTTTTGCAAGAAATGATACCGAAAAATTGTTCACCCATTTCGAATAGTGTTTTACTCCAAATATACTGCCTGGAAGAAAAAAAATAGATTTGTTGCCTCCTGGCGATGTTAGTCCAGCTGTATCTTACACAGAAAAAAAATATTTTCACCAATTAAAAGTGTTAATTATTTTCAGATTAAAATTTAAATAAATAATTAATTCATATAATTAATTGTTTAATTAGGATTTGTTTTGTTTTTTTTTTAACAAATATCAATGAATGAATCAATGTTTCAATTAAAAAATTAATTGAATTTTATTTTAAAACCAATTAAAACTTATAATTGGTGCAAAATTTTTTTCTGTTTAAAATTTAAATTTCGTTATATTTCAATAACTTTTTTAATTCTCCACAAAAATTTAAATAAATAATTAATTGATATAATTAATTGTTTAATTAGGATTTGTTCTTTTTTTTAAACAAATATCAATGAATGAATCAATGTTTAAATTAAAAATTTAATTGAACTTTATTTCAAAACTAATTAAAACTTTTAATTGGTGCAAAATTTTTTTCTGTTTAAAATTAAAATTTCGTTATATTTCAATAACTTATTTAATTCTCAACAAGGCCCTTGATTTTAATAAAATGAGTGACTAGCTGTTATTTGGGTTGCCCAGCATTGCATTTTACCTCTAGAATACTTTACTCCAGAGTGGAAGACTGCTTTGATAAGTACGATTTCTAGGCCAGGAAAAGACCACACAAAAGTAGAATCATACAGGCCTATAAGTCTTTTAGCAAATCTAAGCGAGAAAGTACGTTTTTCGAAACTTAAATTAGGATTAAGAAATTACAATTGAACACACAGATTAGTAAATGGGGTTAAAACTTTGAAGAAAGAAAAATCTGCTCACCTCAGCCAATTGAAGCCGCAGTTCTCAAGGTAGCCAACTGGCAACCAAGTTCTCGAGAATCTCGAGAATCCCTAAGAAGCATCAATATATTTACAGTACAAAAATGGAGGATGAAGGCGAATGAAAGTATTCACATAACGTTCACACAGCGTATGGCCTCATGCCCCCCAATTCGTATAAATAACCAAATAATAGCTCAAGTTTCAGAAGTTAAATAAACATCTTGATTGGAGCCTTACTCCGAAAAGCTATATAGAATCTAAGTTAAATCCCATCAAGTTGAAAGCTTTTCAACTAATCTAACTTATTGATAGAAACTCCAACCTCAGTTTAGATTTATCTAAAGACGCTCTTGGAAAAAGCGGAAATAACAAAACATGCAGTAACGTATGGAAAGAAGCTTAAAATTCATGCAAATCCGCTGACCCGTATCATCCTAAATTATCAAGGTTACATTCGTTTAAGAAGGAGGGATATTGCTTCTCTTGGCCGAACATCAGACTTTTAGACTTATGGTATGAGTAATTATTGTTACTTTAAATACACTAAATAAATAAAAATATTACAAAAAACGTTTCTAGAGAACCTTTGCACACACATTGGATTATTATCAAGTTATCAAAGATCATGGTGTGTTAGTCTAGGAAGAAAGGCGCTTCTAGCGATTGCATGAATGTGATGTGTTCCTTTTTGAGTTTGGTTGGTTAAATAGATGATGTTTAAAACTTAACACCACCCAGTGTAGATAGATGAGAAGAATGTTGAAGACGGATGTAGCGATCAAGAAAATGCATTACATTCTTCAAGTGTCTAAAATAAATGTTTCCCATTTCTCTTTAAAATTAATCACCTAATTTGTAATAAAACATATTTTTCATCGCATAAAATGGACTTAAAAATTTCATTTGTGTGGTTTTTTATATATTAGGACCAGCACTCAGGTAATGACTCCTACTCATTCATTGTGCCAGAACTAGCAAATTTGGTTATGGGACGGAGGGTAGAGCGAGTAGTGTTTGTCGACAATTAATTAAAGTTTGATTAAAATTTTTCGTTTATTCTTGTTCATATTTTTTATTAAAATGAATCTTTAGGGTAGGGTATTTAAAATTTCAAAATGCCGACTTAGTTTACTGCTGAAATTTTTTTATACAAAAAAATCCAGTTAATTGCATTAAAACGGAATATGTTTTTAAAAACTTTTTTATGTTTTTTTTTTATAACAAGACTGCAAACCAAATTATTAAAAACTGCAAAACATGTGCGAAATGCAAACGTGAGTTAAATAATTAATAAACTTTAAAATTTAATAAGGTTGAGCTATCAACATGAAAATTTAAATTTTAATAAAATATTATTTTTTTAATATCTCTATCAGACAAAATAAATAAATTAATTAAATTTATAAACTTAAACATAAATCCCAATATCACCAAACCATTAAAAAATTGTCGTTATGATATTCTGTCGCTTTTTAAAACTAAACAAAAAGTCCCACGCCTTATTTTCTGTTTATTTAATATTTTAGTCAAATAAATGACTTTTCTTTTTTTATTCTTTTGAAATCCTAAAACAAATAAGCGGTAAATTTCTTTTGTTTTTCTTTTTTTTTTTTTTTTTGTTTCATAGGACTTTTTGTTTAAAGATTCTTGGTAAAAAATAACTTTTTTGCACTTTTTTGCTGTTGTTTGGTTTTCGTGTATTCAACATTTGTCACGTGATGCTACAAATCATTGTCACACATGTATTTCTGTGGCAACTACAAGTAGTTCGCTAAGAACTTTTAAGTTGCTTTGTTTAATGTAGTCAGTAGTTAGTAATTCAAGTATGTGAGAAATAAAACAGAGCAGCTATTTAATCATATATTTTCTATTTTTGTCTAGCTGCTAAGTAAATAAATAAGTGCAAAATAAATATTTTTTTTAAGAAATTTTGCTGAAAATGGGAAGTATATCCTCTAATACAGACATTGTCGGTTAAACAATATTTCAGAAAACTTTTATAGGCACCGTAGGAGCAATTCTGTATTGTTGCATTTGGATGAGTATAACGATTTCAGCTTGAAAATGATTAATAATTTTTGTTTCGACCAGGTTGTTTTTATTTAAAAGTTTAATTAGTAATTTAGGGGAAATATCGAAGCAGAACACTTCTTTAATGAGTCCTTTTTCGACCCCCTTCCGACCGCAATGATTATAGGCAACCGATTTGTAATTTACTGCACCCTTACTTTCATGGGTCACGACCTACTTTTGCACTTGACTTTGCTCGACATTTAACAAGTCTCTGCCTGTGGTCCTAACTCTTATGTTAGCCAGAGTTGCACATTCACACGCAATGTGCGCTTCCTTCGCTGCCACTTCCATGCACAGTCTACAAGTATCATCTTGTTCCATTTTCATCTTGGCTAGATGATACTTGAAGTTGCCATGACCTGTCACTAACACAGTTATCCAGCTTAAGGTACCTCTATTATATCTAAAGGCCGGGGCACATAGAATCCTTCATATGTTATACGTCGTCTTTTCAATGTACAAGAAAGTTGAAATAGAGGTGTTCTAATGAGTGTTGCCACAAGCAGTACGTCTCCGTTAACGCAAAGTACGAAAGTTGAGAAACTTTTAACTTTTGACGTACGTTGAGAGCAGTTGAGAGCTATAAAAGGGTTTATTTTGTTTCTCTCTCTCTCTCTCTCTCTCTCTCTCTCTCTCTCTTAAAATTAAATTTTTGTATTGAGTGGCAGCAAAAAAAGATAAAACAAAATAAATAAAGTAAAATGGTGAAAAAAACTTTTCAAGTGTTTTCTTTTCTGATTCAATATCCATCAACAAAGTACTCATTGTGTTAACCTTTTCCGTTGTTACTTTAATTTCAGTTGAATAGGTTAAAGTATAACGTATGACGGATTCTATGTGCCCTGGCCTGGCTGTTTAAACACAATTCGAGCACGTGTACATTTAGTAGCATTTTCAGTTTTAATGAGTTCACCCATTGAACGACCTTCTGTCGCAATAGCCCAGTGCTACTCTGGACCACGGAATTTTATAGCAGATCCCCTTTTTGATAATTAGTCTGTTGCTTGATTCCAATCTGTGGCTATATGTTCTTTAACCAACATCAATGTTACCTCATTAACCAGGGCACATTGGCTAAGTTCTAAAACACATTCCACAACTAGTTTGACTGTTTTTATAACCGACTGTTTGTCAAGTGCAATGAGAACTTTTCCAGCAGGTGATTCAACACATGCAGCAATCCAACTAATTATATCTGATAAACGGAGACATACTTCCCCAAATGCACGTCACAGGACAGATTCAGCTCAACTGAGTATATACGTGCTCCATAAAAGAACCATCAGTGAAAATGGTAATATCGCTCTCCATACACTCATTGTGTATAACGCCTTCCGACGCAGTCTTTCTACTTTTCTTCATCTACTCATGAGTTCCTCATTACTGATTAGGTCCAGAATACAATTAAGCCTAATGTTCGGACTAATATGAAAGTAAGTTTGTGCTTTTGGGAATGAGATGCCAAGGTTAAAGAAAATTTTTCAGCTTGCCAGTACTTTATTCATAACAATTTTGAAGTATATTACGTAGCGAATATTCCCTTGTTTATAAATATTTAAATTTACCTTTAGTTGTGAGTGTAAATTTTCTGAAAAAAAGTCCACGTACATTAAAAAGTCAAAGATCACGAATTTTTTTCTCGACTTTGCTCTTTCTTTTACTGCAACCTTTCAAGTCTTAACACTTATGGTTATTTTAAATGTTGCAATTTGGTTTTAGTTTTAGCCCATACAAAATAAAAAAAAAAAAAGAAAATAAATGGTGAAATATAAAAAACTAAGTGGAAGTTATAAGCGTAAAAACTTGAGCATAGAATTCTTAGAATTTGAATATTGTGTGAAATAACAACTGCAACGTAAGAGTGAAAATAAGAAAAGAAAGACAAACACAAGACATTGGCATGACTTCCTAAAAAAGACAGTATTCATTCCATAAGGAAAACAAGCAGAAGGAAACGAGCTAAGAAAACTACTTCTACGAGTATGTTCAACAACTAACTACTGACAAGATTGCTAGTTTAAATAATACTATATACATATGTATGTATGAATGTATGTATGTATGTATGTATAAATACATACAATAAATACATTTATAAACATCATATGTTTTGCTTTGCGAAAACCTGACTGTTAAGAAATGCACTAAGGCGTGGGCTATAAGTTTCTTCTTTGTTTCTGTTTTTTTTTCAAAGGCATACTTTTCCCTTAAGCCAACTGACTTGGCAACGTTTCAAGAGTTTTCAAAATAACAAATCTTAAGGGATAATACTCGTAAAATAAAGGGTCATACATCTAACTCTACTACAGTTAAAGCGTTTACACAATACATAAGAAAAATAAAATAACAAAAACACAAACACTTACCCGAAATACTAAACTTGAGCTGGTAAACGTTGGTCGATTGTCATTCAAATTTAACACCTCAACACGCAGCAAACGTATTGATTGTTTTGGTGGATTGCCACCGTCTGTTGCTGCCACAGCCAAACGATAAATGCTGCGTTCTTCATGATCCAGCACGACCAGCGTACGTATGATGCCCGTGTTGGCGTCTATGCTAAACAGACCAAAGCCGTCCGAATCACGACCTTTTAATATCGAATAAGTGATCGATGCATTTTGTCCATTATCACGATCGACAGCACGTATGCGCACAACTTCAGTGCCTGGTGGCTGTTCTTCTCTTACGCTGACCACATCCTCTTGTGGATCAACAATTTTCGGTTGATTGTCATTGACATCGGTTACAAACACTTTGACAGCAACGCGTGAACTACGATACGGTATGCCTTGATCGCGAGCCTCTGCCACTAAATCATAAACAGAGCGCTGTTCACGATCCAAGGGTTCGCGTGTTGTTATTTCACCTGAAAGTAAAGAAAAAAATAAGAGAAAAAAATCAGCATATAGTGAATGAGTGATTGTGTGACTGGGGTGGGTGAAAATCTAAATAATTGCTTTTTATTTTGTTAAGTGTGAATTTATTTGGTATTTCTGTATTTAAATTTATTAACATTTTGTTAAGAAATTTGTAAAATGTCTTGCTCTTAATGCCTTTATAGATTAGCTTTTTTGGCCATAAAGTGGTAATAACAACGGAAATTTAATTTTTTAAGGGATTTGTTTTTGTTTGTTTAATAGGTTTCCAGTACAGATGGGTACAAACATGTTGCTTGAGAAATATGAACTTTTTTTTTCATTGCAACATATACCTCTAAATGGCAGTACTCGTATGTGTAATGTAATGTGGCTTAAAAACTTTTTAGTTTTGGAAATAACTCGATAGTTTATGAACCAATAAAGATATCGCAATATGTATTAACGTTGTGAGAGATTCTTAAGGCCGGGGCACATAGAATCCGTCTTTTTTAACGTACAAGAAGGTCGAAATACCGGTTTTCTTATGAACGATGTCCCAATCAGTACGACTTCGTTAACGCAAAGTGCAAAAGTTTTGCAACTTTTAACTTTTGATGCACGTTGAGCAGTTTGATATCAATTGGTTTTTTTCTTTGTTCTGAATAAATTTTTGTGTTGAGTGGGAGCAAAAATAAAGCAAAATATAACTAAATTAAATATAAATAAATTAAATAAAGTAAATTCGAGAACAAAGCTTTTATATGTATTCTTTCCTGATTTAATATCTGTCAACAAAGTACTTATTGTGTCAACCTCTTCCGTCGGTACTTTGATCACATTTGAATACGCCAAAGTATAACGTGTACCAAATTCTATATGTCCCGGCCATGTAATGCATTTGTAATTTTGTATGTGACAATTCAAAAATGTCTATAAACACATGTGCCAACCTGAATTGAGTTGATATGTGTGTAGATATATTAGCCCAATTCAGAATCTTATGCATTCCAGATTGCAAATTGTAAAAATTTCGGTTGAATTGCGAACTATTTTTTATTTCTATTGGAATTTTTGAATCAATAAAAGTGTTGTTGAAGCAACGCATTAAAGTAGAATCGGTGGATTCTCCAATAGACAAAACTGATGAAGAATTATTTTCCACTCTAAATATACAATATTTATTTAATTACATAAGCAAGCGTGTGTTGCCGCAAACCTGGCAGTGTTTCAGTATAAGATAACAGTTAACTGGAATATTATTGCATTGGCAGTTGCTGTGCTAAAAACACAAAAATTCACGAAATTATCAAAGTGCCCTCGCAATAGACTCATCATGCCCAAAAATGAAAAATATTAATACTATTATGGTAATACTACGTTGCAAGACCATTTACTCGCTTATTTTACATACAAAATTGCAAAAAATCCATTAATAGGCAAGTTTTGTGGATCTCCTACAGCTTAAATACATAAATTTTATACAGTAATGTGGTATCAGTAAAAAGTGCATAACTTCTAGATTAGTTTTAAATAGAAATATGTTTTATTGCTATATTTTTTAAATACTATAATCGTTAAAACTGAAAATTTCAAGTTAAAGCGACTTTTTAAATAATAAAATAGAATATTTAAATTCACATGACACCTGAATTTGAATTTACACAAAATCTTTTTACACAATTTTAAACAAATACTAGTGTATTTTACTCGGCGGCGTTGGCTGGGTCCACCCTTAGAGCCCTTCTAAGTGCTTGCGAAAGGATTAACCTTTTTCGGTTTTGTCCACCCTGTAGGTTTTCTCTCAACAGAGGAGAAACAATTATAGTTGCGTGACAAAGCATTTGCATTCATCTCAATAACAGCATTACATATCGGGTTAAACCAATCGAAGAGGTGATTAACAAAACGCTAAGAAAAAAGTAACACATACCTATGATACAATGAGGAAGTATAGCAAGTGAAAAATCGAATTGTTAGCGCACAAATGTAATGACGATCGAAGCAACGACTGAAAAGATTCAGCTCATCATTCCAATTAGAAAGACCGAATGTCATTATACACATAAGACATTACCATCCATGGTTTGGTAACTTTTCAAGAGACAACAAAATATCATAATATGGAAAATTGAGGGCATTTTGTTGATATTTGTATGGGAATATATAGGAAAATATGAATGCCATATCTCCGGAACCACTAGGCCGATTTTGTGCAAACTTTAACCAACCATCTACTTACCATCCCCAACATACCCTAAAATTTTGGCTAAAATTGGTAGATCTGTTTCCGCAGTTAGTGGTGACATCAAAGTGTACACTTCTTTTTATATATAGATATCTGAGAGGTTTCTTTAATCCTTTTATGGCCGAATAAAAATTTTTTATGGCTTATATGTGTGACTAATTAAAAATAATATGTCTTTGTTTAAAATTGAACGATTTATACATCCATTCCATAGAGCTATATTCGGTTCGGAAGTGGAATAGATTTCGTATTTTGCTTCTATAAGAAATTTGCTTTGAGGAATTGATATTTGAAAAATTTTTTAGCCGTTAAAACTATTCAGATAATATTTTATTAGTAAAGAATAATGTTTTGAAGCATATCTTAAAGCTGCGACAAAATTTACCAACGTGTTATTTAGTTTCTTCTGCTGCTGCAATTAAAGATATTCCTGGCATTTTTTGTTATATTTTTGCTGCCTTAAGACCAGTATTCTGTTCAATTTTTCATGCGGAATGCTGTCAAACTACATGAATAAAAAATTTGTATGAATAAGTCATTAAAAAAAGTTGAAGAAGTAGAACTCTGTTATTGAAATGTTTCTGGCAATATTTTACCAAAGCAAATGGGCATTATTTCATGTTGAATTTCTTGTCAAATTTTTGTGGAAAATTTTGTAAAACAATGTGTTATATTTAAAAGCAATAAAATTGTAAAATTCTCCCATATCGCGATATATGTAGACACCACATTTTAAATGTCAAATCTTCCTTGTAAAATAATAAATGTTGCACAACATTTTTCACAAAATCGAACAGATTACTAGGCTTTAAACGAATACTGAATTACTTTGATTTATGGAACTATAACACAAATATTTAATTGATGATAAGATTGTAATTTTTTAAGTCATGGCAAAATAACAATATACGGACACCACTACGTCATAAAAGACCAAAAAAAAAAAGACCCCTGTCTCCCAGTTTTGCCCAAAGTCCTCCAGTTTTTTTTATGGGCCCTCAAAGATGTGGGCCTCGATCTCATTTTTGCAAAAAAGTGATCATTTCCTCAAGCTCATATTTTGCAAACCGTTTGAAATTTTGATATACTCTCTGAGGCAAAAAAACTTCATCTTCAAGGTCAAAATCGCAAAAAACTTTAAAAAATTCAATTTTTTTTACCTTTTTTCCTCTGTTCAGATCCATAGGTAGTAAACCGATCAAAATTCAAGGAAACAATCAACTACAAAAATGAACCTAAGATCTCAGTAAACAACTTTCTAGAAAATATGAACTTCCTAGGAATGATTCTTAACACCGTTTAGGTAGCGCTTAGGTAGCCGCAAAAGTGAAAAATTTCCCGAAAATTTGTAAGCTACCTAAGCTCTACCTAAACGATGTTAAGAATCGTTCCTAGGAAGTTCATATGTTCTAATTGGGAGACAGGGGTCTTCTTTTTTGGTCTTTTATCACGTAGTGGGTTATGGTTACTTTTTCCGTGTTGTACTGTGTAATTTTTGTTTTGCTACACTCGTTAGTATGTTGACATATTTAAAACGTAAAAAGTATTTTTGTATTTTTCGATTTAATGAAATCGAACGGAATCTACAGAAGCTAAAACCTTTCCGATCGGAATAGTAACTATAGAATCATTTCAAATCCAGCGGAACACAATAATTCAGTTTATCATTCGCATGATTTTACCGCATTGCTAAATTATTTGTTTACAAATGAATGATTTTAAAAAATAACCGAAAATTTCTTGAAAAAAAAAAAACAATTTAAATTGAAAGGAGTGTCTTTTAATAACACTTAGTCGTCCTACTTTAGCATGGTTTAATTATATTTATTTTTCTTTCCAAGTCTAAAAAATACATTTTAAATTTTTGGTATTTTGAATTTTGTACCTGCAACCTTCTTGCAACTGAATGAGTATCAGTAATACCGGTTAATACTTTAACCACAATATTTTTTTTTCATATTTAAACTTGAAATGATCTACACTTCTTTTTTTATCGTTATTACTTTTTTCAATTTCATCTATTTTATCCGTTAAGAAAAATCTTGACTTAAATATTCCAAAAAAAAAAAAGAAATAGATTGCAAAAAAATCGACTTTAATCATTTTAAATCAATCTTTTCATTTGTATGCCACAAATACATTTTTGAGAATCAATGTGATTAACATAAGTTTTGTTTTTAAACAAATGCCTCCATGCAACATATTAAGCCAGAGATCTGGTTAAACGTTGCCAGCAACTAACATTGTGCTATAATATGCAACAATGAAAGCTAAGCAAATGATTTCAAATATTTATTGCCGACTCTTAAATGCTGTTTTGCTGATACATGGAACACTTTAGTTAAATACAAGTTATCAATTCCATGGAGTTTTGCAGTGGCCCCTAAATGTCAATCGCAACAGACATACAATTGACGGATGAGCTGACAGCGCTTAAAATGATGTTATTGTTGTTGCTGCTGTCTTTTCAGCCAACTAGTCTATAGCTTTTGCTAAATGTACTTGTTTGTTATTGAAACTGTGCATTGCACAATTATCATGCTTACATTATTTTTTGTTTAAGATTCTCCACATTTGTTTGCAGCCTTAAGGCTTAGAAAAATATATATGTATGTATTTTTATTGAAAGAAAAATAATAGAAATAAAATTGAAGATGAAAAACTTTAATACCACAAATCCTTAGCAAGAAAGAATTGAGCGAGGCTTCTGTTTAAATAAATCTTTTTATAATAGATGGTATCGATTTTTATGATCATCATCATTATCTTCATCTAGTTGGTTTAATAATTTTTTGCGGTTTTTCTGTTTGGCATAATAAACAACAGGTTCTTTTTTAGTTTTTCAATTGTGTGTTTGGGAAAATGCAAAGAAAAGTACATTTGCACACACTTGATTTAAACATTGATTTTCCTAAAAGGCTTTCTTTGTTATGAGAGGAATATAAAGGAGTTTAATCATTATTCTAATTCCATTGAGAAGAACTAATCCCGTTTTTAAATTCCCGATAGACTAATTAAAGATTTGGAATAAAAATTTTCCCTTCTTAAAAGTAACGATAATTAAAGACTAGCATGGAATGAAAATTATCTAACCCATCAATTTAATGCAGACATTTGAACGTAGCATAGGAATGACTTTAAAAATTATATATTGCAAGACCATGTATAGTGTACATGTACTTGTTAGTTCATTAAAGTGAACGATCTTTTGATTTCAGATACTGAACTGTGTCCGTCTTTTCATTATTTTATGGCATTTGCTCAGTAGGTCAGTTACAGTAGCCAAAGTAATACATTTTCTGGAAAAATTTAAAGAGTTTACCTATTATGGTTCGAAAATAAGGCGATATATGTACATGCAAATCAAGTCACTTTCGGAACACCCTTTAACTTTTTGTTTTATTTTTTTTTTATATAGCAAACATAGTTTTAAATGATCTGAGTACATTTCACTAGTCTACCTATTACAGTTCAAAAAATAAGGACATATATTATGTTAAGATCACTATCGGAAAGGAGAACCCTTTAATTAGTTTGAGAATTTGAAGAATTCTCTGGGTAGTAAAACTAAAATTTTGATATATGTAATAATGTACTCGTTCAATTCAATTTTATTAAACAAATATGTTTTAGTAAATATCCCATCCTATTGGGGCCCAAATAAATAGTAATAATGGATTTATAGCGTTCGTTACTAACGAAAACGATTATTTTTTTACAGACGTAGCCATGATTCAGGTAATCGTATGACAGTTTAGTGCCTGGGTGGGCTAGGAGGTCTATAAGACTCTGGAATTTTTCACAAGTTGGCAAGAAGACAAAGAAGGAGCTTGGATATTAACTGGGTGAAATGGTTAGCCTCGTTAGAACAGGGCGCGAACTCTAAAGTATTATTTAGGCAATTAAAAATCGCGGTAGGACGATACTTGCAGACTTGGATCACAGGCAGACATATATTGCATGGAGATGCTGTGCAGACTTTAGCCTTAAGCAAATCGTAGCAATTACCAAAGACTCTGTGATGAGGAAGAATGTCGACATGTATTAGTCGCCAGTCTGAAATCACTAGTGACAGCAAGAAACTTAATGAAAGTAAAGATTCGTAAATTTCCAATCCAATATAACAAATCATAAAAAATTACAGTTTAATGCCTGCGGATAATGGATCTGAAAAAAAACTTTTAATACATAAAAATTAAAAGTCATCTTCACTACCGTTCGTCTGTTAATATTTTTTGTGTGTTAAAATGGCCACAAATTTAAATCTTTCCGATAATGAATTTGGGTTTCAAATTAAACTACAAAATCTCTTGATAACATACACTCAAGTTGCTTTTCAGTGTTCCCTACCCGTTGGGTAAACACAACCCTATTATTTTCACTACGATGTCAGCGCCTTCTATCTCTGGAACCGTAACAGGTTGACTCATGAAATTTCCACAGAAGTTGTATTGCCGCTATAGCACCAATTCCCAAAACCCGAACCTTTAGTTCGAAGTTTTTTGCGTATATGACATTATTTTTTTAAACATTAAATACTTCAAAATTACTCAACGCAAAACAAACAAGTATAAAAAATAAAACTCAAAATTAAAGGGTGTGCCGATAGTGACGTGATTTTAATGAATATGACCTTATTTTTGAACCGTTATAGATAGACTCTTAAAAAGTTATGGCTTTGGCGGCTATAATTACAACTACGAAAATTTAAGCTTATTCCAATAGTAAAGTGATTTTCAAGCCGACATTGAAAGTTTTTAACAACTAAATATTAAATATTTGGGGCCCCTTTTATAATATAATTTTTTAGACATAAAAAATTTTTATCTTGTTCTTTTAAAGTTGTGTTCAGCATAGTACGATACCCTATGTGTTTGAATCTGTCTTATAACTTGACTGATTTATTATATTAATACTACTTTGTATAATTTGTTATGATTTTATTAATGAAAAAAATATTTCTTATAAACTGTAATACTAGCTGTGCCCACACACGTTGTGTGCGTCCTGATAATATTTTGTTCCATTTTGCTTTGAAAGTAATCCACACCAAATTTTAAGACTCTAACTTTTATAGTGTTTCACGTATATAATTTCTTTATTTAAAGGTACCCATCCCTGGATTAAATTCCAAAATTTATATAAAATTCTAAAAATTATTGTACAGCTTTGTAAAAGACTGACAGAAAATGAGTTAATCATTATTTTAAAACAGCGCCATCTGTTGCGCAACATTGGTAGTCAACTGGTAGTTAGTACTCGATCAGCTAGACAAAGGGATCAAAAAAACCTTATAAAAGTCCGTTTGTGGGACTTAAAGTTTTAACTCTTTTATATATTTCTTTCAATTCCTACATTGTTAGTCACTTGAAAAGTGGAACACTTTACCATTGACTGTGACTCTGCACACACACTCATACATATGCACACATGCACCACACAGCCATCCATAATGATTGACCTATGTTTTGGTCTTCTTACCCCTTTTTCCTAGTCTTTGCCACCAGTCGGCAAATTGTGAACTTGTTTCTGCATGTTTCCATCTATAAATTGTACGTGTATGTATTACAAATATACCTATAGCTAAATGAGAGTGAGTTCCATTAAATCTTTGAAATTTTTCTTTATTCCATTTTATTTGTGTCCAAAAGGAGATTGATTTTGTTTTTCAAGTCAAGTTTATTTAAACTTTTTAAATGAAGGTAAGTGTAGATGTTTGTATGTATGCCAGCCAACCAACCAACCAACCTCTACTTCCATAGATTGTGGTTAAGTGAGTTGTTAAAAATGTCAATGATTTTGTGGGTTTGATGTAACGTATGGTTAGACAAAAGTGACATTAATTTATGTTAAAAGGAAATTCTTAAGTTTTTATTGCACAAAATAGTACTGAACATTAAACTTGTGGTAAATTGCACATTCAACGTGCAACGTAAAATGTATCTCTCATCGATACTATGTACACGTAATGTTGCTGAATGTTTGCATTTTTGGAATTACAAGAATATTTTGTGAGTATTTGAAAATTTATTTTAATTATGATTGAAAGATTTATGTCAACTCTTAATTGAGATTTGTAAATTATTGGAGTTTTTGTTATGGTTGTAAGATGTTATAGATAAAATTAGAATATGAATCACAGAAAATCAGTTACAGTTTGGTATTATTACAACACACAGAAATCGAGAGAGTAGAATATAACATGTTTTTCTGAGTTAAAATATGGCTATACAATTGATTCAAAGCTTGGAATAGCATATGATATCTAATAATCTGGATTCATCTATCAAACACTGAATATATTTGCCAGAGAGAATAAGGGGACACTAGATTATTCTATCTTCTTTAATAAGTCTCTAATTTCTCTTCTTTCATTTTTCTAACTATTCAGCTTTTGGTACATAAAAAAATAAATTAATTTGGATATAACGAAAAAGAGTTCGGCGATCGTTAATTATAGGTAGAAATTGTAAAGCCGTAAGAAACTGTTAAGAAATTAAAAAACAAAATATTGCAATAAAGGATGCATCCGATAACGATAAATCGGCGATATTTCGTTTTTGGCGATATAACAGTACCGATGCTGTGTGGATTGGTGATACAACAATACTTTACAAATATTGAAATCTATACATATAATAAAATAGTTAGTCATTTCCGCCTGTCTGCTTTTCTTTTGTGTTCGCATCACGTAAAAACTACTGGGTGGAACAAAATTTTGTGAGGAGGTAACCTTAGCAGCCCGGTTCCAATATAATTTTTCCCGCAAAAATATCTCACATCCAAGAGAAGGTGGATTTCGGTTTAAAACTTGGATATTTTAAACACGGTTGCGCATCTTTTATTTTTTGAAAGTTTTAAGAATTTTAATAGTTTTAAGAATTTTATCCAGGGATGTGTACCTTTATATAAAGTAAATACATAAACCATAACTGAAGCACTAAAAAAGTAAGAGTCTTACAATTGGCATGGAATACTTTCAAAGCAAAATCGAGCAAAATATTGTCAGAACGCCCACAACTTAGCGGATAGAGCTAGTATTAAAATATATTCTAACGCTATATTTACAAAGGCGTTTCCTACAGCAACGAGTCGCAGTACATTTTGTCTTCAAAGTAGAATTTACAACTGAAAAAGTAAATAATGATAGATTTAGTGATTTATATTTTACTTTGAAAGGTTTACAAAGTGAAAAATTAAATTGTCTGACTGCATTCTGTTAGTTGATAGTCTCAAAAAATCCAACGATGATAGAAGACAAAGTTACGTCATCCCGAAAAAAAATTAAAATTTTCTAAGCATGTCGGCCTGATGACGTCACGAAACCTATTAGTTAATAATTCTGACTGGGAGTATAACTATAAATTATGAGAGTTTTTTATCTATATAATTAATAGGCAAACACGTTCCTGTAATCCCTTTTACGTCCGTAATACTGCACCGATTTTGGAAACACTTATATGGCTTTTTCTACACAGATGTGCACAATCTTAATTTTATTTAAATCGGTTCAGTACTTTAGGAGTAATACGACTATAAAGTTCTTACTAACACCAATAAACAAATGTGAATGTGTGTATGTACATGTTGCTCTCTTAACTAACGAGTGATTTTTTAAGAGCTTGAGAACTTTTTTAAAAAAAAAAAACGCATAAAATTTGCAAAATCTCATCGGTTCATTATTTGAAACGTTAGATTGGTCCATGACATTTACTTTTTGAAGATAATTTCATTTAAATGTTGACCGCGGCTGCGTCTTAGGTGGTCCATTCGGAAAGTCCAATTTTGGGCAACTTTTTCGAGCATTTCGGCCGGAATAGCCCGAATTTCTTCGGAAATGTTGTCTTCCAAAGCTGGAATAGTTGCTGGCTTATTTCTGTAGACTTTAGACTTGACGTAGCCCCACAAAAAATAGTCTAAAGGCGTCAAATCGCATGATCTTGGTGGCCAACTTACCGGTCCATTTCTTGAGATGAATTGTTCTCCGAAGTTTTCCCTCAAAATGGCCATAGAATCGCGAGCTGTGTGGCATGTAGCGCCATCTTGTTGAAACCACATGTCAACCAAGTTCAGTTGTTCCATTTTTGGCAACAAAAAGTTTGTTAGCATCGAACGATAGCGATCGCCATTCACCGTAACGTTGCGTCCAACAGCATCTTTGAAAAAATACGGTCCAATGATTCCACCAGCGTACAAACCACACCAAACAGTGCATTTTTCGGGATGCATGGGCAGTTCTTGAACGGCTTCTGGTTGCTCTTCACTCCAAATGCGGCAATTTTGCTTATTTACGTAGCCATTCAACCAGAAATGAGCCTCATCGCTGAACAAAATTTGTCGATTTCGAACATTTCGAACCGAACACTGATTTTGGTAATAAAATTCAATGATTTGCAAGCGTTGCTCGTTAGTAAGTCTATTCATGATGAAATGTCAAAGCATACTGAGCATCTTTCTCTTTGGCACCATGTCTGAAATCTCACGTGATCTGTCAAATACTAATGCATGGAAATCCTAACCTCAAAAGAATCACCCATTACAAGTCGAAAACACAAGTAAATTTTAACAGAAACACGTGCGTTTTCGTATTTAAGCATGGTCATACTTTTTATTTCAAGTGTTTATTTTATTAAAAAGCGGCAGGGAAGCGCACCAATGATATCTAGTATAAATTATTACAGTTTATTAGCAGGGTTGCCAATTTTTGCCTATTATTTCGATTTTTGTGTACGTATTTAGTTAAGTAATTTGTTGATTACAAACTTGGCAACCTCACATAACCTTATTATTGTGTGCCTAGAGAACAACAATATGTAGAGCCTTGAAAATTTGCACAAGAATAATCTAGCAAAATACAGAATGGGTTAGAATAGTGGTAGTGGCACATCATATAAAAAGTAAAATATTAGTAATAATATTATGCATAGTCAGGCAAAAAAAAAAAACCAAATAAGATAGTAGCAGTGGGCGTCGTACCTTGCATATAAACTGTTTTGTCTTGAAATAGCGTGCTTTTTCGAATTAAAAATAAGTAACACTTCTTTCAAGTGTTTATAGTTTTTGTGGATGGCTGTAGCAAACCACACCAGGGATAGCTAATTATTAATAAATCAGTCAAGTGCAAGTCAAAACACAAAACTTTCAGGGTACAAGTTTTTCAGTTTTGTCACATCTTTTATGGGGTACCCTTTAATTTTAAGTTGTATGTTTTTATTACTTAAACAAAAAATTTTAAATGTGTGCTTGTTTCGGTTCAAAAGATTAGCATATATAAATCAGACATCTTTTTAACATTTACTGCCTGCCCCACGATGTCGTTCGATGTCGATCGTTCGCAGAAATACATTTAAAACAAAAACAAATTCAAACATATTGTTTTTGTTTTAAATGTATTTGTGCGAACGATCGACATCGAGCGACATCGTGGGACTGGCAGTTAATTATTTGTTATACTTTTTATTATAGCAAGTATACAATTAAATACCCTGTGTAAATTTCAAGTGTCTGCCTACTATTTTTTTTTTTTACTTATTGTTATACTAGTCATTGTAAAACATAATCTGTATAAATTTAAAATGTGGTTCTTATTACGGTTTAAATATAAGGGAAGCTAAAATCGTTCGTGTCTATCGAAACACCCTTTAATTTTTTTTATTATAATGGGTGATTTTTTTGAGGTTAGGATTTCCATGCATTAGTATTTGACAGATCAGTGAGATTTCAGACATGGTGCCAAAGAGAAAGATGCTCAGTATGCTTTGACATTTCATCATGAATAGACTTACTAACGAGCAACGCTTGCAAATCATTTAATTTTAATTCCAAAATCAGTGTTCGGTTCGAAATGTTCGAAATCGACAAATTTTGTTCAGCGATGAGGCTCATTTCTGGTTGAATGGCTACGTAAATAAGCAAAATTGCCGCATTTGGAGTGAAGAGCAACCAGAAGCCGTTCAAGAACTGCCCATGCATCCCGAAAAATGCACTGTTTGGTGTGGTTTGTACGCTGGTGGAATCATTGGACCGTATTTTTTCAAAGATGCTGTTGGACGCAACGTTACGGTGAATGGCGATCGCTATCGTTCGATGCTAACAAACTTTTTGTTGCCAAAAATGGAACAACTGAACTTGGTTGACATGTGGTTTCAACAAGATGGCGCTACATGCCACACAGCTCGCGATTCTATGGCCATTTTGAGGGAAAACTTCGGAGAACAATTCATCTCAAGAAATGGACCGGTAAGTTGGCCACCAAGATCATGCGATTTGACGCCTTTAGACTATTTTTTGTGGGGCTACGTCAAGTCTAAAGTCTACAGAAATAAGCCAGCAACTATTCCAGCTTTGAAAGACAACATTTCCGAAGAAATTCGGGCTATTCCGGCCGAAATGCTCGAAAAAGTTGCCCAAAATTGGACTTTCCGAATGGACCACCTAAGACGCAGCCGCGGTCAACATTTAAATGAAATTATCTTCAAAAAGTAAATGTCATGGACCAATCTAACGTTTCAAATAATGAACCGATGAGATTTTATGCGTTTTTTTTTTAAAAAGTTCTCAAGCTCTTAAAAAATCACTCGTTACTTTTCGTTTCTGTTGACAAGTTGTAGACATACTTTGTGTAAATTTAAAAAGTGTGAGAATATAAAATTAAAATTATGTCACCTTTGCAATACCCTTTTTTAATATTTTTGTTTTAGCATTCTACTCTGTGTTAATTTGGAATATCTGCCTGCCTATTACAGTTGAAAAAATGCCATATGCGTGAAACTCAAGTCACTGTTGTAACACACTTTAGTTGTATTAATTTTTATTGCGGCCAAGGTGATGTGACATTTTCTAGAGTCTATCTATTACGGTTCTATAAAAACGCCATATTCGTAGAAATCACGGCTCTATCGGGACCCCCTTTAATTGTTAGTTTTATTTTTTATAACTGCTAATATAGAGAACATAGTTTTTACTAAAATTTCAAGTGTCTGATTCATAAGGTTAATAAAATAAGGCTACGTCAGACACGAAAACAAAGTCGCTATTGGGTCCCCCTATACGTTTTAGTATACATTGTTTTAGCGTCCATATAATTATAATCTTTGGGGATTTTTAGAATTACAATTTTAGCAGTCTTTCGCTATTGGAAAACTAAAATAAATAAAGAATGAATTAATGATTTTTCAGGCTTAAGTTCAAAGATACTATTAGTATTTAATTTTTCTTAATCTCTTTATAATAGTGAACTTAAGCCTGAAAATATTATTAAATCAATAAAAAACTGGTTCAAATAAAACAAAATATATCGTCATATAAAACGTAAAATTATGTAACTACATTTTTTTCGATTTTACAGGAGAGGTAAGAAGCTTAATAAAATATTTAAGTAAGCAACCTGAAAAGTTTCTTCCGAACTTGCATATTATTTCTTATGACGATATAAATTAAAGACCTAGTCGACAAAATTTGACCGGAATTAAAATGCCATTCTCTTTTAAATAAAGCTAAAGTGAATCTGTTGTGGCACAACACCAAAATCCATTCATAAAAAAGAGGTTTTAATCTTTTTCTTTAAAATATTTCAACACAATTAAATAAATTGTTATAATTTCCTTCAACTACTTTTTCAGAAAGTACACCTTTTAAAATATACGTTAGTTTTAAAATACTCGTACATTTGAGTGTAGACCAGAAAACTTTGTTTTTTAAAAAGCCTAAAGATTTAAACTTAACAATAAGTTAGTAGTAGATTAATCTCTACTGCTCGGTATACACAGATATACAAATTATCCCTATCAAAAACACCATCTAAACAACTAAAACACTTCAAAACCCGTTTCGTAATATCCACAATATAATCAAAGTCTGCTTGCAACATTGTAACGAAAACAGCCTTTTTATTTAACGTTACGACAGATGAACATTTTGCTGAAGAACAAACAAATTAATTTAAAACGTAATTAATTTATCACCAGCAGTTAAGTGACGGTGAGGTGAGCAAATAAAGAAAAAAAAAACGAACTCAAACTGAAATCAAGCTTAAAATTACAAATAAGCATCAATATTAATTTTATAAAATTTTCTCTCTTATGCTCAATATTAAGTTTATGCTAATAAAATTTAACTAAAGGTGGCTTCTTGTTTTTTTTTATAAAAAATCAAATAATTTAACAAACTTTAAGAAAAATCTTTATTTAAACAAGTCATTTGTTGGATTATTTTAAAAAACAGAACTCAAGTCTCAAGACAGCTAAACAACCACTCCTAAATGAATGATTAATGTCTTCACTCAATGCATAAAACAAATTTCATTTTAAACACTGGCTGTTGCAGCGTTGTACTTTAGCTGGCAATTTCGAAATTTATGAAATAAAAAAAAATTAACATAAATTGTTGTAAATGTTAAGAAAAATTTTGTAACGGTGTGGGAATGTAACAGTAATTGTTGTAAAAAAAGCCCTTAAAAAATATAACATGATGGTCAATCGTGCATGCTAACAATAGAAAAACCAATTCTTAGAACTTTGTAACCTTTTGTGTTAAAAATGTTAAAATGATAATGATAAACGCCCATAATACTTGAAGTTAAAAACAATATACCGAAGACCAAACATATAAAAATAAATTAAAAACGCAGCAGATTACTTCACATTCAGATTTTTGAAATGTAAAATGTTTTCCAACAAGTGGCACAGCTTACGTTTTAAGTGCATCAAAGATCAAAATTTTATTGTCACACATCTATACGATTATTTTATTTATTTATTTATTAAATGTTACAATACAATTACAAATTATATTCTAACTTAATTTATCGAGCATAGTAACGAAGACCTGCACTCGTTGTAGTGAAACACCAAGAGTCTTTGGTGGGAATCGAACCCACAACCCCCCGACTGATAGACTAGCACACTACCTACTAGACTACCGGGGCACCCCAACTACACGATTATATATATAAGAGAGATAGAGAGAGAGTGACGTTAGTTACTAAGCTTATAACTCAAGAACGCCTGGACCGATTTCGATGATTCCCACCAATTCGGACTGTCCTCCGACTAAACAAGAATAATACCCTAGAAAATTCCTGAAATATCCCAGGAACAAAATTATCAAGAGAATTATTAAGAGTGATTTTACGACACCATCTTCACGATAGATGACGTTTATGCGTGCTACTGAAGCTGTTGGTTATATTTATACAGTTCATCCGAAGAATTACGAATGATTTTACTTACGACTATTGCTGGTAAATGTTCGTGGGCCGACATCATTTGAGTCACTTCAAACTGTCAATGGTGTAGTGGTGCCAACAGGAGCTCAATTTGCTTGAAAACGATATGCATTGGGACACAACAATTGCTGAAGCAACCGTTTCTGCATCTTTAAGTCAAATAAATACGTAAATTATTTGCGAACATTTTTGACACATATTTTTCGTCGGACAAGTTCAGGGATGATGTGTCAGAAGACATTTTGCATCGAGTTCGTGTCTATTCAGAGAATCCCTATTTTGAGGTGAATGAAGAGATGTGCAAGCAGGCTTTCATTCTGATAGAAGACAATGCTTGCCTCAAATCATCGACATTATAGCGTTATGTGAAGAAACTTCAGCTGGCGACAAACATGCGAGTTGCATGGCAAAACGATCCATTTGCCCAAATGTTCTCCAATCAACTGCTAAATATTGGTAATGGTTGTATTCCTGTCGACACATCGAATAGATCAACATCGTTCCCGCCGAATTTTTGCAATTATGTCTGAACGAAAGTGGAGCTCATCAACAAAGTGTTTCCGAACATCACTGATAACCACAAAAACTACGATTGGTTAAGTGAAAGAGCTATTTCAGCGGAAAAGAACAATTATGTGGATCACAAACCAAATCGAATCGTTGATTCACTGCATTCCTTCAAATCTATCAGCCAAAAATATGCAACGTAAAAATACCAAAAGGGAAGTTCACAGGAGAGAAAGTTCTCATTCCGAGAATTCTAATTATCCATGGATCATGATAGTTCGTAGTATAAGTCTAAGAGAGATTTTAATCTTAGAAAAGTCTAATTTTATAATTAATGTCTTAAAAAAATCCTTTAAACTATGGTTGTGTAGTTCATGAACGACCTAGTTAAGTTGAACTAATCACTAAACTGACCTAAGTGAGCTGATCACCACACTGAGCTCACATCAGTTCCTTAGTTCAATTCAGTTCCTTCGTTCAGTTCGGCTCCTTAGTTCATTCCAGCTCATTAGTTTACTTCAGCTCACAAGTTCAGTCAGGTCCTTAGTCCATTTCAGCTGCTTAGTTTATTTGAGCTCATTAGTTCACTTCAGGTCATTAGTTCACTTTAGTTCACTTAAGGTCATAAGATCATATTACTTTTTATGTAATTTTTACTTATTTTGTTGTAGAATCACGGTTACTTGCTGGTTAGGCTTGTTTTAAATTTATATTATTCTGACATTCCCACAATGATGACTTATTATCAAATTTCTATTGCACCACCTTTTTATTAATAATGCTTAAACGATTTCAGGAGTCTGTCAAAATTAAACTTTGCAATGATGGTAGTAAAAGTATTAGTTTTAGGGTTGCGTACCCAAAGGTATCTGTCTGTCTATATCTGGAACCGTAATAGTTAGACTCTTGATATTTTCAAGGAATGTGTATTGCTACGGCGGCTATAACAACAATTACTAAAAATTAAAAGTGTTCCGATAGTAACGTGGTTTAAAGAAATTTTTGATTGATAAAATTTTAAATTTTTTTTAGATTAGATTAAAATTTGTTAGATTTTTTTTTATTATCTTCTTACATGCGATATAAAATTTTCTGGAGTAACTGTATTTCTTACAATATTTTGTTCGATTTTGCTTTGAAAACAATCAAAACCAAAGACCCTAACTTTTTTAGTGCTTCAGTTATGGTTTATGTATTTATTTTATATAAAGGGTATCATCCCTACTAAAATATGCCGCCCTAAAGTATGCATATCGGGAAAAGTGGGTACCTTTAGTGCTTTTTCTACACTTTCTCTTGGAAAGAAGACGTTTTTGCAGAAAAAGAGTAGCCTATATTTGAATAAGGATACTAAGGTACCTCCTTACAAAATATTGTTAAAATCCATCCGGTAGTTTTTAGGTGATGAGAATGCAGACAGATAGACGTACAGACAAGCAGGAAATAAGTTACTGTTTTGTCGTATGTATAGATTTTGCATTTAATAATAAGATTAAGTAAAATTGCCAAATCTCAATTAAAATGTGTGATAGAACAGATTGGTGATAGTAGAGAAGCCAATGAAAATTCGTGACTAAATTAAAAAACTTTTTTACTTTTAAGCACCCATTTGAAGGCAAATTAAAAAGACATTCGCCAAGTTCTTCTAATATTATAATCACGCATATTTTACTTCCTAAAACATCTCCCTTTGTAATCCGCTTTAAACAACTAATTTTAAATGCCAACTTTTATAGTCTGTATACTTAACGCAACATTGAGAATAAAAGTCACTTCACTTCTGTTCATTTGAGATAGTCAGTATTTGTTTTATTTTTCAAGTACACTATAAAATATGTACTAATTTTGCTACAAACTTTCATTGTAAACTATTAAAAAGCTTAATTGTTACCTTTTTTTATTAGGCCATTACAATATCAAATTAGTTAATAAAGCTTTTTATTATTATGAAGTTATTGTCTAATAAAATTTTTATGTGCTTACTAATTCAAAACCATATTCAAACTTAAGCTTTAGTAGTCTTAAGCTTAAGTTTGTAATTTTTTTCTAAAGGAATAACAGGTTATAAAATTTACAACAATGTTACTTGCTTTAGATTGTTTTTTTTTTCAATTTCCTCCGCAAGAAAGTTTACAGTGGCCGTTTGTATAACGCCGCTTTATGAACTGCAGAATAAATTCATTTATCAACAAATATTTTCCTAATTCTTGTAGTATTCTTGGGAAATTAACCCACTTTGCTGCTTCTATCATGTACTTTATTTATATTGTTGTTTCTGTTTTTCTGTTTCTTTTTTTTTTTTTTGCAAGTCATTGTTATGGTTGGTTGGCTAAGCAATAGCCAAATTGTTACTTACCTGTAAGTGGATTGACTTGAAACGAACTATTTGCCGGCAATAAACTATATCTGATGGCCGCATTTTCACCCAAATCCAAATCAGTAGCACCAATAACACCAACCAACGAACCACGACTCATATTCTCCTCTATGGAAAATTCATAGGACGAACGTAAGAAACGTGGATCATTATCGTTGGCATCCAAAACGCGTACCACGACACGTGTGCTGGCTTGAGCTGGCGGACTACCATTATCGCTGGCCAGCACTGTCAAATCGTAGTGATCACGTGATTCACGGTCTAGCGTTGAACGTAAGTAAATCCAACCACTATTGGGATAAATTCCAAATATTTGTGAAAATTCTCCTGCTGAAGTAGAGATGCTAGAAATGTTGCTATTGTTTTTTCTGCTATTTTTATTAGTCTTATTACTTTTATTGTTGCTTATGAGGGTTTGATTTCGCTCCTGCTGTTTGTGGCCGTTGTTGCTGATAACACGATAAGTGATGCGAGCATTGTTGCCGGTATCCAAATCTACAGCTGTCACTTGTACAATCTTAAATTAGACATTGGAAAAATGAAAAAAAGAGAAGAGGATTTTCATTATTTTTTATTTATATTTATTTTTATTTAAATTTAATTTTTTTTATTATTTTTATGGGATTGTAAAAGAAAACTTTCACATTTTTTCGTAAATTTGTTTAGTTTTATTGCAATTGTTAGTGTGGTTTGATATAACAAAAAAAAAAAAAAAACAATAAAACAGAAAAAAATTGTTTGCAAAGATCGCTACTTTTATTGTTGTAATACAATTTTCTTTAGTTTGATTTTAAAACACTCTACAGAATGAAAGTTAGGTACAAAGGTAATGCAGTTACTTCAACATTATCAAGTGTAAATTTTGGCTGCGTTCTTTTTATAAAGAGATGTCTTTTGCCGAAAACAGTGTTCGAAATAAATTTAGAGTAATTATACGCCACAAAAAATAGTTATATTGAGTCTGCATTGGAATATTACTGAGGATTGTCATTATACTTATATATAAGCCATTTGCCATATGCCTTTTGCCATGGTTATATTTTTCAATCTGAAGAAATTGCTTCCAAATACTTACAGTAAATTTGTTACTAGTAAAATCCTGGGTGCTAATGTTTTCAAGGCAGAATAGTAAAAAGTATACTTTTCAAAGATGCAGCATTAAAGGTATTACTGAATGAAAACTCGTAACTCGAAACTGGTGATATATTTAAGAACGTCAATAAAAAAGGATTTCGAGTTGGCGTAGTCTATCAATTTTTAAACTGATTAACAGCGAAGAGTACGAAACGTCTAAAATAAATATAATCACTGCAGTACAACAACTTACACGTTATATTACGGTTAGAAAATGCATGATCTCCTGTAAAAATTGCGGAAAAAGGATCGATGACAATAACATAGAAGGTTGACGTTAAAGATAATTTATTTGAATTCGACGTACGATAAAGCTACGAATCGTGAATATATAAAAAATTGTTATCGATGACCCATTTACTATAAAAAAATTTATGACAAAGATTTTGACCTAGAGACCTTGATGAGTGGTCTTAAACGTATTTATTATGTGCTTACAGTGTTTTTATCACGTCAAGTCTCTTTAGAACAGCTGTGTGCTGCATCAGTACATCTGATGCAGCTCATTTTATATTTCAAGAAGTAGAGCTCAATTTAAATTTGTCCAAAAAGTAGAGTGAAATCTTAGGATCACGATTAATGGGTTGGAAATTGCCAAATTCAAAAATTTCTGTGTATCAATCTCGGCATGAAGAATTTAAAATTTTTTTTTTCTCTCATAAAGACAACCTTATTTTTTGCAATGATAAAAATGGTGCTGGTTTTACTTATTTAAAGCAAAAATTCCTTAAAATCAGCGAGGCAAAGATTAAAAAAGGAATTTTTATGGTGTCGCAGATTTGGGAAATGCTAACAGGTTTGGAATTTCAACAGCAATTGAGTTTGATAGTACCAAGGAAAGCGCAGCAACATGTTAGAAGATTTTTGCTGGATACTGCCAGGTGCGAGAAAATCCTAACTAACTACCCTTTTTTATATTTTTTAAAACTTTTAGAATCACCAAGCAGAAAATCAGTGTTATCTAAAGGAAAGTGATATGAATAAATTAATTATTTAGGCTTAAGTTCTAAATTATAAAGAGATAAAGAAAAATTAGATACCAGCAAAGCAGAATGCATTTTCTAGATAGCTACGACCGTCATCAGTACTTTATCTCTTTATAATTAAGAACTTAAGTTAAATAAATAATTTATTAATTCAAAAATAGTACAAATAAAATTCATATAATTTCACAGAGCGGGCACGGCTTTGACATTGGAAAGTGATATGGTTATATTTACGCTTTTTGTGCAAACAAAAATGTTATCGATAAGATTTGTAATAGCACAACGTTACCGTTAACACATTTTAGAAAGTAATAAGCTTACAAACAATATTTTCTTTAGAAAATTGTTATCGATAACACCGATTATAAATATTACGTTTTTATAAAAAAGTTTATATTTTATATTTTATATAATTACTAAATAAAAATGTATATCTAGCATATCTACTATAGAAAAATGGTATCCATAAAATATTTTTTACAGAAATACTATTTGATAGATATACAGTTTGCATAGAAAAACATTTTCCATAAAAAATTGTTATAGCTAACAAATTTTCCGAAGACAAATGTTATCGGTAACGTATTTTCTATAGAACAAAAGTTATCGAATAAATCTTTTTCAAAAAAATATGTTATCGATAACACTATATCTACAGATAAAAAATATCAACAAGACATATTATTTATTAAAATGTTACTGGAAAAAACTTTTCTTTTAAAATGTTATCGATATCACATTTATATAGAAGAACACACTTTCTTTAGCAAAATATTATCAATAAAAAAAAACTTTGTTGTTTTCTGTAAAAAAATGATATCGATAATACATTTTTTGTAAGAAGATGTTTTTAAATAAACATTTTCTATAGAAAAATTTTATTTTTACTATTAACTATATTGCTATTACTACAACCGCATGCAATACGATGTGACACCTTCTTCCAATGCTACTGTTAGCTATTTATTGTAAGTCTAGGAAAATTTAAGAAAAATATAAATAATTTTATTATCTATCTTTAGGATGTTCCGTTCGGATAGTGGGTAGTATGGGTAGTATCAATCTGGGGGTTGTGGGTTTAAGTTCGGGTTAAAGTCTACATTGTTATGCTCAATAAAGTTGGAATATATTTGAATTGTAAGATTTATTAATTAAAAAAAAACTTTTAGAGCTTATTTTATTAAGCTTCTGCCATACTACCTCTTGGTTCTAAAACTGCTTTATATTTTACCTAATGTACATACTAGAGTCCTGAGGTTTTGCATTATAGAGCATTTTATAAGTTTAATAAGCCATTTTTATTTCGCTATCTACCCATTTCATTGAAGCTACTAGAGCTCTACCAATCAGCCTATCGAGCTACTGGCACTGAAAAAGCACGTTAAAGTAACGTAACAGGAGGGGCCGTCGATATATTAAAGTGAAAGGTCTCTTTCATAGAAAGTTTTAGAACTTGAACTGGTTTTAAGAACTAGTAACGCCACAAGTCATAAGTTTCCTTCATCTCTAGGGTGAGGAATTTACTTTAAAAAATTTCTTTGCTGATACTGCAAAAATATCTCAGAATTTTTACATAAAAACAAGCATTTAATGACCAAGAATTTCTGGTAGTGATCTTTAGATATTAAAGAGAATACTTTCGTAATTTAGCCAAGGCAACAATATGCATATTAACTTAATTGTAAGCGAGGATTTAAACTCCTCTAGGAATTTTTTTAATTGCTATTTACAGCTAATAGATATTTGAAGTGACTCGGAAGATTTTAATAAATTCAACATTTTGTACCGCTTGGTTCTACTAACTATAGGTCTGAGATTTTGCTTTGTAGAGCATTTTACAAGTTTAATAAGCCATTTTCATTTGTACCCATTTGTACCCATTTCATTGAAGCTGTTATTTAAATTTGTAGTAGTTAGCTATTTTGAAATTGCACACGTATTTGAGTTTTTAACTCAAAGCTTCTCTTCTGTTTCTTTTTCTTTTTTCACCACAATTAACCTATTTTGACCGTTGGCGTATGTTTTATATACCCCTCTAGTCTATAATAAGACTATAAGAAAGTTGGTATTCATACAACGTAAAACGATTAAAATCGTGTCTAAAAATGCGAGGAAAAGGATTTGTCGTGTAGTTAATTTTTGGCTATAACTGCTGTGTATTTGAAGCTGCTGATGTTGCTAGCAAAAAACTTAACGTCTACTCAATATAATGATGTGGATGATGTAAATTTTTTTGTTAACTTTAGTTCTACTTGAAGCTTTAAATGAATACTTCAAAGGTTATATATAAACATACAAACATACATTTTTTCTTTAAATGCAACAAAAAAAATAAAGATAGAAATAATAAGCCAAAGGAAAGTTAGGGCAGCTTAAGATTCCTTTTTTTTCTCTCTAAAGAAATCATTATTATTTGCTGTTTTTGTTTGCCTTATTCTACTTGTCCAAATTGGGGTTAAGTGACTTTCAAATTTTCACTTCAAGTACATGGCAGCAGAGTACAGTTTTAAATTAAGAGTTAAGAAAAATGAAACGTTGAATAGTCTAAAAGAAATGTTAGGGTTTTTTGTGTTTGCTGTTGGACAAGTTTATTATAAAAACATTGGTTATTATTAGATTATAGCCACAATTACTTTTCTTAAGGCTACATACAGTATTGAACAACTGGCTTTGAGAATATTCTGAGAAATTTGGATTCGATTGCAGTTATAACTTTATTACAATTTTTTATTAAGCAATATTTTATGTTGATTAAGTTAACAGTTTACTACTTATTTTTCTTTGTATTTTTTTTTGTATAGTATTGTTAGCGCCAGTTAACAAAGCAAAGATACAGAAACTATTAAATTGTAATAAGTCTAAACAATTTAAAATTTTAGAAGTGTATAAGTACCTGCTACACAGTTAAAAAAAAAAAAAAAACAAACCGTTTTGATGGAGAACTACTGGGTACTGTTAATTAACATAAAGGTAATGATTGTTAATTGTGATTTTTGCGGAAATGCTTGTGATATGATAAGAATAACTATAGTAAATACCCTGTAAAACTATATAATTGTAGGAAATAAATTTTATTTGTTAGAAATATTTTTAGTAAACTTAACTACACAGAAAATGATATTTTCACCAATCAAAAGTTTTAATTAGTTTCAGATTGAAATTTAATTAAATAATTCATTAATTGATTTGTTTAATTGGAAAATTTGTTTCTGTTTTAAACAAATATATTATTTTAAATCAATGAAAAATGAATTGAATTTTAATTTAATTTAAAACTAATTAATTTTAATTGGTGCTAATATTTTTCTGTGTTTAGTAAGCAAATTTCAGCTTATACTAACATTATAAATAATTTTAAAAATGCTTTGATGAATTATAACTTTGATTTACATTATTACGTTTATGAGCTGAACACAAGGTAGTTTATTTTTCTGTTAAAGTTGTATCATTGAACCCAATTTTATAGGTTAAGTGATTATTCGGAGATCTAGTTGCGATGTCTTTTAATCACCTAATGATCTGGTGGCTAAGTAGCAAACAAAACAAATAAAGCAATAATATCAATCACGTACTAACTTCTTTAACTTCCTCGCACTCTTTGCTTTAAATTGAGTTCAATTTGGTTCAATGCGAGCAACACACTCATAATAAATTATTTAAATAAAAAGCGGTTATAAGTAATAATTTTTGCCCTCAAAAAAAGCTTCTGCTTCTAAAATTTCCTATGCTGCCTTATTTTCAGATTTATGCTTATTTAACTGCAAAAGATGATGATGTCACATATTAGAAATTTATTTATTTTTTTAATATGTAATAATTTTTGTGATGTGCAACGTTTATTAGACCGTTTTTAATTGATAATATTAAAAACTGAGTTTCAACAAAATCCTTTTTTGCAAAAAAATAGATTCCAAGGGTACGATGGCGGTTCGATTGTTAGGGTATATATTTATATGGGTTGTGGAAACGATATTTTCTTTTAACCAATCTTTAAACTCTTTTATGGACATCTATGCCTATGCCTTTTCAATAATAAGTAGTCTATTTCCCCAAGTAAATTTTGAAATCTAGGACTTCTTGAGATTTTAAGCCTTTTGTGTAAAAATGTTCGTCTCTACTTGTACCCGGTGTACTACTTACCAATAAATCATACAAATGTAATCCATTGTGTGTAAACTTTCGTGGATTTGCGGTAAGATGGGGTGCCCCAGCGTTCTGTATTTTACAATAACTTAACGTTGGCTGTCATTATCAGCAAAGTCTGTAGTAGTTAAACATATCAGACATAATACAATATTACAAAATTGTTTGAGTATAGTTATGTTTTTGCTAAAAATATGCCATGATGATGCTTTATATCAAGTTTTATATATTTAATGAATGGTTTTCTCTTATTTGCTATTTTAAACACAACTTTTTGAACCATTCCCTGAAAGTAGCCTTGTCAAAAATTTGTGAAAATTTTTCCAATAACTTTTTTTCCCATGGCTTGCTAAATTGGTGTTACAAGAAGTTTTAGGTCATGACTTTTGCATTGAAGACACATTATGTAACAGATTTGAAAGAGTTAAAAAGTCGTGCTAGCATTGAAAAAACTTGTTTTTATTAAAGTCAACACTACCTGCGAAGCTTTTTGCTTGTCGGCAGAAAATACCCAAAGTCTTTGGTGGGAATCGAACCCACAACACCCAGACTGACAGTCAGCCTATCAAGCCACTGGCAGAGAATAAGCACATTAAGGTAACGTAACAGGAGGGGCCATCACTATATTAAAATGACAGGTGTCTTTCATAGAAAGTGTTAGAACTCGAACTGGTTTTAAGGACTAGTCACGTGACAAGTTATATGATAATGGGTGATTTTTTTGAGGTTAGGATTTTCATGCATTAGTATTTGACAGATCACGTGAGATTTCAGACATGGTGCCAAAGAGAAAGATGCTCAGTATGCTTTGACATTTCATCATGAATAGACTTACTAACGAGCAACGCTTGCAAATCATTGAATTTTATTACCAAAATCAGTGTTCGGTTCGAAATGTGTTTTATCGACAAATTTTGTTCAGCGATGAGGCTCATTTCTGGTTGAATGGCTACGTAAATAAGCAAAATTGCCGCATTTGGAGTGAAGAGCAACCAGAAGCCGTTCAAGAACTGCCCATGCATCCCGAAAAATGCACTGTTTGGTGTGGTTTGTACGCTGGTGGAATCATTGGACCGAATTTTTTCAAAGATGCTGTTGGACGCAACGTTACGGTGAATGGCGATCGCTATCGTTCGATGCTAACAAACTTTTTGTTGCCAAAAATGGAACAACTGAACTTGGTTGACATGTGGTTTCAACAAGATGGCGCTACATGCCACACAGCTCGCGATTCTATGGCCATTTTGAGGGAAAACTTCGGAGAACAATTCATCTCAAGAAATGGACCGGTAAGTTGGCCACCAAGATCATGCGATTTGACGCCTTTAGACTATTTTTTGTGGGGCTACGTCAAGTCTAAAGTCTACAGAAATAAGCCAGCAACTATTCCAGCTTTAGAAGACAACATTTCCGAAGAAATTCGGGCTATTCCGGCCGAAATGCTCGAAAAAGTTGCCCAAAATTGGACTTTCCGAATGGACCACCTAAGACGCAGCCGCGGTCAACATTTAAATGAAATTATCTTCAAAAAGTAAATGTCATGGACCAATCTAACGTTTCAAATAAAGAACCGATGAGATTTTGCAAATTTTATGCGTTTAAAAAAAAAATTCTCAAGCTCTTAAAAAATCACTCGTTAGTTCCCTTCATCTCTAGGGTGAGGAATTTACTTGAAAGCAAAAATATCTAAATTTTTTAACGTAGAGGTAGTAAAAGAAGCATTTAATGAATAAGAATTTCTTGTAGCGATCTTTAGTTATTTAAGAGAATACTTTCGTAATTTCAATTGAGAATTTAAATTTCTTTAGGATTTTTTTGATTACTAATTACAGCTAATACTTCAAATGCCTTACCAGAAGCTAATACTTCAAAATTTTTTAAATGTTCATTTAAAAATAAAGCAAAACATTAGCGGTTAATTTTGTCATAAAAATTTCTTAATTTAATAAATAAAAACAAAAAAAAAATCTTAATGATAAATTCATGTCTTACCAGACATTAAATCATTTAGCTATCTTTGTACAAAAGATTTCATAAAATGTAAAAAATTGTTTATATTTTTCTAATGACTGTTTAAACGTATCTAGTAAATATAGAGTTATTGTTTCTGTGATTCTAATAATAATACAAAATTTTCTATCAAGTTATTTTTTTAATATATTGTTAGGATTTTGCCTTTATAAATATATGTATATAATAAATATACAGGCCCGTATCATTGTGAGGTAAGATTCAATGGCTTGAGTACTCCGAACAGGCCATAACACGGTTATAACATGACGGATAATAGTTTTGAAATCGACAAGAGGTCAATCGAGATTTGTTCACATTAGCCCGAATCTTGCAACTACATACTCGAATCCTGCAAAAACAAATTGCATGATTATTAAAATGTTCTCTACGGAATAATTTATAGAACAAGATCTTTTTGGGATAGTGTTTCGAAAATGTCAGGAATTAGAGGATCTTTTGTAACCCATAAAAAAGTACAGTGGTAATGAATCCCACTATGTTTTTGTGAAGAGTACTGAGAAATCTCTGTTCGAAAAGTTTCTACATTAATAATGGTAAGGAAAAATATATTGTGCATCTTGAGACAGAGTTAAGATGAAACCATATAATTAAATAAATTTTATATATATTTTAGACACAAAAAGTATCTACAAAGAACTGAACTGACGGTTTGGACCCCACCCTAGTCACCTTAAAAAATTGTTTACGATGCAACAATTATTGCCTCAACTGCTTGCAGATGTGTCCTACAAGCGAAAAAGACTTATCTTGTCAATGAAGAAAAGAATTGTTCAATCAAAGGCTTTAGTTATTATTTGCGCAAATTATTTTAAAGGTAGCAATGCAAATAAATGGAAAAGTATGGATATCCTGTAAGATCATTCCAATTGCTATGTATGTAAAGTGAACTAATTTTAATTCACTTTCGCACTTCAACTACCAGCTGCATGTCATGGTCGAGTGTTCAATTCGGTAATGAAGGTAGGGACCTTAAGCTATATGATAAAGAACCCACGTTTTTGAAATTGTTTTACAGATTTGCTTTTCTGTTTCTGCTGTTTTTAAACGCTATATGATGTAAAATGGCAAATATCATAAATAAGATATGATGCCCAGGATGACGATTCTGCCTTACAGACTATAACACTGTTGTCAAATCCGGATCACGAAATGAATAACCCACTTCAGATATATTTATAATTTTTACTGATACATTAAGCTTTAATTAAGTGGCATTGCTTTTTGCAGTAAAACAACTGCATGGACATAGAGTAACAGCAGTCGTTACAAGCCTACTGGTTTTGAACTGTACAAACGGCATCACTACGTAATCAAATGCAACTAATACCCTGGCATTTAAATAAATTTTTGTTAAATTTGTTTTTTCTTTTTTTTTTCATTTATAGAGAAATACTTAAAAATACACAAACGTTTGTTTTTTGTTTTCAAAAAAGAATGTTGAAGAGATTGCAAAAAGAAAAAAAACTGTCTAACATAAATCACTCAAATTGTTGGGCTTTTAACATTGTTTGGTGATTGACTTGGAATATGCGACATGTTGACATGTCTGCTTCGCACAAAACTACACAAATTAAACAAAATCACAACAACATTAAAATAATAATAAAAAATATCAACAATTTTTTTTTTAAACAGGAGACCGCTAAAAAAATAAACAATTTGTTTTTGTGAAAAAAAAAATACAATAACCAAAATTTTAATATGTAAATCACAATGTAAGTCCATAATGGTTAATAAATAAATTCAATGAAAGCAACCACCTAACAAAAAAAAAAAAAAGAAAAGAAATTAAACCAAATAGTCTGTTAAGCTTGTGTCTTAAGTCTTTTGTATATTTAAGAACTTTTAAAGGCTGTTTAAAAAATTCATTTGGTTTGTTATTGTCATCTCACTTAAGAATCATATATAGTTTTTGTTCTTTTTGTGCTACTAGCTCTTCTTTTAAGAGCCAAACCTTGTTGATATTCATTTTCTTTTTTTTAGTTTTTTAGTTTTTCAGTTGTGTCTTACCTGCGAATTAACTGGCATTGATTCCAACACTTTTACATGGTACTTATTACGTTCAAATACTGGCGGATTATCATTGACATCCTGTACTTCCACGACAATAGTTAAATTGCTTGATAAACGTGGCTGCCCAGCGTCCATGGCAGTGACAATTAACGTATGTCTTTGTGAAGTTTCGTAATCTAAGTGTCGTGACAATGTTAGGTGGCCTGAACGTGCATCGATAGCGAAAAGATTTTTTAACATAGAATCCATAACACTGCCACTACCACTAATACTGCCACTACCTATACTACCAGCACCACCACCATATGCAGATGTCCGTTGCTGCTGTTGTTGTAGGTTTATTGTTGTAGTTGTTGTTGTTGTTGATGCCAATGTTGCAGTTGTGGTAGCTGAAGCTTGATTATTTAAAAGTTTCT
>OX451216.1:32464682-32533700 GCA_949628195.1 Phasia obesa
AATTGCATCAATTAATTATTGAATTAAATTTTAAGCTGTGGTTTTTAGAATGCATTACTGTTAAAAGAGGTTAGAGAATTGCACTACAGGCCATCACAACATCAATTCGAGGTTGGGCACGTCAATGGAACCTATTCAACAGCGACGTTTAGCTGATTTTGGTAAAATGTATATTTTTACATAATTGATTTCATTTTTAATTTAATTTTTTAAGCTTGAGGTCTTTTATTTTTAATTTTATTTTGCTACTCACTCTTAAGTAGCAAAATATCGTAACTAAAAATAAAAAAGACCTTAATTAAAAACAACTAAAAAAGATCAAAAAAACTATAATATTTAAAACTTCTTTTTTTCATACTTTGTTAAAGTCAAGATTTTATATTTAAACTAGCTGTGCCCACACACGTTGTGTGCGTCCTGACAATATTTTGTTCGATTTTGCTTTAAAATTAATCCACGCCAAATTTTAAAACTCTTAAGCATTTACTTTATATAAAGGTACCCATCCCTGGATAAAATTCTAAAATTTATACAAAATTCTAAACATGTGTTACTCATTATTGTAAAACAGAACCATCTGTTGCGCAACAGTCCTTAAAACATACTGCTTTCAAAAATAAAAGATGCTTTAAAATATGCAGTACCTTTAATTAGGCGTACTTTCACTGCTTTTTCTCCATTTTCTCTTGGAAAAAATATATTTTTGCGATAAAAAGTATCCTATATTACAATTAGGATACCAAGGTACATCCTCACGTCCAGTAGTTTTTACGTGATGCAACCAAAAATAAGTTACTGTTTTATTATATGTATATATAAGACCCTAACTGAAAGTAGTTTCTCAGATTATTTGAGGCACAGAATTTTAATATGTTTTATTCAAAATTAAAGAAGGTTCACAATATATAGGTTTGTACAAATATATGCAAAATTTAATTATTTTTTTTTTTTTTTTAATCAATAAAAAATAAAAAAGGAGCAAACTCCCAGTCCTTTTTTGCTGGCATATCAGAAAATATGTTACTAACAAAATAAGCCATATGGTATTAAAAAACTTTCTTATATATAAGTAATAATGTACGGTAAGAACAAGTTATCTTTGGAGTAACCGAAATAGTTTAAATAAACCTTAGCTTTTGTTAAGGCACATTTCAATTTGTTGTTAAGATATAAAGCATAAGTAATTATATAAAAAAAAATTTTTTTGTTTATACTGATTTCTAAACTTTATATACAATTTTAAAATATATTAGCTTAAATTTTAAAATATATTAGCTTAAAATAAAATAACACAATGCTTAAACCAGCGATGCCTGTCAGTAGATTTAAACAACAACAAAAAACATCTAATGAATCCTTGTTGAAGACAATGAAATATTTTCATTAATTTTTTGCTAACCTTTAGAAAACTAAGAACCAACTAAGTAGACATTGCTCATTTATTTATATATTAAACATTTCATTGCTTAGTGCATTTTTTTTTTCTTGTTTAAAAATATTTTTCTTTTTGCTCTGACATTGCAAATTTAATTCTTTTTGATACATTATTATATTTTATTGATTACATCCTTTATATTTTTACAAAAAAGCATACAGTAGAACCATAAAAATGTTTTGAGGATAAAATAAATTGGTTTAGTGTTCAAAAACGAATTAGTTTTCTTTTCTTAAAAATGTACCTACAGAGAAAAAAATATTTTTAATTAAAAATTTTAATTGGTTTCGGATTTACTTTTAATTAAATAATTAATTGATTCTATTATTTGTTTAATTTAATTGTAAACAAATATATTAAACAAATACATATTTGAATCAATTAAAAAATTAATTGAATTTTAATTTAAAACTAACTGAAACCTTTAATTGGTGCAAAAAATTTTTTCTGTGTACCAAAAATCTAGCTTTTAAAAAATAATAAATAGAAACGGTTTCTGTAAAAGTAACTTTTGTAAGAGAGCCTTTCTAACTAAATACAAAAGTACTTTTTAAATATTATCATTATATATTGTATATCTATATATGTTTTTAAAAAAGTACAATTGTAAAATGATATATTTTGAAAAGAAATACGTACTGAAAACTTATCCTTTCTAGAAATAGTATCTTCTTAGAAAAAGTCCTTTTTCCAAAAAATTAATTTTTTGGAAAATCAAACTTTTTAGAACAGCTAAGTTTAAAAACAAAAATTGTTCTTAAAAAAGGATTTTTATGAAAGTTAGCTTTTTCATACAAAATTTGTCATAAAGTATACTTCAAGTACACTTTAATTTTTATGAACTCGGTCATAAGAATTTATTAAATTATCTTGTTAATAAATAACTTTTTACGTAAGTTTTTTTATAAAATTCTTGTAAATGTATATGGGTTGCACATACTTTTGAATTTATTTCTCTTTAAAAACGACCTTTTTAAAGCAGTTTCTTTTAGAAAAAGCTAATTTTTAATAAGTTATACCCTTAAAGGAAATATAATTTTTAAAAAAAGTTTTTAAAAAAGAGTGTTTTTATAAATGAGGCTTTTTTAAAAAGATAATTAACTTTAACAAGGCACATCTTAGAAAAAGAACATTTTTAGCATAACTACTTTAGAAAAAGTAACTTTTTTGAAATTTACTATTTTAAAAAATAACTTTTTAAAAACTACCTTTTCAGAAAAAAAATCCTTTAAAAAATACCTTTTACAAAAAGTGTACCTTAGATACCGAATAAAAAATTAGTTTTTCTAAAAAGGAATACTTTTTTAGAGAAAATATTTTTTTAGAAATACTACCTTTAAAAAAATACCTTTAGAGAAAAACAGCATTTGTAGAGCAAAATACTTTTTAAGAGCAAGTACCTTCAGAAAAAATACCTTTGAAGAAAAAGTATCCTTACAGAAAAAGTAATTTTTTAGAAATATAACTTCTTTTAGAAAAAGCACTTTTTTAGAAAAAATACTTTTTAGAAAAAGTACTTTTTTAGAAAAAGACTTTTTTAGAAAAAGTACTCTTTTTAGAAAACGTATTTTCTTAGGAAAAAAGTTCTTAAAATAAAAATTTTTAGAAAAAGTAATCTTTAAAAGATATACGTATATACATATATATTTATATAACCAGCAAATCTTAAAAATTACATATTTAGACAAATCTTAATTATTAAACTTTTATATATGTATGTAATTTGCTACAACCTTTTAATACTTTTAACCTCTTATTGTCTTTAAAATATAACTACTAAATCATTAACAAAAAAATACTTAAAAAACCAAATCCAATTTCATCTGCTTTTTGATGCCTACGCTTCACTGTATACTTAAAGCCCTCTTGAATTGAACAAATCTTGTTCTTTATGAAGAACAAGGAACGGGAAAAGGCATGGTATGGAGTAAACTGAAATGTTATTGATTGTTTGTTGTTCATTTCTGTTGCTGATGTTGCGAATAAAGAGGGTGTTAAAGCAAACAATTGTTGTTCTCTTTTATAACTAAAGTCGTATAATACTCGTAGTTATTTATGGTTGTATTAAGTATCAAGTATAAATGCAGCAACAACACATTTAGCTTTTCAATACAATTTGTAAAAGATTAAACGATTTTGTTATCATTTTAAGGCTAAGTAAGCAATGAATCAATCACTGACATTTACGAGTCTCTTTAATGATTTTAAAATTAAGATATTTATCTGATATTTAAAATTATGTCAAATTACTGGTTGAAAGATAAAAACTTATTATTTTGTTTTTATTAAAACTGAGTGATAAAAAGTAGGCAAGCATTTATGCTGGCTTAACATTTTTAACTAATTGCATGTTTTTACTCCCACATTGTTTTTAATAGAATAAGTCCCTTAGCAGCCTTTTTTTGTCATTTTATGTGCCATTATATTTGTTCGAATTTCAGTTCATTAAACATTTGATCTCTCAGTAGATTAATCATTATTTGTGTATTCTGCTTAGTCAATACATTTAATTTTGCGTTCACATATCAAAGAATTACAATCATACTTACCCTTCTTAGTCACTAATGCCGTTCCCACATATAGATTATATACATACTCGTACAACCAATAATCTTTGCTTGAGCAATCTTTTTTATATGAGAAAATTAAATTTTATAAATGATAAAATATTTATTCTAGGACTAACATGTAAATTCCTTTAAAAAAATGTATATGAAATTTATACATACATATGTACTAGTATTTAGATATGTATCTCATTATCTGCTGACGTCATTGTTGTTTGTCAGGTTTTTATGACTAGTAAATTTAACAGGAAGTAAAAAAATGAATTATTGATTTTAAAAAATTGTATCTTTTTTTGGGTCTTTTAACCCAAAGCAAGCAAAATTTAACCATTAAAGGGACTTGACAGTTGTAGACGTACACTAACAATGTCAGTCAAAACTGTACGAAATGGGAGAATTTATTCTTAAATAAATCAGCTAAGTGCGAGTCAGACCCAAACTTGTAGGGTTTCGCTATGGGTTAAATACACAACTTAAAAATGCTAGATATTAATTTAATGGGGCCTTATTAATTTTATGTTCTTCATATTATTTGTTGTATCTTTAAAATATATGAACTTATAATAAGTGCTCAAATCTTAATTTTAAATCCAGGCAGTGCTGGACAAAAACTATGTGATGATATGGTTGTTGTTATCATTCAATGATTACCACTCTCATGTTTCTCTTATTCGAACGTAACGACGATCATTCAGGATGTTGCAGACCGGCGGATTCTTATGTGTTCCAAGCTTCTTTAAATACGTTTCTGCATGTTTCGCTGTTACTGTCTTAAATAGTGACACGTTTCGATATTTTTGAAGTTTTTAAGGTGCTACTGTAATTATTCGTAAAATCTTATTTTGGTGTCTTTGATTTTGTTCTAAATTTGAAGCTGAAGCAGTACCCCATAACTGAGTACCTGAACTGAGTAGAAGCTTCACAAAAAAATTATTTTACAGATTCAAACAATTAATTTGCATAAATATAACATTTTTTGTTTGAATATGGTCCTATAAACAAATTTGTGAATTTAGACAATTAATTTTAAAATTAGTTTATTGAAAATATTCCCCGATTTTTTCAAACAAATAATTGTGATATTTGGTAAAAAAAAATTATTGACTTTAGAAAAAATTTTAAAACAAAACATTTGTCTGAATCACACAAAAAAGTTTACTGAAAATTATAAAAAAAAATAAAAAAAATAATGTCATGACAAAAATAATGTCAGACAAAAAGTTTACTGAAATTAAAAAAAAAAAAATTAAAACAAATAATTTATCTGAAACTAATAAAAACTTTACTGAAATAACAAAATATTTTCAAATAAATAATTTAGCTAAATCAAAAACACTTTTTGCTAGTTGTGTGTTTTATAGTAACAGTTTTGTGACTAATTTAAATAACTACTGGGTAAAATTTGACCATATTAAAAAAAAAGGCCAAGACGAATCACTTTACAGGATGGCAATGACAAATTCATTCAATTTCGCTGTTTCTTAAAATATCAAATTCTATATATTAAGAAATGTTATCTATATATGGAATTTGACATCTTGAGCAACAGTGAAAATAATGTATCTCCCTTTTTCTTTTTACTTTGATCAAATTTTAGCGACTAGTTACTTACATACATATGTATATATTTTAGGCACAAACCGTTTCCTCTTGAGCACAATTGGTGCATAACGTTGTATTTGAATCAAAATTATTGATATGGGCATTGTTTGCTGGTCAAAAGCATATGTCATACATATTTACATAAAGTTGGCCATTGCCGCCACCTGAAAAACTGTGAATAAAAATCAAAAATTAAAATATATATGTAAATATGAATATGTAGTAATATCTTCATTAAAAAATTTGTACATTTTTACATTTTCCTCTGCAGCTAATGGCTTTTAAAGGTTTCAATATTTGGGCTTTAAATATTTTTTTATTAAAATAAATTTCCTTTTTGAAGCCTTGAAAAAATCAATATACAATTTTTTGTTATTTTTTCAATGCATGACAGAAAGTGTTTGAAAGTTTTTGCGAATGACTAATTATTAATAAATGGGCCAAAATAAAATTTCTTGGATAATATCTGCAAAATTGTTGTGTAATTAACCGACTTCATATAAGGTGAAGGTTATCACATCGTCTGAGTTAACTCCTAGAAATCATTTAATTCTGAACCGATTTATATTTAGTTTTATTTGACAGTAATGCTTATAGATTAGTTCCATTCAAAAAAATTCATAATTTTGAAAATTTTAATTATTATTAGACGGACTGTTTATGTTTTACATGCAATGAAGTAACAAAAAAATAACTTTCATTGCTAACGGAAGGTTGGCTGGAGGAACAACACAATATAAGGTGGTAAATATTAAAAGTAAAAATATTCAACAAGAGGAAAGCTTGAGGTAGTGGAAGACTTCGTTCTCACCAACTGACGATTGATAATTGAATACAAGTTTTCTCGTATTCCGTTTGGCTGGTTAAATAGATGATGCTTACAACTAACCACTACCCTAAGTAGATTAGATACAAGAGTGCTGATGACGGATGTGGCTGTCTAGAAAATGTGCATTCCGCTCCTGCTGGTGTCTAAAAATTAAATTTTCCCAATTTTTCTTTAATATTATCACCTAATTTGTAATTTAATTAATTCTTTCTTAGAGAGAATAAAATCGAGCTTAAGCTTGATTATAAAATTCATAATTTTAAAAATTAAAGGTTGTGCATCGGGAAAATTATGTATGATTTGTACGTGTCTTTTGAGCCCTAAAGGGCACGAATTTCATATTTTAACAAACTAATAACAAAATTACCTTACAAATTAGTGTCCTTATAGTTGATGTAACTTGGAAATTAGGTATAATTTCAGAATTAAATAGTTTTCTCATGGATGACTTAATTTAACGTATACCTCCTTATCCTTTAATATACAGATAGGCATTTAAAAATCATGTAATATTTGTATTGCTGTGTATGCTATAAAAAAAACCTATACTATTTTATAATAAATCAATTTATGATTTAAAAATATTTCACTGGGTCCTCAAGCAAGGAAAGTTTTACCCACATTTTAAGAATAGAGAAAATTATTAATAAAAGTAATGATCTCTTTAAGAAGTCCAACACAAACAATAAAAGATTTAACAAAAACACTTATTCGAAAACTTCTAAATGACTTTTAGTTTCAATCCTAATAAGTTTGTTTATTTGGCTGTTCAAAATAACTTTCTTACTCCTACGACACTAGTGCTACATTTTGTATAAAACCGATTTAAATAACAGTGCGAAAATATTTTTCTGTCTATATGTAAATACCAAACTTAAATTTTATTAAGAAAAAAAATTATATACTTTATAATATAATTAGAGGCTATACAAAATTTAAAAGTTTTTTAATTTTAATTTTTGCAGAAGAACAACATTTCCATATTAATAAATTTAGTTTGATCAATTATTTTTATTACGGCAACACTGTTAGCAGCAAATTAAAAATCGAATAAAAGTATTATTAGATTCAAACAAAACAGTTTTTGAAAATCAATAAACATTTAAAGAAACCATTTGTTTGGAAATATTTTGGTAATAACTTTTTCTGTGTTGCAATCTAAACTTAGATTTGATTTTCTGCCAATAAATTGAACTGCAAATAAATTGGGCCAATTTTGATTCCAGGTTAAGCGTCGTCTATCGAGAGGTATTTGACCTCTGAATGCTGAGGTATAGCTTATATAAATGGACATGAGTCTCTAAGCAGCGTGAAAGTTATGTGACTACATTTGTGTTCATTAATTTGTATTCTTCATATTTTAAAGCACAATTCCAAATAAAAAATGTGGGCTTGTAAGTATTGGGATGCTACTTGGAATCGATTCTTATATAACAAAAGCGTCTAAAGTTAAACTGACTAGAAAAAATCGCTGAAAGAAAGTTTTAAGAGAAAATATTATGTTTATAAAAGAAGCATATGGAAATTTAAAAACTAACTCTCGTTTAAAAGAAAAACTTCGCCTTTCACTTGAATCATCATTAATATCACTTTGATTAAAAATACTCTAACAAAAGAAAATTTTGCCAAATGGCAAAATGCTGCAAAAAACTATCGTAGTAAAAGTAAAGTTTATAATTTTAATGTTTGTACCTTAATTAATATCCTACAAACAACACAAGGGAGTTGTTAGGAACATTTTCAGTTTATTATTCTAAAGTTTAAGTTTTTGCTACTTGTATAGTTAACAAATTTTTTAGCAGTAAATTAAAAATAAAGCAGAAATATTTTTTTGTTTTTCAACAGAAACAACATTTATTGTCTGTGTTGATTAAAGTTATTGCTGTGTCAAAAACTTTAACAAACACAACTAAAAACACAACTACTAATTGCTACAAATTTAAAATGTACAAAATAACCAACAAAACTGTTTCGCTGTTGAAAACTAAACGAAAAATAATTTTGATAATAATTGTTAGAAAGAATTTTACATAATAGCATTTCTAAATGAACAGTGAAACAATTTGAACAATTCCAATTACATTACGTGACAGTGCTATATTTGCCTGCACCAAATCGTATATAATCTACACCAGCAAAAATGTTAAACGTAAAAAAAAAATAATAAAATAACTTGCAAAATAAAAATAAAGCAAATAAATAAAAAAACTTAACAGAAACATATTTTTGCACCAATTAAAAGTTTTAATTAGTCTTAATTAATTGATTCAAATATTTGTTTATAACAAAAAAACTAAACACAAAAAAATTAAAAAAATAATTATTTTCAGTTTGTTTTTAGTGATACTGCGGTTACATACGAGCAAACTTATCATAATTTCATTAATCACATTATTTGTAATAATAAAGAGGAAACCTTTTTCCTAATTTTAGAGAAGCCTAAATTTAGTTGAAGCTTTAATATTCTGTAATATTATTCTATTAACATCATAATTCTCATTGTGTTTTGTAGAATTTTATTACTTATAGAGTATTTTAGGCTTCTCTAAAATTAGGAAAAAGGTTTCCTGATGATCTGGCCTGAACAACCAGTGAAATACGTATAGGGACTAGCTCTTTCCCCCAACAAAATAAATTGCATTTTTATTATAAAACGTTATGGGTAATTAGCATAATATTAAATAATTAATATTTAAATTCCCAAAAATTTTATTAATAAAAATAGTAATTATTAAAATATAAGCTGTTCATCGTAAAAATTTCAATTTTTTATAGATTTTTTAGATTTTTTTTTTAATTGCAAAATGATTAATTTTTACATTTTTGAATATTTCTGGAAGGAATATTTCCTTTGTTTTTAATTTTCGTCTTTTTGTTGAGAATTTTAGTTTAGCTAATTGTTGAATATTTTAGTAAAATTTCGCTTTATCAAACTTTTATTTGTTTACAGAAACGGTGTCTGTCAGTGTTCGCATCACGCAAAAACTACTTGCTGAATTTTAATAAAATTTTCTGAGGAGGTACCTTGGTATCTTAGTTCAAATATACGGTACTTTTTGTCCACAAAAATGTCGTATTTCCTAGAGAAAATAGAGAAAAAGTAGTGATAGTAGTGAAAGTTCGCAATTTTAACGATTAAAATGTATACCAAACTTGACAGCACCTTTTATTTTTAACACTATTTACAGAAATTTTAGAATTGTATATAAGTTTTAGAATTGTATCCAGGGATGGATATATCTATATAAAGAAAATACATTTATCATAACTGTCTTAGAAGTTGGTATAAATAACTTTCAAAACAAAATCGAACAAAATATTGTCAGGACGCTTACGACGCCTATAACGATGGGACAAAAATAAAAGGAGTTGACACAGAGTTTTGAAACTTTGCAGAGCAGTTATATTTAGCCTAGTTAAGACAAATTTTAGTTTTTGAAAAACAAACAAAAACAAAAACAAAGACACGCCCATCGCCCATGTTCCAAAAAGCAAATATTTTTATATTTGCTATGTTATTCAACAAAATAATTATGAAAACATCAGTTTGCTAAACCCATCATAATCACTCTAAAAAATAAAGGACTCTTGATCCTGTCAAATGTCCTTTATAGAAAAAAAAATGCAAAAAAATCTTACAAAAATTATGCGAATTTAATGAAACCTCTTAGTACAGAAGTGCAAATGACTGTGTTTGACTCACGGTCACGAATACTCACGGTAAAAACAAATTTACTCACGCTTGATCACGCGCAATTAATTTTAGAAAAAAATCCTTTCAAAGCGCATCACCACTACTTGAAACGGTATGTATATTCATCATTAACGACACTTTCTTTGTGTCTATATTTATCTCAAAAACATAAATGGATCTGTGGATATTAACAAATGAGTCATCAAATCCTTATGCGTGTCTATTTGAGATATGACAACCGTACTTTTCTCACATTTTTGTGATTTGCTTTTAGCACTTCTTCCAACAACCAGCATAAAATAGTTTTTTTATTGAATTATTATTTGAATTTCAGGAAGGTGTTATAAATCATATCTACCTATTGGCAAATTAAAATATTACATTAATTCCGTGGATTAAAATTGTATGTTAGTTATAGCCCATTCAGGCTGCCACGAAATTAAGTAATTTCTAGCTGAAATTTCGAACGAAATCTAAAGTGTTCATACTGGGCTTTTTGACATTTGAGTTATTTTCGCAAACAGCTGATCACGCTTAGTTGCATTTGTATAATTTAATTCTTTTGCAAAAAGCTTTCGCACAACACTTTCGCATTGATTTAAAATATACACGAATATTAAAAACAACACTACAACAAAATTAATGTACAATTATGTACATTTCCATTATTTCATTTGGCTTTTAAATTTTTTTCAAACAAAACGGACTTTCTAGGTTGTAAGTATGGTCATGGTTGCAAATAAAGTAGATTTTTCTACAAAACCAGAGTTGTCTATCGTAATTTCAAGTTAATTTCGACGAAATTAAGTAGAATGAGTTAATTTGTGCAATGGTAAAATGTATGCGAAATTACGTAATTTCAACTAGATTTCGGCCGAAATCACAAAATGACTTAATTTCGTGGCAGCCTGAACGGGCTATTAGATTTACTAGACCACAGACTACAACTTTGCCTCAGAGAGTATATCAAAATTTCAAACGTTTTGCAAAATATGAGCTTGAGTAAATGATCATTTTTTACAAAAATGACATCGAGGCCCCACATCTTTGAGGGCCCATAAAAAAAACCTGGACGACTTTGGGCAAAACTGGGAGACAGGGGTCTTTTTTTTGGTCTTTTATGACGTAGTGGTGTCCGTATATGGTTATTTTGCCATGACTTAAAAAATTACACAGTGTGCTATTATATAGCCAGAAAAATGCTTTTATTATTACATTTTTTTTATAAATAAATAAATAAATAAATAAATAAATTTTATGGGGAGGTACTTTAGTAGCTCAATTCTAATATAGGATACTTTTTCCCGTAAACATATCTCATTTCCAAGGGAAATTTTAAACACTATTTACAGAACTCAACATAAACCATGTGAAGTATAGGTCTTTAAATTTGTTGTGGATTACTTTCAACGCATAATCAAACATACTATTGTAAGAAGGTTGACGAAATGGCAAGTATAGCTAATTTTTTTTATAGATTTTTTATAGATTTTTTATGAAATTTTTTATGAAATTTTCATTTAGAATATAGGTTTTATGTGCACACTTTACTGAGTTGTAAATAAATATCGTAAAAATTATAAATAGAATAAAAAAACATTTATATTTTTAATTTTTTTAATGATTTATCACTTTACTCATTATTGCCATCTTGTACGTACCCTTTTACATACTTATGTATATTTCCTAACACTTATATCTCGTAACCTTTTCTCATTACCATTCTTGTTGGTGTCACTTGTGTTTTGAGATCAAGGCAAACAACAAGGTGATATGTTAAGTTAAACGCAAGGTCAAAGGTTAGGGAAAACACACGAAAACAATAACAATGTAACTAAAAATGCTATAAAAACAAAATATGGATTTAAGGTTTAGAACGTAAAACATTATCTACTTAAATACTTAAATATATACTACTTTGTTATTTACAGCAAGAATTTAGTCCAAAGTAATGAAAACTTTTCTCAATTGAAAATAATTTATGTAAATTCAACTTTATATACGAATGTGATAAAAGAATACAGGACTTATTTTAACCACTTAATAAATTGAAGACGCGTTGCTTTAACAGGATTACGAATATTATCATATTACTAATACATGCACATCTGCGTTTAAAACAAATAAACTTGTAAGTGTAAGTATACTTACACTTTCATATAGAGAAGAAGAAAAGAAAGCAAAGAGACAGATTTGAAATATTCTAAATATCACTAAATAAATTAATGGACATCACGACACACTTAAAGATATAATTTAAATTATAATAATCAACGGAAAAGTTATGATAGCACGAGACTCATTGAAAGTAGGGTAGTCGTAAATTACCAGTCGGATACCAGGATTCATTAAGGACCGAAGGGCGTCCAAAAGGGACCCATGAAGTTAATGTTCTGCTTCGGTATCCTTCTATAAAATAAAATTACTGCCGGTTTCTTAATGTCGAATGAATTCGTTTTTTCGTACAAGTAAATTTATTGCAACTTAAAGTTCTATGCCTCTATAAAAACACCCAAAACAAAATTTTTGAATTTGTTTTTGTTTCAAACATAATTGTAAGAAAAAACGAACTCTGTCGACATTGTGAAATAGGTCCTTAAAATAGGCCCTTAGTGATTTGAATAAAATTATTTTATATGAACAAATCGTATGTAGATTTGAATACAAACTAAGATGAGATATTCTTCTTTCTAAGAAATTCGGTTCAATGTAAGCAGGAAGAATTAGTTTGTATTAAAATGAAAGTTCGAACATCAAGATTTCGTTGACCTTGCAGTCTGCTTCACCATAGATAATGATTATTTTCCATATTCTTTACTTTCACCAGAATTCTTTTTTGAATGTTTAGAAACTTCAACTCTTGCTAAACATAATAGAAAATGTAAAATTCATGACTTCGGTTTACCCCAACAATTTCCTAAACGATTGCTATTATTTCTACCGACACTTAACATTGAATCATTATCTCTGGTAAGTAAAAGTATCGATAGAACGCTAATTTCATCATCAATAGCTCGTTATAATCCATATGTTAACTTATCATGGTGTAACTTTCCAGACCCACACGCGTAGGATTCCGTCTTATGAGGCACCCATTATTTATCAATTAATATTATACTGTAGCGTAGTACTAAATACCTATAACGTTGAGAAGAGAAGGTAAAATTCCTCAAATTCGCTACATCTAAGTAACATATATATTATTTTATTTTATTTTCATTACTTGAACTGTCTTTTTTTTTAAAGTGGTATAAGTCCACTTTTTCAAAAAACTAAGTTAACAGCCATTTTCAAGATCTATATACGCCTTCTCTCCATTGTTGCATTCACAATTTTAATAGAGTGTAATTTTTTAAGTCATGGCATAATAACCATAATATAAGATAAGAATAAGACCAAAAAAAAAAAAGACCCCTGTCTCCCAGTTTTGCCCAAAGCCCTCCAGGTTTGCAAAATATGAGCTTGAGTAAATTATGATTTTTTTACAAAAATGACATCGAGGCCCCACGTCTTTGAGGGCCCATAAAAAAAACCTTGAGAACTTTGGGCAAAACTGGGAGACAGGGGTCTTTTTTTGGTCTTTTATCACGTAGTGGTGTCCGTATATGGTTATTTTTTCCGAGTTGCACTGTGTTTTTATATAAAATAAACAAAAACAGTTTTGCTGTACAATGCTATGGCACAAATATTTCTTTTGAAAGTGGAATAAGTCCATTTCAAATGCCTGTTTCACACTATAATACTGACTATTAAGATTTGCATTGAATTTTGTAACAAAGAAATCAAATAAGAATTGTTGTGATTGTTAAAAAATCTAACGAAATAAAGGGTAGTTAAATTTTAAGGTCCGATGTTGATTATCATACAAATTATTTAGGAATTTATTGTCATTTCTTTTTTTGATAACATTGGTATGGTTCAATTATGTATGGAACAAATGGCCGCCGCGACCTCGGCGACACACCACCATCCGATGCTCTAATTTTTCGATGACGCTGAGGCATAATTGAGGTTCTATGCCGGAGCTTTATTATTTTTTTCGAATAAATTTAGTAATTATTATTTCATAATAAAATTTAAAAGATATATAGTGTAAAAAACATCACTCGAATTGATTACAGTTGGCAAACATTTTTAAACTGATTTAAACGCAAACCCTTAAATATCTCAATATATCGCTCCTTTATTGCAACGTAGTCACATTTAGAAAAATCAAAAATTTCAAGTTACTTAAGCAAAATAACTCCTTGATAGATTTTTTATATGTAAAACAAATTTTTGCCTTATATCTCAATCTGAACCGATATTATAGCGAATATATATTACGCAATGAGTAGAAGTGTTTACACTTTTAAAACTTAAATTGCATTTTGCTAAGTTTGATTTTTTTGAGATATGACTACGTTACAATAAAGGAGCGATATGAAAAATGGACTTATACCACTTTCAAAAAAACAGTTCACTTGTTGTTACAGTAGATATTGTATAAAATAATCTGATTAAATTTAAAGTGTCAACCTATTACTGTGCAAATGTAAGGTCATATATGTAAAATCGTGTCACTATCGAAACACCCTTTATTATTTGGATTTATTTTTTGTACCTGTCATAGGCAACAAATTTAAACATACTCTGTGAATAATTAAAGTGTCCATTCCAGTTCGAAAATTAGGCTACATAAGTAAGTCACTTTTGTAACACCCTTTAATTTTATTTTTTATATTTTCTGCTATAGCGAACATAATTTTACACACTCTGTATAGATTTTCGATTAAAAAAAAGTCATATTCTAGAAAATTACTTCACTATTATAATTGCATAATTTCTAAAATTCCAAAAACCGTGGTACTTCTGTTAGATATTATTACAGGATACTGTATATATGATTATGACATAGATTAGTTTCTGAATATCCATAATATGCAGGAGCTACCCTGAAGATAAAGAGGAAGAGTCAGTAGAACAACTTTTCGGCATCTGCTCGGTTTTGTAAGAAAGGAGGCTTTGATATCTAGGCTGCTTCTTTTCTTGCTAATGGTGTTATAAAACCTTTAAGCATGTAGAAATCTTGAAGCAGCATAACTCTACTTGATACATCTATTAAGACCTTTATGATCTGGTGCAAATGTAACGACTATTTTTTTTTCAAACAGTGTTATAAATTTTCTCATTGTAACAATAAGGAACACATAAAGTAAACTGATTACTTTATGTGACAGTTGACTTTACACAGTTGACTTCTTTATAATGAAATGCAACATCGTTTAATGTTTAATTATTAGCAATTTAGCAACGTTTTTTTTTTTTTTTTTTTTTGTTATGAAATCAGCTTGTATACTTGTATTACTCTTTGAGTAATCTAGACTTATAAGTATTTTTTAATGCAATTCCTTTAAATTAAATACGTGTTAAAGTAAACTAAACTGTTTTTGAAATCCGAACTGTAGGGATGTTAGCTATGTTCCTTATTTCAATTTAGTTTGTTTTTTCATTTTGTTCTCCTAATATTTATATATTCAGTTTGCTTATCTCCTGTTTCAGTTCTTTCTGAAGTATGTGTAAATTATGTTCAAAAGGTACTTTCAACATCCTTAAAGATGAAACGTGTCTGTTGTCTAAAACAATAATTTTTATTTCTATATTCTTTTTTACTTTTCGGTTTTAGTTTTTGTTTTATCTGAAGTTTAGCAAGAATTTGTTTGAGTAAAACAACCCAATTTTCTGCTTAACATATGTGACTGACATTTCCACTTATTTTTTAGTTTTTTCTTATTTGTTTTTCCTTTTTTATAATTTTTTGTTATATAGCTTTCATCGGTTGCTATTTTGTTTGTAAAAACAAACGTACATATGTATGTACGTTGGTGGTATAACCCACGAAAAAAAATTATGCAATTTATTAAAGCTGGAGTACAGTGGGGTGGTTTTTTAAACAAAAATTAAAATTTATTTTCAAAATTTCGGTTTCAAATTTCTTCTGAAAAAATAAAAGAAAATAATTGGGTGATAGAAAAAGTTAAAAATAATTTTTTGATATTCCTTGTCTTTATGCAGCAACCTTGACATGGTTATTGCATGGTGTGCAATGAGTACCAACTAATTTTTTTAAATACAATAAATTTTTTTTATTTTTTGTATTTTTATTGCGGTTTTAATTCGGTTTTTGGAAAAATTAATCAAGTAATACATATAAGCAGGATGAGGTCTAGCCTAATAGCACGTTATTTAGCATCATAAAGATATTTTGAGTTGTAGATATGTGGGAATAGGTGGCAACACACGTAAAACTAGAAGTGGTGTCTGTTATTAAAAGACATCACTGTATTTTCTATGACTAACTCGTCGTAAGTAACGAGAATTAGGGTGTGGCTTAGCGAGTAAGGTTAGGTTAGAACTAGTGTTAAGTAATATTAAAGAATAAACAATAAGAAAAAACGAGGCATTGTATTGTAGACCGCCGACGATGTAATATCTTTAACTTAACCACAATCATTTGAATTTAAATAAACATTATTAATTAAGCACAACTTAACTATTGGTTTCATTACTGTACGAGTAGCTGTTAAACACTCCTTATGAATTTAATAAAAAAAAATGGGGATTTCTACAAAAAATTCTTACATCTTAGATTTTTTAGGAAAGGGTTTAATTAGCAGTTTTGTCTATCGCATCCTTGAAGAATTATTTTAGATTTATCCAGAAATTTGCACCACCTCCTCTCTAATATGGGACAACAAATTTACCCACTGACGCTGTAAATTGGATCAAACATATTACTAACAAAAATATAATACGTTCAACGCCTTAAAGATTATTTCTTGTTACAGCGAAACTTGAAGCACTTGTACGAGATACTGAAGTTTAAATAAAAAAATAGAAATAGAAAATAGAAATTAACAAAAAATAGCATTTTTTTATTAGCAATACTTCGAGCGCCGACCCATATGACATCATAAGCTCGAGATTTTTCTTTTGGTACTCTTGTATTGTCTTAAAAGGCTTAATACCTTACAAAGTATTTCAATTTTTTCGAGAAAATTCCCCACTGTGCATCACCAAAATGGAGTGATGCATATACGAATAAGCAAATGTGTGTGGAAGTAAATATGAGTATAAACGTCGGCACTGTTAACATGATAAAAGACACATGTCATGCAAATGCTATTTTTTTCTTATTTTATTTTTTCTTTTAAATGTGTTTTTTTTTTATTGTCAGAGTAGGAGTAAACCCAAATAAACCACGTGTTAGCATAAATTTAAAATAACATATATTTCAAACTAAAATAATAGCTTAAATACTACAAGTTTGTAGAATAAATTTAAGCAATTTTAAATGTAAAACAATAATTTACGTTCAGATGAAATTTTAAAGTCAGGCTTAGGTTTGTCTTATTCTCTCTTAAGTTAAAAGAATATTTTTTATTACAAATTCGGTGATTAATGATAAAGAAAAAAATGGGAAAATTTAGAATGGTCAGAAAATAAGACTGTGAAAAATTTTTTAGTAATGAAGTTTATGGTAATATCTGGGATAAACTTAAAACGTAGGACTACACGGAACTGAAACTAATGCTCTATTTCAAAATCTAATTGAACTTAATCAAAGCTTTGTGCTGCCTTTTGATAACACCTCTAATAGTAGCTTACAATTTAACCCTGAACACCGTTTCAATTTTAGAAGAGTACTGGAAGTCGATGTATTTGAGACGTCGAATCAAATTAAGTTTAAGTCTATAGAGCATAATAGAATATGCATACGATTTAATTATAAAATTTTATACTTAACTAGCTAAACCCGGTGCGCTTCGCTACACCCATACACTCCACAAAAAATACAATAAACAACTGAATGAAAAGTAAGTATAACCTTTAACTCGAAAATGAATGTTATACTGACGACAAAACTCTTTAAGTTTATATGCAAGGTACGGCGCATACAATACATACAACATTTGTATACTATTAATAAAATAATTCAAATAAAGTTTTTGGTTTAATTATTAATAAAGTTTTAAATAATCTTTTTACAGAATGTTTTAAGGCGTTAGCAATCTTTATATTTATATGCAAAAGGTGAGTTCGTTTGGGAGCCCCAAGAACAAACTGATACGCCACAAATGTTTCCCAAAATATTTTTTAAGTTTAAACAAATCTCTGTAGAATATAACTGTTGGAGAATTGTTGAGTAACAAAATTAAATTAAAGAAAAAATTTATTTAGAAAACATAGTTTGAACTTTAAACTGTTTTTAAAAATAAAACTTTAATAAAAAGCAAATATAAGTAATTAATTATGGTCTAGCAATTCAACACCTTCTTAGAGGTCATTCATAAGACTTTAATTTATCAAATCCCTTCAAGATGATTAAAAATATTCTTAAATGTATAAAAAGTTTCTTATATATTTACAAAATAACCTTTCATTTCTACACGTTAACTATAATCTTATATTTTTAAAAAGAAAATAAAAAGGACACACTATTAACCTCAAATTGTTTTCCTTGTTTCCTTTAAAAATCCCTGTAAAATAATTAAACTTGAAATAATTACAAAATTTACTTATTCATTTAAGCTCTTATGGCTGCAAGCTTCAGTGTGTGTATTTAATGACATACATTCACTAAATGTCTTTGCCAATGTCAATTACAATAATATGCATACTGACAAACACTATTAAACACTTCCACAAACATACAAATAATTTTAAATTACAGAGACTCTGAAATGGCTTTATGCCATGACTCTGAAATGGCTTATGCAGTTTAAAATGCATATCGTTGGCACCCACTCAAAATCTTGTTCATTGAAATTTTGATAAAACGTTGTTCACATTGAAGGAAATTGTTGTACATGTTCTTGAAATTTGTGCATATTAGTATGTGCGGATGTAGGAAAATAAAATGTTATGATTTTAAATTTAAAACGTTAAATGTACATTTTAAGAAATGTTTAAGATAAAAGTTATCTTTAAAATATAAAAAAACACGAATTGTAAAGCAATGGAATTGTCTAAAAATATCAACGTAAGAGTATCTTTTAAACTACGTTCTTAGCAACAAGGAGCTGCCAACGCCAAATCATATGAAGACGTAAATCGATTGAGCATGTCCAATATTATTAATTATTTTTATACAAAGAGTTTTCAATGTCTACAATCTGTTTATTTAATTTAAGAAATATTTTTATTATATCAGACAAAGCTATATTATTTTTTGAACAATTTATTTATAAAAACGAAAACTAAAAGTTGTTATTAAATTTTTATTTGAAATTTTTATTAACATAAATGATGTCCTCTTTACCAGTTGTATAAAGGATCTAATCATTTCCATTTGGTTTCAAGCATGTTAATCATGTCTCTTGAAAAACTTGAAGAGACAGACATGAAAAATTAGAAAGGGCTGTATAACTACAGCAAAACTTAAGTGGCAATTACAAAGTGGCCATAAAACAAACACAAATGATAAATGTTTTTAAGAAAAACTAAATTGAAGAGACATTTTACTACTTTCTCTTCAAAGGTGGTACAATAGATGTGGTACCTAAATATTTATTTATTTAGATTTGCACCTCACACGCGAAAGATTCCCCACTGGAAAACGTAATCAATAAAAAATGAATAGGTAAAACAAAGGATGTATAATATTCTGCTTCCAGTATCTTAACACGGAACATATCCTAGGAAAGTAATGAATTAAATGTATCCTGCGAACAAATTTTAGAATTCATTATTTCTAAAGCTTAAAATAATGTATAATTTATATTATTTACAAACACATTTTTATTTATTTTACTTATTAGTAAAACTAATAGAAAAAACATTTTAAATTGAAAAAAACCTAAGTAGTCTTAAGATTAAAATTAAAACCAAATAATTAAAAAAAATATATTAATATAATTTTACTGGTTTAAACTGCGTTTTAAATAAAAAAAGTGCAAATAAAGAGGCCATATGATGACTATGTGAAACAACCAATATTTGTATAGGGAAAAAACACGAAGATTTGTCAGAGAAATATACAGTACACTCTCTCTTCTGAAAATTTGGGAATATACGTGGTAATCAATATGTACCTTTTGTGTCGGTTGAAATTACTCTCTCGATTCCTGAGTAATATCTTTCTAATAATATCTTTTTATAAAGTCAGTTCGAACATTACTAAGTAAGCTAGATTCCTAGATTTTAGTGCAATTGACAAAGTAAATAAAGCGATTGTTTAAATAACGAGTCTTCTAATATCCTTGATATTAGATCCTTTAATAGTAGAACAAAATGATAGCATGCGAATATAATTAAATACTTTTCTACTGGATTCTGAGACTGAATTGGTTGTCCAGTAATAAGGCAAAAATTCAACACGCCTTTGCCTTCTCTGCACCAGTGGAGCGTTTGTTTTCCTTTAGTGAAATGGTAGACACTTATAGAAGATAAAAAATTTGGTGATAGCAGTTATGAAATGCTTGTTGCAAATAATTTTTTGAATTTTACTTTTTTTATGTATCCATTTTATTTATTGAAATATAAAAATTTTCTTAAACTTAAACTTAAAATTAATTAAATTAATGTTTGAAGGCCTAGATGCTCATACTCGTATATTTATGTTATATAAATTAATTTACTGTTTTATTTTATAATCATAATGAAATATAAAATAAATTGGATTATATTTTCAATGAAGTATTGGTCTCCACTTTTGAATTAGTGCAAACAAATAATAATAATTCAAATTGACCCTCAAATTGAATGCAAAATTTCTACGTTGCAATCAACTTGAGTGAAGAAAAAAAAGTTGCAATATATTGCTGATTGCATTTTTTTGAAATCAAAATAATTAAATTTTAGTGCAAAGATTTTTTAAATCATTATCACTAATGTTGATTGAGGCTGCAAATTTTGCTATCACCATTAGAAATCAAAAAAATGAATGCAATAATTTTGCAATATCACTCAGTGTGAGTGAAAATTGCAGAATTTGTGCACTAACCCCAACTATGATTATTAATTATACTAGATATCATTGGTACGCTTTGCTGCGCCTTTTTAATAAAATAAAATAAACACTTGGAAGAAAAAGTATGGCCATGCTTAAACACGAAAACACACGTGTTTCTCCTAGAATTTACTTGTGTTTTCGATTTGCAGCTAAGAGAACAACTTGTACACACAAACATGTTTGTTTGTTGGTGTTAGTAAGACCTTTATAGACGTATTACTCCTAAAGTACTGAACCGATTAAAAAAAATTAAGATTGTGCACATCTGTGAAGAAAAAGCTTTAAAACCATATAAGTCTTTCCAAAATCGGTGCAGTATTACGGACGTAAAAGGTATTACAAAAAACGTGTTTGCCTATTAATTATATAGATATTTAATAAATTATTTTTTTCCCGCTGGGTTACTTCATGCTCTAACTTTTCAGCGTATATGTGATTTTGTTCACAGAATACATATTAATCATACGCAACCATATTGTATTAATAAATAGCCAGATAACAAAGAGACTATTATACGGGTAGATTGTTTTACTTTTAAACGTTTAACTTGAAAAAAAAATACATATATTTTATCTTGTATTTTCAAACACAGATACTAGTACAGTGGGCAAAAAAATTTTAAAAATAGAAAAGACCTCATTATCTAATCATTTAAATTTGTTAATATTGCTATCAATTATTTGCCTTTCTGGAAAATTAATTATTAATCCATGAAATATTTCTTATAATACTTTTCTAAAATGTCTTCTTAATATCAAAAATTAAAAATTAAAAATAAAAACTCAACTTTTGCCTATTTTCCCCTTGCGACATTGAAATTGTTTGAGGGACGAATTAGCTTTTTCTGTTTTTATAATCAGGGAACGCTTTTTTCTAATAAAGCATATATAGTGCGTTATATTGGAAAAAGGAAAATAGCATAGCAAATTAGTTAAAAAAGAGGATTTAGTAGTATTAGGAAAGAAGGTTTTGTAAAAAATTAATTAAATTAAACCGTGAAGTATCAAAGTACCGAAGATTCAACAGTAGCGACATTAACCAACCAATACTGCATTAAATAGAAGAGGATTGCATCAGCTACAAAATATTATTTGTATAATTTTGATTTTATCTAAAGTCAATAAGAAATAGTGGTGAAAATATAGCAAAGTATATTTAAGTAATTAAATAACTAAATCACAAAGTGGCAAAGTAGCCTCAAACACGAACAAATAAATTTTCTTAATATCAAAAAAAAATTTATTAATTACATATATTATAATTCCTTGCATTTAAAGGCTGTATTAATAATAAGAACAATAACTGGTTTTTATTGATATTTAATATTTAATATAATCAATAAAACCACACCTCCAATGAGAAAGAATAGTTCATTGCTATAACTTTTAATCGTGTGTATTTTTTAATATAACATATTACTCATACGCAACCACATTACATTAGTAAAGGGTCTGATTACAAAGCGAGTATATGTCAGGGATGGTAAATGGTATTGTAAAATTATTAAATACCTACATATCTCTAAAAACTATTTTTTTAAAATAAAAATAGTAGACAAAATAATGACGAATGGTATGCGTTTCGTGACAATTTTTCGCAAAAAGTGAAAACAATACACTCTTGTTAATAACATTAATAAAATATAGGGCCCAAAACTTCTCATATTTAAAAAAAAATGCAAAAAGGTAATAACAAAGCAAAAATGTACTGGTACTAAAAGGTAATATTGTCACTTGGTGATTATTTCTATAAGATTCATACAGTCCAAAAATGTGTTATATATTCAAGAATTGCACCCATCTATGTGTCATACTCTCATCTAATAATCAGCAAAGAGGGTAATTATAACCAATTCGTGGATAACATCAGAAGGCTTAACGAGCCTACTTGTGAAAATTGGAGAAACCTGTCTTGGACTAGATCAATCACGCGTTTTAATTATTTTTAAACTCGCAATGAAAGCAATGATTTAAAAAAAAACGTAAAAACTGAAAAAATTGCCTTGCCATCAAGAGTTTCTGTTTTTTGTAGTAAATAACCCATATTTTTACGAACAAACCATTCCACAAGATCTTAACAATAACCTATCTACAATAATGACCCCATTGTACAGACCCATACGTATACTTCCAGGCTACCTGTAAACCTTATTTTAAATTAAGTATCGCAACTATTCTTTTTCTAAATTGAGGCACTAATATGGAAACGTGTTAAAAATAGTTTGTTAAATTTTTAAAATAAGAACAACAGTTGACATTTAAAATAGTGTGCAACATGCAACATGTAAATGTGCTTAAATTGCACCAAGTGTATCATTCCTGTACAATTGTGCTTATCAAGTTCAAATTGTATCAAAAATTGTACAATTGTACCAACTTTACCAACCCTGGTATATGGCAATTCACCGTATGACAATGTTGGGATCTGAAAATATTAAAATTGAATCGCCTCAATGATAAAATTGTACCAAATCGAAATCAGTTGTACCAAAATTTGGCATTAAGTAAAAAAAAACAAATACAACATACATGCTCGTACAGTAGTTCAACATTAAAATACGACAGATTAAAACTTTTATAATGTGTTGATAATTTAGTAACAATTATTTTGCCAAAATACTTATTCATAAGCAAAACGCTTGCGATATTAGGAGCTGGTTACTACTCTACGTTTCCAACAAGCGCCTAAAACTTTACCAAAGCCATCGGATCTAAATCCGATAAAATAAGGCCTTAAAATATTTCTTATTTAAATAAAAAATTTAATTCGACAAAAAAAGCAAAAAACCCTAATTTAGTAAATACATGAATGGGTTAATAAAATATTCAAGTTTAACCAAATAATTTTGTATTATACCGCGAGAAATAGAAATTATTAAAAAAAAATTGCTGCAATTGAAAGGAAATCGCTGATTAGAAGATAAAACTAACTTATTTACGAAATATTTCATTCTATTTAAGGTATATCTTCTTGTTTTTCATCACATTGTAAAATTTAACAAAAAAATGTTGCAAAAATTTAACCTTCACTTCGTTGTGGAAATAAACCAGTTTTTTATTAAAAAAAAATAAACTTCAGTTGCCACAATGACTACAATTATTTCTACCCTTATAAATATAGAAATGTGCATTTTTATCTCATGTGCACGTTTATTTGCACAAGGAATTTTTATTCAAAGTATTTTTTATACGCCATGTCATCATAGATACTTCAGTTTGTAGAATTTTCTCCTGTTAGTAATCGACGCGTAAAAATAAATGTTTATCGCCTGAAATGTTTCAAAAATAGCTGAGCAAACTTTTTTTGGTTTATTCTCAAATATTTTAAATCGCTACAACAACAAGGATCTTTTGGAATTTTTTAAAGCAAAACAAGGGGTTTTGCGGTAAGATTAAATTAAATTACAACTTCGTTTTTTTAAATGTAACGCAAAGTTCAAAGTATGTAAATGAAGCAAACTTTAAAAAAAACTGTTGTTTATTTTATTTATCTTTCTGTCATTTATACTCACGGATTCTTTTGTGTGTTTTAGTAAAATATTCATTGTTTTGAATTGCGGTTTTCGGTGTAAAATTTTAACCGCAATAATTCCTAAAATGAGGTGTTGGAAATGTCAAAAAAGTAAAAATGAAATATCAAAAATAATTTAAAAATATTAGGGTCGCTCAGAATTTATTGTTTTATTTGGCTTTTAAATATATATATATATATATATAATGATAATTTAATATTTTAACGTAATTATGACTTATACGAGTATATAACGCAAAGAAACAGCATTTTTGTTGAATGAAATATGATAACAAATACTTCCTCTGGGTGCTGCTTTCGCCCAACTTTGGGGTCTTATGCAGAAACCATATATACCCTGGTTGGCCGACCGGTCGCAGCTCGAGTCAGAAATAACTTTTCTTTGCTTCTGTGAAATTTCATTAAGATATATTCACTGGTTCATGAGATATCGAATTATGTCCAAAATAAATCGTTTTCAAACCACTGTGCACCAGTTCAATATGCTTCGCATAGTTTTCATCCTTTTTGTTTCCTAGAAGATTTTGTGCATTTCAAACGCATTCATTCCAGGCGTTTTTTTGATATCCGTTATGTAACTTTTAAAGTTGTCATCCTTTATCAACCTTCTTATTTTTGCACTATCAATAATTCCAGCTTTAAGTTTCTATGTGCACAAATTATAAAACTTTTTAGAGATGTAATTAAAACAATCACCATCCTTGTTCAGAGCTAGGACAAATTGTTTCATTAGCCCTGATTTGATTTGTAAAGGTGAGAGTATTATGCGATCCATAGGCGCAAGGGGTCCGTTTATCATCGGAAGTTTAAATGTGAGTAGTATAACGATATGTCTCATAGCTGTATTTCAAAAATTAATGATGCTAAGGAAAAAACGAAGGCAAATTTTAAAACAGCGCCCTGAAATTAACACACAACAGGCATAAAACTCCATACAACAAAACAAAAGATTAATTTTGTTTCCTTGTGTATTTTAATTAATTTAGAATAAATATTTTTTTTTTTTTTTTTGTTTTACTTAAACTATAGCTTAACTTAACTTAAACTATATCATCTATAATTAACAGAGTTTTAGTTACATATTTACCTTTCTTCTTAAAAATATATTTCATTTTTTAGAGGAAAATTATTATGAAAAACCTCTGATTTGTTATTTTATGAGTTTCATTTCTGTTTTCTAAGAATATTTATAAATAAGAATATTTCCAATTAAAGTAATTAAACCTTATTTCTTCTTTTTAAGTTTTGAATAGTGTATCCAATATTTCTCAACTTGAGTTAAAAGCAACTTTAAGTATAAATTTATATTTCAACTAGCTGTACCCACACACGTTGGGTGCGTCTTGACAATATTTTTTTCAATTTTGCTTTGAAAGTAATTCACATCAAATTTTAAGACTCTTACTTTCATAGTGCTTTACATATACATAAAGGGTGATCCATTTCGAGGTACTTTTTTCATTAGCCCTTTTTGACAGATCACGTGTGAGTCGTGCCATGCTGTCATGTTATTTTTGTTTGGCATTTCATAATGAAAAAACTTACGCCTGAATTGCGAAAATTGGACTTAACGGATGGATCATCTGCGATGTAGCAACGGTCAACATTTGATAGACATAATCTTCAAAAAATAAATGCCAAAGAATGTTCTTTCAAATGATAATAAACATTCTACATTAAATTTGAATTTTCTGTGTTTTTTTCTTTTAAAAAGTAGGGAACCTCGAAATGATTCACTCCTTGTTTACTTTACATAAAAGAACTCATCCCGGGATAAAATTCTAAAATTTCTATAAAATTCTTAAGTTCTAAAAATTATTGTAATGCTCTGTAAAAGTCGTTTAAAATATTTGAATAACAATGTATTTCACAAAGTAAAAATAAAAATCAAATACAAATTTTATTCAATTGTCTATTTGCTAGTAAGTAATTCATATTTTGTCATTATTTTAAAACAGTGCCGCGTTTTGCGCAACCATGTTTGAAATGTTACGCTTTCAAATCATATTCTATCATTATTTTTAAACAGCGCCAACTGTCAACCGCTTTTTAAAATAAAAATATGCATTACCTTTAAATCGTTAAAAAAAAAATCGGCGTACTTTCATTGCTTTTTCTCGACTTTCTCTTGGAAATACGATATTTTTGCGTATAATTTATAAGTACAATTTATAGGAATAAGGATACTAAGGTAAATTTTGTTAAAATCCATCCAGTAGTTTTTACGTGTTGCGAACACAAATGAAAAGAAAACGGTCAGACAGACAGACAGGCGGAAATGAATTACTATTTTATTATAAGTATATGTAGATTATAATAAAATTATTTAAATTCAAGCAAAAGTAGATAAAAAGTTATTTGTTATTTTGTATGCTACAATTTTGCATCGATATCTCTCTCATGGTCGAACATTTTTACAACTAAATTATATGATTCATTGGGTATCAGATTGCTTCATCTTTTATTGTATTATCACAAAATATTGTTATGTGAACATAAGATTTTAAATTTAAGATTTTTTAAAAGATACAATTTTTCAACAGCAACTAGAATATATAAATATACATACATAGAATTCAATGATAAAACGAAAGGTTTTTAATGAAATGAAGTCGATTATATTTAAATTACTTACACATTTGCAAACAAAAACAATAACCAGATTATCGTACTTGACGAAACAGTGCGCACAATTATAAAAAATAAATAGTATAAAATAAAAGTATATATGTATGCATGTAAATAAAAAATATGGCAAAGTTGTGTTCAATTGTTTAAGGAAAATAGTGCAATGGAAGATTGGATAAAAAAAATTAGTCAAATGCGAGTCAGACTCATACACGTAGGACTCCGTACTCTGTTCAATACTATTTTTAGTACAAGGTATAAATTTTTTTCATTTCTTCTATGGGGACCCTTTAATATTTCATTTTATGTTCTTAAATTGGGAAAATTTTAAATGTCTACGGCTTCTCCTTACAAAAACTCTTATCGGACATGATTTTTTGTTTTTATTTGGACCAGAAGTGTATCCATTGACCCTCATTCATACAATGCAATATGCCAGAACTGGAAAATTAGGTTGTGAGAAGGAGGAAGGAGGGAGGATAGTGTTTGGCGATATTCGATTTGAATTTTTATACATTGAAAGTTTTTTTTTCATAATTTATTTATTGTATCTTCAATATTTTTGAACTATCAATAATTACTCATATCTTAAGTCTAAAATAAAATATACTTTTTAAGTCCAGCCAGTGCCAGACAAAAATAATGTTTGTTTCACGGATTTTGCCATCATTTGCGGGTCATCCCTTTAATGTACGGCCAAGAACAGCAGTATCTCTTCCTTTTAGTCGAATGTAACCAGGTTCATTCAGCATGTTACGCGCCAAAGGGTTTGGATGAGATTCAAGCCTCTTTAGATATGTGACTGCATGTTTTGCTATTTCTACTTTAACTGATGGCATGTTTAATTTGTTGGTTCTTCAAGAAGTACTCGAGTTCACTTTTGTGTTGGCGTAAGCCGTTTGCGTTCCAGAAACATATTTTTAAACAGTTCATGCTTTGTTAAGTACAGCTTGCAATATCATAGATTGCATGCGAACCATTTCTACATCATACATACATTGAAAGTGACAGCAAAGATTTCTGCAGTAGTTTATTTCACAAACAAACTGTTTAGCTAAAAAATAAATTTTAAATGTAAGATCGCCTTAAACGCCAAAAAATAGCGGGTACCGACAACAAGTTCTCTAATTTCATTAGAGCGCATTTCATTGTAGAAATGATAAAACATTGAATCATAACCAACCAACCTGTAAGTCACGACGAGTAGGTTCAAAGTAGATTTTGATGCGCCAAACCATACATGAGAATTGTATTAAATTTTAGTGCGGATATAGGTGATACAAATAGTATAGGTGATACTAATTAAAAAAAACCGAGGCGCGAAAACTTCGTGAACAATGTGTTCGGTCCATCAAACATCAAACTAGATTTTCGTTCCTAGCGCATCTGACTCCTTAACATTTATATCACCTATAAATAGATTTTCGCATACACGTCTGTTTATAGTAGTACAATATAGAGTCCTACGATTATCGTTTCAAAAATAGAGGCTTTAAAACTTAAAAAATCTATTTATTCTATCGAACTGGATTTTCATAACTTCAGAGACACGAACCTTTTATGGCTTGAAATAGAAGACATGAATTTCAATAATTTTTGTTCTCAGTATGACATGCGCCGTTGTCATAGCTCATCAAATAATTTATGTGTTGGGCACTAAGTTCGGTAATTGTGTTATCTAGCTATCTTGACAATATAATTGGCCGCCTCGGAGCTGCAATTTGACTCCTATGGACTTTTTCTTATACGGTGCTCTTAAAGACTGATTCTATAATTCAGAAACTATTCACACCCTTAATTAAGGCTTATATTGTCAGATATTCTAATCTACCAACATCGTCGTGGAAAACTGACTGACAAAATAAGTCATCGCGGCAGTCACATGACTGAAATCGTGTTCCATAAATAATGGGGGAAAAATCTTATTTATACATATAATAAAACTGTAACAGAACCATTTCTATACACGAATTATGTTTTCAAAATTTTGTTCTGTCTCTGTTCGCATCACGTAAAAACTACTGAATGAATTTTAATAAAATTTTGTAAGGAGGTACCTTAGTATCTCGGTTCAAATAAAGGACACTTTTTTTGCAAAAATATCTCATTTCCAAAAGAAAAATTTCTTAGAAAAAAAGTGGTAAAAGTACGCAATTTTACCGATTCAATGGTACTGCGAAATTGATAGCATGTTTTATTTTTTAAAGCGGGATATTTTACAATAGCGGGATATCTACAATAATTTTGGAATTTTATATGAATTTTATATAAATGTTAAAATTTTATACAAAAGCCTTTGTTCCTGAGTAACTACCCAGGGATGGGTACTTCTATATAAAGTAAATACATAAACTATAACTGAAGAAAAGTAAAAGTCTTACAATTTGGTGTTGATTACTTTCAAAGCAAAATCCAACAAAATATTGTCACAGCTAGTTTCTAATAAAGTCATAATATATATACTTCTGATAATTAAAAGATTTTTTAATTTGTTTGAAGATTTACAGCTTCAGTTTGTTAATCGAAACTTTCAAATTTAAGAAATTTATTATTTTACAAATAATGCCTTACAGTTGTCAAAACATTTTTAATAATTTCACATTAAAAAAAATTAAATTTAAATTACTGCTGGTCAAAATTAATAACAATAAGGTTTCAAAATCAACTCAACAATATCTACTACTTATGAGAAGGCAATTTTGTATTTTATATTTGTTACTTTCCAGTATTCACTTAAAAATTGTTCCATTCAATTGGGAAAGAAGATAAGTGAAAGATAATACAAGGCAGCAAGAAAAACGAAACTAAATATACCTTTAGTATTTTCAATTTATCAAAAAAATATCACTTGCAATTTGTTGCCCTAAACAAATAACAAAAATCCTTCAACCCATTGTTCTGTTTCTAATGCTAAAAGCCAAAATGAAGGATAAAGTTAAAACAACTAAAATGAAGGCAAAAACTTTTCCAATTTAACTGTAAACTTGACTGCAAAAAGAAGAGCAGCAAATTTTGGTCTTTCTTTAGTCAAATGCACCTTAAATGATTGTTAAAACTGTTGCTTTTTTGCTTGAAGTAGGAAGATGTTAAAATGAATCCTTTTGTATATAAAGCATGAGTTGTTACAAACAAATATAGATCACCCATGGGTGCTGTTGGTCGTAGATTTTTAGAACTCACAGGAAATTCTTAAATAATTTCTATTCTTCCTAATATAAGCATATTATTTGAATGTTTAGTTAAATTATTTAAAATTAAAATTATAATCATGCATTTATTTTATATTTCTAACGATTTCACAATATATATTTGTATGCTATTCTGAGTGTGTTTTTGATGGTGTTACATCAGTATCCTCCACAGCAACTAAAACATTTAATTCAAACTTTATCTTGCTGCTTCTTTAATACCTGCTTAATTATCTTTCACTTCGTTCAGTGGATTTATCTCGTTCTAAGAAGAAACTTTTTGCGCTAAATCTATACATATAATAAAATAGTAACTCATTTACTGTCTGTATGTCTTTCTGTCTGTGTTTGCATTATGTTAAAAACTTCTGAATGGATTTTAACAAAATTTTTGAGGAGGTACCTTACCATCCTGATTCCAATATAGGACTCTTTTTTTTCAGCAAAAATATCTCATTTCGAAAATAAAGTGCAGAAAAAGCGGCGAAAGTACGCCATTTCCGGTTTAAAAGTGGGGTATTTGAGGCAAGGTTTCGCAACAGATGGCGATGTTTTAAAATACACAATGACAAAATATTAAAAATACCTTAAAGAGGTATCTTTTATTTATGAAAGTGGGATTAAAAAATTATTCAGAAAATATGAGTTACTTACTGCCAAATAGCCAATTAAATAAAATTTGATTTGTCTTCTTACTTTTACTTTCTGGAATTACATTGTTATTAAAATATTTTAAACATCAGAGGTTTAAAATAATTTTGAGAATTTTACATAAATTATAGAAAATTATCCAGGATACGTGAAGCATTATAAGAGTCTTAAAACTTGGTGTGGATTACTGCATCTATTTTTAAAAGCTTGTTCATGTGATATTTTGTTTTTAAGAAATTTCGTAAACTTAAACTAAAAGTTTAGCTTTGCGGACCCCAGAAGCTTTTTAAACTTACAGTGCTATTTAGTATCGAGTTACAAGAACAAACATTTGTTATTCTGATCTTTCTGAAATTTTAACAGTTTGTTACTAAATATGGGGTGGGTGAAATATAATATTTTTTTTTATATTTCAAGTAGGCGTTGCACTTCCCATATAAGGTAAATAATTATTATTGAATTACTTGGAAAAGGTAATATGTGAAACCATTAAATTTTGTGCAAGTATCTCTCTTATTAGTGCACATAATGTAGAAGAAATCTAGCTGGATAGGAATATTGAGCATGGTACCGCCCATATAAAATGAATAGTTATTATCGCGTGCATAGAGAACTATAATAAGTAGAAACTTGTAATTAGGTACAAGTAACCCCGTTATTAATGTATAAAGTCGTTTAAAAAACTAAATTTATTGGAACAGTGGGCGTGGCACCTATCATACAAAGTCAAAAATTATTATCGAGTAGCTGTGGAACTACAGTAGGTAGAGTCTTGAAATTTTGCACAAGTAAATCTTATATTAATGTACATAGATTAGCAGAAAACAGACTAGATTGAAGTAATGGGTGTGGTGGTTCCTATACAAAGAACAAATTTTTTTTTAAGTTCATTTTTTGGATTTTGGCTCAAATGTCTTTACTTTTTAAAGGTTTTTAAGGAAAAAAAAATAAAAACGTCGCCAAGTTTAAGTTAAATTTTACTGTTTTCCACAGAATCGGAAAAATGCTGAAGGAGAAAATACTGAAATTGTTTCTTTTTTCAATGCAAAGGGAGCGCTGAAGCAAAAATTAAGTATTTTTTATTGTTTCACAAAAATAATCACTAAAAATCAATCGGAGTCTTCTTGATTTTGACCAAAACCTCAAATCAGCTGCCCAACATTCAACAATAACCCGACAATTAGCTAGATACAATCTAATTTATTCTACAGATATCGAACGACTCTTGGCTGAAAAAAGAAAAATTCGTAGAGAATGGCAATTACAGAGATCTCCTCAACTCAAAAGCAGACTTAAGGAATGCACGAACCGGCTAAGAGACATGCTGGAATCTAGAAGATTAGCATCCCTGAAAAACTATTTGGGAGACTTAGACGCAACTCCTCAATCAGATTATTCATTATGGCGTGCTTGTAGAACTCTTAAAAGGCCAGTCTTACGTAAGCCTCCCCTGCGAACTACATCTGGAGGCTGGGCAAGGAGTGATTCCGAAAAGGGCAATTTATTTGTTGGACATTTAAAAAGGGTTTTTACCCCGAATATATCGACTGATATAGTTGAGTTGCCAATTGTCGAGGCTAGTGCTGCAATACCGATAAGATTTGAATTTGGTGATATTGAAAAGGCAATAACGGATTTAAACACCAAAAAATCCCCTGGCGTTGATAAAACCAGTAACAGGATGTTATTTGAATTGCCCCGTATAGCTCGCAGAATTCGTTCTTTTTATTTTTAATGCCATTTTACGTCTTGAGTACTTCCCCACAGAGTGGAAGGTATCCTTGGTTACCATGATTCCTAAACCAGGAAAAGACCACACAAAAATTGAATCATACAGACCTATAAGCCTTTTGTCAAATATGTCAAAGCTGTTTGAGAGGATGTTAATAACTAAGCTTAACCCTATTCTAAGCGACAAAGGATGTATTCCAAACCATCAATTCAGCTTCAGGAAAAAACATAGTACGATCGAACAAACTCACAGGTTAGTCAATGTTGTTAAGAAGACATTTGAAGAGAGAAAATACTGCTCTGCGCTTTTTATCGACGTTTCTCAAGCATTCGATAAGGTATGGCATGAAGGCCTAATATATAAGCTAAAACTGAATTTGCCCGTAAACCTCTATAAGCTGCTAGATAGTTATTTAACCGAACGAAAATTTATTGTGAAAGAAGGAGATTTTTTGAGCTCACCCCAGCCAATCGAAGCCGGAGTTCCCCAAGGTAGTATATTGGGGCCCTTATTATAATTATTGTATACTTCAGACATGCCAACTAGTAACCGAGTTCACACATCGACATTTGCTGACGACACAGCTTTTTTGAGCATTCACGAAAGACCCGAAGTAGCATCACGATATTTACAAGACCACATATCCAATTTAGAAAAATGGTTGAAGAAATGGAGAATAAAAGTGAATGAACAAAAATGTACTCACATAACTTTCACACTGCGTAGAGAATCTTGCCCCCCTATTCGGATAAATAACCAAACGATACCCCAGCTTTCAGACGTCAAATATCTCGGCATACATCTTGACCGGCGCCTTACATGGAAACGGCACATAGAAACAAAGTTAACACAAATGAAGTTAAAAGCAGTCCAACTAAACTGGCTAATTGGCAGAAATTCTACTCTAGCTTTAGATTGCAAACTTTTATTATACAAGTCAATTCTAAAACCAATATGGTGTTATGGCATTCAATTATGGGGCACTGCCTCAGTTACCAACGTAGAAAAAATTCAAAGGCGTCAAAACAAGATTCTTCGTATAATTACATCTGCTCCTTGGTATATAAAAAACTCGAACATCCATAAAGATCTAAACGTGCCAACAGTTAAAGCGGAAATAGCGAAACTTGCCATAAGTTATTTAAAGAAGTTTGAAACTCATCCTAATCCACTGGCCCGTAACATACTAAATGAACCTGGTTACATTCGACTAAGAAGAAGGGACACTGCTTCTCTCATCCGTACATCAGAGGGATAACCCGCAAATTACAGTAACCGTGAAACATACATTTTTTTTGTCCAGCACTGGTTGGACTTAACATGTATATTTTTATTTTTAGACTTAGGATATGAGTAATTATTGATAGTTCAATTATATTGAAGATACAATAAATAAAAAATTGCTAAAAAAAAAAATCAATTTTTAACAACAAGAAGTAAAAATTGAGTTTGTATAAAAGCTTAGTATATTTCCTACAAATAGATATAAATTTTAATATATAATATTGGTTTATAATAGTTTTTTAATTGTTATAAAGATACAGATTAAATTTGAAGTAAAGATAGCATTTATTTTAATTGAAGCTTAAAAATTGCTAAACTTTTATTGAACATTACATAAAAAAAGAAAAATTTGGTGTTCTGTTTTTCCCTGTTTTTTTTTTACTTTTATAATGTCTTCAAATGATCGGCATAAAAAAAATTATAACAATCGAACCGGGACTTGGAAAGAAAATCAATTTAAAAATTCATATTTTTCTTCTTTCGGTGATTTAACTTTTCATTTTTTTGTAATATTAACTATTACAAACTCCATATGAAGTGAGTATAAGTGAGTATGGATGATCTAGAAATGAATAAGATTAATTTTTATGTAACACCAAATAAGGATAATTATAAATACGGTCTTTCAACGCTTCATCAAGTTAACCCATTATGAATGGTATATAACCCACGGATGTGATATTATAAAATATTTTAATTTGCCAATAGGTATATATGACTTACAACACCTTTCTGAAATTCAAGTTATAATGAAATAAAAACTTCATTCTAGGATGTATGTCGGAAGAACGAAGAAACGTACGGTTGTCCCACACCAGAAAAACGTCTCAAATAGATACGCATAAGTATTTGATGACGCACTTGTTAATATCCTCAGATCCCCTTTTATTGAATAACACAGCAAATATAAAAACGTACGCTTTTTGGTACATGGGTGGTAGGCGTATCCTTGTTCCGATTTTTTCAAAATCTAAAATTTTTTTTAATTAGGCTAAAAATTAGTGCCCTGCAAAGTTTCAAAAGTCTGTTTTCTCATCGTTATCCCCCCGGGGGTTCCAATTGTCACTGCTGTAGGTTGCAAATGCTTTGACGCGGTTCAGTCGGGGAAAATAGGGGCACCAGACGCTAGGGTTTCTAGAACCTAAATCTGGAAGGAAAGGTTTGTTGTTTTAATACACGAGTCCTCTTCAAGGCCCGATCAGTGCCCAAAGGACTGTTATCACGGGAATCGGTAGCCCCACAAAGAGCCGATCCTCTCGGTGAGGTCCCCTGCTGGGGTACACGTGGTGGTTGTGGTTTAAGATCGATTTATGTAGGTATGGTGCACGGTCGATCAAGTGTGCTGTTGCACTCTCAACAGACGGAGTTTGCATAGTCCCAAAACCCCTAAGCAAGAGGCTATAATATGGAATCTAGGCTTGCCTTTTAGGCTTGCCATATTATATAAATTGCTACTCATTGTGATTGTATCACACATAAATTGCGATACTGGCGGCAACGTCATATGGTGGAAGTGTTGCTGTACTACACAATGGGGGCGCTAGTCTACGCTTAAATTTCACTCGGTGCTAAGACCTCCGTGGGATTAGGCCAACCGGCAGGTGCCCACGTTAATCTTGTTCCACATCTGTCTCATCGTTATATGACATTAGCTTCTCTTGGAAAACGTGCGTTTCGAGTTTAAGTTTGGCCATAACTTTACTTGAATGTGTTTATTTTATTTTTTGTGTATAGGAGTAACGAAGCGCACTGGGGATAGCTAGTCATGATTTTTAAAATAGCAATGACAAATTGAAAGTTATTATTATTGGTAATAGAAGCTTCTTACAATTCAATTAAAACTTAGTTAAATGTCTCTTGTGGTTGATTTAAGAGGCTTCCTTATGTTTCAAAGCCTTATCGTTGACATTTTTTAGATGCTTTCTGATGTTTTAGCTATTTTCTTTCTTAAAGCGCTTTATATTGAATTAAGATCCTTATTGGTAGTCTTACCTCGGGCATATGTTTTCATCTATAAATTTTATTAAAATTCGTGTGCGCTTGCTTGATTTCTGCCATCAACCTTTTCTGCAGCACGATTTTGTTGCCACTTTCAGCTCGTTAAACCTTAAAAATTAAATGCAAAAATAAATTATTCAATTTTTTCATACATACATATACTAAGAATAAAATAAATTAGTCAAGTGCGAGTTAGACTCACACACTTAGGGTTCCGTACTATGTTTAGTACAACTTTAAAAATTTAAGTTGTTAATTTTTTCATTTCTCATGAGTCACTCTTTAATTTTAAAATTAAAGTCATAATTGCATCACTCTTGGAACACCCTTTAAATTTTAGCATTTTTTGTTATAGCGGCCATGGTAATACACTATCTATAGAAATATACATGACCCTACCTATTGCGGTTCAAAAAATAAGGTAATATACGTGAAAAAGATGTCACTGATGGAACACCCTTTAGATATTAGTAATTTTTACAGCGGCCGAAGTAAAACATCTACTGTAAACATTTAAAGAGTCTACATATTACGGTTCAAAAAATAAGGCTTTAATTTTGTTATTTGCTATGGCGGCCATGGCAATTCTCTTTCTATGAATATATCAAGAGTCTACCTATTACCTTTAAAAAAATAAGTTACTATACGTGAAAAACATGTCAGTGTTAGAACACCCTTTAATTTTTAGTAATTGTCATAACGGCAATGGCATCACATCTTCTATACAAACTGGAAGAGTCTACTTATTACGGTTCAAAAAATATGTCGTTATGCATGCAAAACACGTCACTGTCGAAAAACCCTTTAAATGTTTATTGTTTTTATAGGGGTCATAGTAATACACCATTTGTGAAAATTTCAAGAGTCTATCTATTATGGTTAAAAAATTAATCAATGTGCATGTAAATCACGCCACTGTCGACACACCCTTTAATTTTTACTATTTGTTATAGTGGCCATAGTAATACTCATCCTGTAAAAACTTCAAGAGTCTACCTATTATCGTTCAAAACCTATGTCATATACACATAAAATCACGTCACTAACGGAACACCCGTTAATTTTTAGGTTTAATATTGAATACTTGCTTGTAACGCGAACATAGTTTAAATCACTGCAAATTTTAAGTGGTTGCTTCCTGTAGCTCAAGAAATAAAGATATAAAGGCAAATAACATGTCACTTTCGGAACACCCTATAAGTTAGTATTTTTTGCTATAGTGGCCACAGTTATACGCCTTCTTTGAAAATTTCAAGAGTCTACCTATTATGGATCAAAACTTAGGCCTTATACATGCAAATCACACTACTATCGGAACACCTTTTAATTTTTAGGTTTATTTTTTTATACTTGTTTACATAGCGAACTAAGTTTTAATTACTGTTTGCAAATTTTTAGTGTATGCCTCCTACAGTTCAAAATATAAACACATATTCGTGAATAACACCTCTATATCAGAACACCCTATAAGTTTTAATTTTTATTGCTATAACGGCCACAGCTATACACCTTCTGTGAAAATTTCAAGAGTCTACCTATTATGCATCAAAACTTAGACCTTATATATGAAAATCACACCACTATCGGAACACCCTTTAATTTTTAGTTTTATTTTTTATAGTTGTTTATATAGTGAACTAAGTTTTAATTACTGTTTGTAAATTTCAAGTGTATCCCACATACAGTTCACGAAATATGCACATATTCGTGAATAACACCTCTCTATTGGAACACCCTATAAGTTTTAGTAATTGTTGCTATAGCGGCAACAGCTATACATCATCTGTGAAAATTTCAAGAGTCTACCTATTACGGTTCCAGAGATAAAAGGCGCTGACAGACGGACAGACATTGTAGCGAAAACAATAGGGTTACGTTTTTACACTTTGTGTATGGAACCCTAAAAATGATGAACAAAACTAATATATATGTCATTTAGTTTAATGTTTCCCTTTTAATTAATTAAACAAATGTAAATTCTTTTCAAAATGCCATTTGTAAAACTGCTTCATTCAAATTAAATGACATAATTGCAGCGAAGTGTATTCGTTGTTCTAAATTAAAAATCCCTACATAGTAAATGTAAAGTTTAAATAAGATTATCCTTCACTTAAATATTAATGCGAATGAAAACTATGAAACAAATTGAAAAACAACTTGGGTATTGTATGAAATTACAGCAGAACATGAATTTAAAGTAAAATAGTAAAAGGAAATACATCATTAGATAGGTATAGGACTTTCCAAAAATATAAATAAATAAATCAAAGTCAAAATCCTTAAGTCTTTATATTAGTATTAAAATGTTAGATTAAAAATTTATTTAATGAAAATATCTTAAATTATACCAAGATGAACAACAATTAACAAAAGGTTAAATGAATAAATGAATCCTGCTAGAGAAAATTAGATTTTCGTATGTAAAGCTCTCTTTTTAATCAAACACTTACCAGCGCAAGTACTGTGTGTTGATGCATAACCATTTAGAAAACAAAGAGGAAAACAAGAAATGTCAGCAACAATACTTGCAACAAGTTTTCACTTAGTGGATGTAAGTAACAAATTTAATTTAAATAAACTGAAAAATTCACTCAAACGTAGGAATATGTATTAGGGTGACATATACTTATTGAATATTCTACGAAAATATATTAGAAATGGCTTTTAGCCGTAATTTGTAACAAATTCTCACATTTCTCGAATCGCACCAATAGTAATAGTAGTTTCAAAAAAAATATCTTTCTTATCCGTCATTTTAATGCTTATGTTTAGAGCTGCATACTTGATTACACTGGTCGGCAAAAAAAAAGTCGGGAACTTCAACATTGTTATGCGATGTTAGTGGACTTTTATGTGCCGAATACAAATCTGTTTACAGATTTTTTTCTATCACGTCTAGTTTTCGAGATATTTTTATTTTAATAAAATACTGATATTGGAACATTAAATACGTATTTATTATGATAACAATGGTTGGCAAAAAAAAACAAAATCGGAAGCAAGAACTTTGTAATGTGATTTTAATTGACTTTTGTGTGCTGAATAGATCTGTTCACAGATTTTTTCTATCACGTTTAGTTTGCGAGATATTCTTATTTAAATAAAATAATAATATTGAAATATTAGATATGTAGTAATTGTGATAACAATGGTCGTTGTGATAACAATTGTGATAACAAAAGTCGGAAGCTTAAACTTTGTTATGTGCTTTCAATGGAATTTTATGTGCTGAATCCAAATCTGTTTACAGATTGATTCTATCAGGTCTAGTTTTTGAGATATTCTTATTTAAATAAAATACTGATATTGAAATATTTAATCATCTTAATGAGTTACATAATATTTGTTAAAGTGGATCGTTTTTCATCATTTATGGCTTATTTTATGCCTAGTATACCTAGCTTTCCGAATAAGGACAAAAATGTAAAATATTTGCCGATTTAAGTTTTTTACGAGTTTTTGAAAACAAAAAAAAAATATATTTTTATTAAAATTAATTTTTTTTTCGCCACCAATTTTTGAATAACTCCGAACCAGTTCAAAACAAAAAAAATTATGTTAAGTTGAATTAAAGATAATTTTATCTCACATCTTTTGGTGTTTCAATTATTAAAATCGAATCCGTTAAAGAGTTATTTAGAACAAAGTTAGCCATGTCCATAACAAAAAATTTGTACGTGATACGCGAAAACTGAAAGCGTATCATATTTATGTACAGGGAGCAATTTTTTGCAGACCAGTGTTTTTTGTTGCTTCAACAACATTTATATATTAAACAATTGCATGAATTAGCTCATCTAATGGATGTGCTCGTAAACTAACGAGCAAGTGGTCATACTCGAGTATAACGAACTTTCTACACTAGTAAGCATCGTGTCTCATATTCGTCTCATATTCGAAACACTCAATGTCTTTTATTTAGTAGTTGTGTAGAACTTTTCGATAAGACTTAGTGCGTTTTGCATTAGGGTTTTTTGTTTTTTGTATTTGTTAAAAATGAAGACCTTAATGTTGTTAAAAAAAAATTCTTTGTTTTTTCATTGTACACTTGAACTGTGGTCGTGTTTCACTCAAAACATAAAACTGCTTGAATTCGCCCAAGTTTATTGTTATTATAATCAACATTTACTCATAATTATTCATACTTGCTTATGGAAACTCAGCGAGCTCATCGCATTTAGATAGCTGGGCTGCGCTGTTTATTATTATCCACTCATTGTTACTCGTGTTTCACTGAACTCGTGTTCAATGAAATATTATAATGAGCGTCTTATGAGCTTTGTTTTTAGGCTCATGCAGTACTTTAATATATACATATCGCTCATTTACTTGAAGACCGTCATAAGTCAAAAAACGTGATTTTTGAGTTAGTGATGCAGAAATGTTCTTTTTATTCCGCTACATGTTGTATATTAATTTCATGATTTTATCTTGTGTACTTTTCGCGTGGGAATAGAATATGCCGTTATTTCATTTCATTTGTTTCAATTTTTTTTATTAATAATAACGACAATGTGAATGTGAAAATATTCCAGATTTTCCCTAAATAATATACAAATAACATATCATTTTATTATTTGACTTCGAAATTGAGGCATGTTCATGTTGTTTTACTTAACAGTGCAGAATAAAAAACTTAAAATGCGTTTTTTACAAAATGCCTTTTTTTGACTTATGACGGTCTTCAAGTAAATGAGCGATATGTACTGTGATAATCGTTTTATTTCTCAATAATCGTTTTATTGAGAAATAAAACGATTTTTACTGGCATAAACGTCGTTTTATTTCTAAACATATTATTCTTAAGCTTAATACATTAAGGCCCATTATTATAACTTGCCAATAGCTAAAGTTAAGATTTTGTTGGAGCGACAAGTAGTTTTTCATTATAATAACGAGGATAATTTTCATTACTATAACTTGTCCTTAAAGGTAATTTTCAGCTTACTTATAATAAGGAAAAACTAATAATAGCACTAACAAAATCATAACTTTAGCTATTAGTAAGTTATAATAATGGGCATAAGTCAGTTGTCTAGATAGCGTTTTTATCCTCCTAAAAGAGAATGTACCAAGATCCTTAAAACAATAGTTTGTTTCCCTGAGGACCCCTTCTTTTGAAACAAATCACTTATCACCCCGCCATTTCTTCAAATATTGAAACAGGAAATAGTCGTAAGAGGCAAAATCTGAATAGTATGCTAGATGGGGTATCACTTATGTGCATCCGTGCATTGCATAGCTTTTCTATATGTATCTAAAATTCACTAATAGTTTTTTATATACATAATGTCCAATATTTCACGATTTAATAAAATAAAAGGTGTTGCCAAGTTATCAGTAATATTATTTTGGTTTTTCATATATTAAACATAATTAGGAGTGTCCCACATAACTTTTATTAAATTCACTTATAGTTTATTATATACATAATGCCTAATAAATCGTGAAGATTTATTAAAATAAAAGGTGCTGTCAAGTTTCCAGTAATATCATTCCAGTTTTCTAAATATTAAACATATTTAGGAGTACCCCACAAAACTTTCATAAAATTTGCTAATAATTTTTTAAGTACATAATGTCTAATATATCACGTTAAATATTGAATTATTGAGAAGTCAACATACAAACAACAGACAATAAGAGAGATTTGTGTTATGTTTGAATTGGATCCTTTACGACAAACAACATTGCCAACATAACATAACATGCCACAAACTGTTTTCAAATTGAATTTTATAATCCAATTTTTCACGCAACCACACAGAATCTGAAAGGAAAAAGCAACTACAGCAATGCATAAACAAAATAATAGCGGTATTCAATGTTTGAATCAAATGGTCTTTCGAGAGTGCAATTGCGTTATATCGTTCAAATGGGACAAAAACAATAGGCATTTTGTTGTTGGATTTACAAAAAAACCTATGATATTATGTATTTGCACTTCTGCTAGACTATTTGCATCTAAATAAAAAGTGCTGCTAAGTGTCCAATAATATTATTCTGGTTTTCTATAAATTAAACATATTTAGGAGTACCCCACAAAACTTTTATAAAATTTACTAATAGTTTTTTTAACTACATATTGTTTAATATTTTGCGATTTATTAAAATGAAAGGTGCTGTCAAGTTTCCTGTATAATTATTCTAGTTTTAAATATATTGAACATATTTGGACTACCCCACAAAACTTTTATAAAATTCACTAATAATATTTTATGTCTAATTTGTCTAATGTCAAATTTTTCACGATTTAATAAAATAAAAGGTGTTGCCAAGATGCCAGTAATATTATTCGATTTTTTATATATTAAGGACTACCCCACAAAACTTTTATTAAAATTTTATTAATATTTTATTTTTATGCGGGAGTATATAGTTATAGGCTGCAAAATGACCCTATGAAAAATCGCTCAAAAGTATAAATGAAAAATAGCCCAAGAAAACTTTATACAAAATTGGGTAATATTTCATATGAAAAGTAACCCAAAAATTTTTGTGTGTTTTTTCGTCGTTTTTTGTGAATAATTCATTTTTATAGTCTTGGGAGATTTTTCATAATGAAAAATTGCCCAAATGTTTTAATGAAAGATCACCCATTTTTTTAGCGATTTTAAATGATGAAGAAATTTTTCAATAAAAGTGTAAAAATAATGGTTTGTCTTAAAAACGATATATTTTTAATAAAAAAAATATCACTAATAATAAGTAGTTATAAAGTTTACCTTAAACCGCAGATGTGTTATTTATCACGATATAAACTGGAAAATTAAAGGAATCGTGCGATTTTTTTATATTTTATAAAAATGTTTTGCCTGCGGGGCCTTGCTCAATGAATTAAGCCAATATCAATGCCCTTGATATTTTGTATTTTTTTTTTTATAATAAGAAAACTATAAATAAATTTGAGCGATAATTCATTATATTTGGGTTTTTTTTACAATTTTTGGGCCAAATTTCCATTTTTCTATTTTGGGAAATTTTTTAGGGTTATTATTCATTCGGCAATTTTTCATTTTTGTTTTTGGGCGATAACTCTCTTCACCATAAACAATATTTTCACACAAAATTTAATTTTGAAACATAGTCCGGTTACACTTTTATTATATGGATAGATGTATAGATAGGATATATGTAGATTTACCAAATATACCTCATCCGGAACAAAAATTTTTATGTACTTAACGATCCGTGATTCATAAAAAATTAACCTAAAACCTTTTCAAATATATTTTTATAAAACATGCAATACAGTTTTTATATAATTGCAATTGAGTTATTTTCGTAATTTATCTGAACAAATTCAAAATATAAATAATTGTATTAAAAATACTTTTAATACAATTATTTGCCAATCATTTTTAAATTCAAATTAAATATTTACTGAATAAGTCACGTTCTCCATGTATAAAAAAAATCTTCAAAATTTTAACTCGACTATAAAATTACAATATCAATTTCATCAACAGCAGCTCTAATTTTTTAATGGCTAAATGATTTTGACCATCAGGAACTGTTTTATTACATTTGTTTTCGTGCTTGAAAACTCATTTATAAATGCAAGGGCAGAATAAAATAACTTTTGTAATGAATTATATGCAGTCAAATAAAATTTGTGCTAAATAGTAAATAACAACAGCAACAATAAAATAAAACAGGAAACTTTTGTGTTGCATTCCAAAACTATTTGCATTTGAATATATTATATTGAATATCAATTTAACATGAATGACAACGAAAAATTAAATGGAAACCCATAAATCACACTATACAACGTTAGCTTTGGGGAGAAGTACAGCTAAAAGTTTGAGGATAGTACGTCAAACTTGTATGTTATCGCAATTTAAAGTTACAATTTTTATCATAAACAACTCGTACATGAAAGAATTTGAAAAAAGCGTAAATTCATTTGTTAGACTTTGTTTTGTGTTTCTACATCTGTGTTACAATTTTACGAGGAATAACTTCAAATTAATTTTTAACCCTAAATGTCATTTTTGGCCTGTTTATAATCGCATATGTGTGGTGTCTCAAACCATTATTAGATTAGCATCTAATTATTTGTAAAATTGTTACTTTACACCTTCTTTGTTTGCAAAATAAATTTTAGAAATATATCTCAAGATAAATAAAAAATCAGCCAACTTCGAGTCAGACTTACATACATAGGTTTCCGTATTACCTTCAATACATAACTTTAAAAGTACAAGTTTTATGTTTTCATGTCTTATGGGACACCCTTTAATTATAAATTATTTTTTATACTAGAGAGTAGTACTAAATACCCTGGGTAAACACCAAGTGAATGCCAATTACTTTTAGAAGAGAAGGCCAAATTCGCAAAATCTATGACGCACCCTTTACTTTTTTTTATTTAATTAAATTTCCTGTTATTACTGGTCAGTGTCAGCCTATTTCCGTTTAAATCAGAGCAAAATCGTGTCACTATCGAAACATCCTTTATATATCCTTTATTATACATACATACATACATACATACTTTCAACTCATTTCATTTAAAAATAAGGCTAAATACATACGTAAATTTGTGCCCCTTTCGCAAAACCCTCTATAATTTTTGCTATAGGTGACATAATTCTAAACAGTCTGTATAAATTTATGTTTCAACAAGTATAAGTTATATATTCGGCAGTGCCAAATTTTCTATACCCTTCACCACGGAGATTTTATTTTTACAGATATAGATACAAAATTTATTTAATTTAAGAGACAAACGCATTAAAAAAAGAACTGCGCTTTTTTTCAACAATCAGAAATATTTTGTATATATTTTGTACGGTATATATCGTCACCTAAAATGCCTAACTATGTAAAAATTTTCTATAAAATCTTTTGTAACAATTTTATTAAATTTTTTTGTAAAAATTTTATAGAAAATTTTTTTGTAAAATTTTATAGAAAATTTTTTTGTAAAATTTTTATAGAAAATTTTCTTGTAAAATTTTTATAGAAAATTTTCTTGTAAAATTTTTATAGAAAATTTTATAGAAAATTTTGAAGAAAACCGTTTTTTAAATATTTGTTTTAAAATATTTTTTGTAAAATTTTGTTTAATATTTTTTTCAAAATTTTGTGTAAAAATTTTATTAAAAATATTTTGTAAAAATTTTATTGAAACTTTTTTGTAAAAATTTTATTGAAAATCTTTTGAAAAATTTTATAGAAAATTTTTATACGTTTTAAAATATATTTTGTATTTTTTTTCAAAATTTTGTGTAAAAATTTAATTGAAAATTTTTTGTAAAAATTTTATTAAAACTTTTTTGTAAAAATTTTATTAAAAATCTTTTGAAATTCTATAAAAAATCTTTGTAAAAATTTTATTAAACAAAAGTAAGTAAAAGTATGTAAAAATGTTCTATAAATTTTTTTGTAACAATTTTATAAAATTTTTGTAAAAATTTTATAGAAAATATTTTGGAAATTTTTTAATTTTTGTAAACTTTGCTTTGAAAATATTTATTGGAAAAATTTTGGTAAAAATGTTTTTAAAAATATTTTGTTCAATTTTTTTTATTATTTTGTAAAAATTTTTTGTAAAATTTGTTTTTAAAATTTTATTGTTAAAATTTTTTGTAAATATTTTTATAATAATTTTTTGTAAATATTTTTTTAATAATATTTTGTAAATATTTTTTTGCAAATATTTTTTTGTAAATAGTTTTGGTAAATATTTTTTAAAAAAATTATTTAAAAAATATTTTTAAAAACTATAACCTTCCTGTAATATAAATTGAGTTAGAATGTTCAGACAAAAGCAAACAAATCCTTTAAAAAAAATTATCATATTGAACGTGCAAACACCGATTGAGCGCCCTTTACTTTTTTTCAAGAGCATCCCTAATATGATTTAAAAATTAGGCCATATACGTGCAAATTACGTCACTGTCGGAACACCCTTTAATTTTTAGGTTTTTTATAACTTGTTTATACAGCGAACTTAGTTTTAAATATTTTAAGTGTCTGCTACTTGAATGGTTTGGAAATTTGGTAAAGATAATCCTTTAGAAAAATAAGAAATAGGGTAGCAGAAAGAACAGAGCATTGCGGTACCCCTGAATTAATTTTGAACTTGTTTGATGAAATTCCATATATAACAACTCGTATAGTGTGATCCCTGAGAAAACTCGAGGAAAGTTATCATCAACACCAAATGCAATAAATATTGACAAAACTGAATTACCCACACAACAATCAAACGCCATGATATATCTAGAGTCATCGCTTTACTTTCTCCGATATGGTGTAGGTCGCACGGTTGCCGGCTCTGTGTAGAGGAGAACCGGCTCACTTGAGACCTTTTGGTTCCGTTGAGATATGGTGTATGGAGTGACACTATTTTCCGAAAGGAAAACTAGGATTCCGAATTCCTTACAAGATAAAAATTTACCATCCATTCCATTATTTTAGAAAGCGTAGAACAGATTGCAATTGGGCGGTAATTACCTTTGGGGATTGGCGTTACACTAGCAATATTATTTGGAAATTTTCCGGAGTGATGCAAATTGCCAATAGACTAGGACATGTATTGGCAAACCTTGTAAAGCATTGCTTTAAGGGCAGTGCTGTCGTTCCATCTGGCCCAGTAGATTTATTTTGTTCTACTAGATCCTTTTAAACCGCTCGCGTTCGAAAGAATATCTTTCGCATAATTCTGATTACTCGCAAATATTTCAGCCATAATGTTAGCTTTATCGACCTGTAGTGCAATTTACTAACCTTTTTTAATGAATATCGAATCATTTAAAAAATTAAACAACAAATTTATCGATTTTGCTATGCAGCAAAACTTTTAAACAATACTCGTTATTGTTTGAAGGCAGATATTGTTGTTGGCAAGTCTATTGTCGTTAATTAAAAGGCCATCATTTTTGAGTTGTTTAATTTGTCGGAAAGAATGTCTTTATTTTATATTTTAATGGCTTTTGAATATTTAGAAAATTTGCAAAATGAGTGGTTTTCATACTCAAATAATTAAAATGCCTAAATAATATAAATATGTATAATATTTACTAAAAATTAATACAAATTAAATTCACATTATATTTTATTGATAATATCAACTGATAATGTCAACTTAAATTAAGTCTACATAATAACTTCATACAGACTTTATTAACACAATTTATTAATAATAATTTCTTTTCTATGCCTCTTTGTGCTTTTTGCTTTTTTTGATAAAGATGCCACATGTTACTAATTTGTGTAGTTAGAAAAATAGTGTTGTCTACTACCGTTAAAAAGTAGTAAATTCTACGGTCGTTACTGCAAACAAAAAAGCTGTTGATTAATATAGCGATTGTCGTAATGTTAAAAGTTAGTGAATTGCACTACTGGTCAGTGAATATTTGGTTGGAATTGTGCATTATCCTTTACCCGTTTAAGTAATGACAAAAATCTCTTACTTGGAGACCTACGACTTCAATTGACTCAGGTGAGCTTTTATCAGTATAATTTTTTGGCCAGTTAAGTATTTTTCTAACAGATTTTATAAGTTGTTGGGCGAGATTTACTTTAACTTACATATATATTATGCCTTTATGCCATCCATACTTTATCAAAAACATCGATGAAAAGTGCAGAAAATTATTATTACAGAACAACTTTAATATATTATTTTTTATTATATTATTGTCATATTTTATTATAATTTTTTTATACTTAAACAATTTTTATAAATTTTTAACAATAATATGGTTCTAATATAACAATATTGTTATAGATTTAATAGTTATATGGTTTAACCACAACCATATAATTTAATCATTTTTTGGTGCTCTTCGATTATGATTCCCTTAAGCAAGCTTTTTCTTTGCGTGTAACCAATGCATCCTATTCATTATAAAACATAATTGTAATATTTTTCCAAATATTAATATGCTTTTCTTAAACCACAAACAATAATTAAAACAAATCACGTTTTACAACATTGGTTACAACTTTTAATTGCTTCGAGTGCTTAAATGCTTAAATTAAAACTAAAACTACTAGTTTACATATGGCTTTGCATACAGTTTCATTAAAATCAAATATACAAATATTTTAAACCACAAATAAAAATAATGATTTTCATTAAAACTCATAACTGTTCGTGATTCGAAAATAAATTCAATGCAAATAAAGTTCATAAAATTATGTACTTGAGAGTTTACATGATTAAAATAATTACATTTTATGCATAATTTCTATAATTATTTTATTGTTTGCTTTTATAATATTAAAATTATATATCAATTAGTTAGCCAAATAGTTATAAGTACGTAATATTTGTAGTGAAAGAAGTTGTAGAAAACTCATTTAACTTTTTCTGAGTTTATGTTTATTTCATTGTTCATAAGGAAAACCACTCAATACTGATGAGATGTAACAAGGATAGAGGATTAAATGTTTTATTTTTTTAATAAATTAAATAAATATGCGTATAAAGATTGATTGTCATTTGAGCCCTTTTTATGGCATTTTCCATTACTTTGGCCAAAACTTCTAGTTATAGGTCCTCACATTCTTGACGGATATAGTCTTTAAGAGCTGCAAGAGTCTGAGGCTTGTTGACATAAACCCGCGACTTCAAAAAGCCCCACAAAAAGAAGTCTGCAGCGGTCAAATCAGGCGATCTTGCTGGCCAGTGCAAATCGCCAAAACGGGAGATTAGGCGCCCGGGAAATGCATCCTTCAGCATATCGGTTGTGGCACGTGCAGTGTGTGCTGTTGCACCGTCCTGTTGGAACCACATGTTTTCCAATCCCAATTCATCAAGTTGCGGCAAAAAGAACTCGTTAATCATTTCTCTGTAGCGCTCACAGTAACCGTTTGGCCCGCGATGTCTTCGAAGAAAAAAGGTCCGATGACTCCTCCATCGAAAACAGCACACCATACAGTGACTTTGAGTGGGTGTAATGGCTCTTCGTGGGTTACACGCGGATTTACAGTGCCCCAGAAGCGTAAATTTTGCTTATTTACGTACCCGCTAAGATGGAAATGGGCCTCATCACTCATGATAATTTTTGATGAAAAATCATCTTCCTCTTGGTGGTGATTAAGGATGGCTTGAGCGTATGTTAGACGCGATTGGCGGTCAGCAGCTAACAGCTGATTCACCGTCTGGACTTTGTAAAGACCGTCGACTGATACCCATTTGCGTGGCACGTCGTCTTTTCGATGTCGACGGAGCTTCCATGACATCCTCGGCTACAGCAGCAATATTCTCTGCAGAACGGCTACTCCGGGGTGTGCCACGCCTGGCAGCATCTCGTGTTGTGCCAGTCTCTTCGAAGCAAGCGGCCAAACGTCGCAGTGTTTCACCAGTAGGCGTTGGACGGCCAGGAAATCTGCGACGAAATTCACGTTGTGCCAAAGTCACCGACCGATTATTGGTCAAATAAATAGTCACCAATATTCCGCGTTCTGGAGCAGTGTAGCGTAACATTGTTTATTAACGTGTATTTCGCAAGTGTTTACTACACAAATGTCAAAACAGAATTGACATTAGGGGCCAATCGCAAAATTTATAGCATTTGCTGATAGGAGGATTACTTTTGCGCCACCTTGTATTACTTGCCTTTAGCTAAAGTTAGGATTTCGTTGAAGCGATAAGTATTTTTTCGTTATAATAATGAGGATGATGTTCATTGCTCTAACTTGTCCTTATAGTACGTGATAGTTAAAAGTGGTTTTTAGATTACTTTTAATAACGAAATTTATCGCTCCAACAAAATCCTAACTTTAGCTAAAGGCAAGTTATAATAATGGCTCTAAGAAGTTTGGAATTATGTATCATATAAATAGTAAAAATTTTAAAAACTCACCTTAAGTATGTTCACAGTTTTTATTACGATTTTCATAAACTCCATGCAAAATGTTTGGAAAAAGTCATATTCGATTGAATTGAAGAAGAGAATAATATAAATTTGTTTTAGTCGATTGACCGATATAATTTGTTCGAGTTAATTTTAAATCGAACTTAAAATTAATCGACTTAAAATTCTATTATTAATTGATCTAATAATTACCTATTATAGTTTCTACGTTATATTATGATAAAAATTTATTTTTTATGGAAGGTACAGGATAAAAATTCTTCGCTTTGCATAGAAGGTACCACATCCTTTTTTCCCATATAGCCTGTTTTTTCTAGGCTGTGTACATTAATAGGATGGCTACTTGTTAAAAAATTTCAAGCTCCTGCTCTAGGTACACGATAATAATATTGCTCTTAGTATGGGAGGTACTATGCCCACTGTTAAATTAAATCAACCGGTCGTGTAACTGTTTATTGTGAAGTAGTTATTAAAGGGAAAAAAAAGTTCGGTTTTTAAATAATATAAACTTAAAATCATTTTTGATCAAACGCCTTAAAAAATATTAAGGCAAGACAACTACACGCATTGTTCCAATTCAGACTGTGCAACCAGTGAATTTTTTTTGTAAATATAGTTAAAAGCAAAAAACCGACACGGGTCTATCGACCACCATTAACTCCGTGACTCTGGCGACAACTTACACACCGACTATTTTTGACTTCGAAATTATTAATTCTGTTAAAATCATGTTAACTTCAAGACTAACAGAAAACATCCATATCTTTCTCCAGAATCCGATATTGTAGATAGTTGAAATACAATTTTTGGTGTCGGTAAATCAATGTTGTGGATCGAAATAAAGTTTATATTGGCTTCTTATATCCCTTTAATTATACTCCAGTAACTTTTGAAGTTTCTAATTCGAAATATATGGCTCCCTATCAATGAAAATGTTCAATTACAAATTACAATTAATTGTAATTGAAAATGTTCAACTCCAATTACATCTATTTGTAATTGAGTTTCTTTCCTGCTTTCAATTATAATTACTTATAATATGTAATTAAAAAAATATAATATTACACACAACATGTAATTATAAATATAATTAAAATGTAATTGAAACCTTTACCACAAAAGATATGAAAAAATTTAAATATTATAATTGTAGAGTATATTATATATAGTACGTAATATTTAGGGTTGTGAGTATATCTCGCACTTGACGGATTTATCTTAAATATTTTTCAAATATTTCTTAATTTTTCCATTGAAAAAGCAAACAAAAAATGATAAAAGATAATTCTGTTTTATTTTTCAAAAGAGAACAAAAATTTTTGTAGTTAAATGCCATTTATATAAACAATACTGCATAATTTTTGGTTTCCAAATAAAAAAACATAAATGTCTGTAAAAATATATTTATTTTGTCCTTTAAAATTAAACCATATTATTTACGTAAAAAAACTTTAATAATTGGTCCGCGTATAAGTGTTAAAGCAACTAATAAATAAATAATACTCATACGCTCATTAGACTAATATTAAAACAAATTGAATATTAGTTTATTGCAGAGTACCGAAATGTACACTCATTGTTCATTTATGTATGAATATGTACATTTTATTTTTTATTTGTTTCTTATCGTACATGTGTGAGAGACTACAGACATTTTTTTGTGTTTACATTTATCAATGCGATAATTTATTTTTTTCTTTCTGTACAAAAGTGAATTAATGACAACATATTTTGTTTTTCATATTTGAGTGTACACTAGACGTGAGCATAAAACGTCTTGTTAGACTAACTTCATAATGTTCAATAATGAATTCGTCTCTTTTTTCTTGCACTTGATTTCAGGTGTATACAAATATTGTTGTGCTCTTAAATAAAAACATACAATAGCATTTGCTCTTCTTCCAACCAATGCAATATTTGTTGATGTTTGAAATAAAATTTCGGTAGTGAGTATCTTGTTTCAATAGTGTCTATTGATATGAAATACTGTTATAGCAGACAACATGTATGTAAATGTATGATGTTAAAAGCAAGGGTTTGTACTTTGTATTTTAGTTATTTTATATTAATTTGCGCGTTGAGTAGTTGAAAATAGAAAACTGTAGTAGATTGAATTTTTTTAACTTTTATTAATGAATAAAAAAATCTAATTTAATTTTTTCTCTCAAAAATCAGAGATTTTACTCTCAAGAAAATTTAAGTAAAATGAACTAGTGAACAATATGAAATGCTCAGCATATTTATTGCACTTGATAAAACTGTCCGGTCAAATCAGGTGCACTGATTTTTGCACTGTTTGCAAAATCTCTGTTCTCTGTATTTACTGTTTAGTAATATTCGACTACACATACAATCAATATTTGCGTTTCAAAAACATGCAATACTGTCCACTTTTTAACATCTTGCGCTCACCTCTAGTGTACACGCAAATATGTATGTATTTTAGTATGTGCAACTGCCGACGTATGCAGTAACAAAATGTTTTTTGTTATTTCTTTTGGAATATATTGTAAAATTGTATTTTGAGTTAATATGTATGTATATTGTATGTATGTATGTGTGAATGTGTTTTTAAATAACACAAAAAATAACACTTAGAATACACTTACTTACATATGCAGAAGAACATTACGGATTTTCTTTCTTTTTCCCTTTTACATGTAAGTACCTAAATATGTTAAAAAGTTAATATGTACATACATGCGCGATCATAGGCAGAATATTATTTTATGTTCATTTATGATAAATTTTTAACGTTCATAAATGTATATATACATTTATGACAACGAACATTAATGACAACAAGATAATTTATCACTTAACATGTATGTGTGTTACAAAAACAAACAGGTACATGCATACATGTATGAACATAGGCAGAACATTTTTTGTTATTCGTTTATGTGTATGAAAAATAAATATAAAATTTTAGATTTCTCATTTGTAAAAATATCATAAATGTTGATTTTTGAATGTTCATAATTGAAAAATTTTGAACCCTGGTTTATTGTCCTGTTTAGCTATTTGACAATTCCATTTTTACTGTCGATATTTTGATATACGATGGGTAGCATCTTAAGGAAACAAGAATACAATATTTGAATAAATGAATTTCAATAAATGAAAATAATATTTGCAATGACTTTGCATTCTAGAAGTTTATTCATACAAAATAAACAAAAGTAAAATTCTTTTTTACCAATTACCTTTTTGTTGTTTTATTTTTTTTTCTTTCTGTGTTAAAAAAAGTCTCGAATTAAAATATTCAAATTATTCACTAAACCTTTTACCGGTTTATATTTAAGAATAGCAAACCAGTTTACACAAAATTAGCCACATTTTTTTCTAATAACACAAAGTTTTACTGAAGATGTACTGCACATTTAAGCAAATTTAACCCATTACTTTAGAGAGAAAAACTTTGTTAACTCATGTTATACCGTAATATCCGTATCATCTTTTTTCGCTTCTGTCTATCTTTTCAACATATAATAAAGGCACACATTTGTTGTAAATCTTTCTCTAGAAAATTATAACAGTAAAAAAAACCCAAAAAGTTACACTTCTCTTCCGGTTGTTTATTTATGCAGCAGCTTTTTTTTTAATAAAGCCACACACACACATAAAGTTAGTTAATGCGGGTAAAGCAAACACAAAACTTTATTCTTTACAGAAGTGGTTGAAACATTTGAATTTGGGATTACATAAATATTTTTTTATTTACTTTATCATTTGACAAAGATAAAAATATATTTAAACAAACAAATAATTATATTGATAGAAAAGAATCTTTAACGAATCATAAATAGGCAGCATAATAAAAGTACTTCTTAAAGATCACGTCTAGTTAAAACAGCCAAAAAGAATGGATAACAAGGAGTATACTTCCTTAACAAAATATAGATAATTTTTTGTAAGAAATTTATCAAAAGCATTACTCATTGAAAACCCCTAAGCACAAACATATGTAAACAATTTTGTGTAAACATTATATTAAACGAGGGCAGTTTGATAATTCTGTGCCTTTTTGTATTTCCAACGGAGTAACTTACAATGCACAGGGGGGAAGAATTAAAATATTTAGGAAATAATGGGCTTAGCCCAAAATTTGGCATAGCATATCTCAGCTTAAGTTTTGACTTTGGGCACCATCCACCAGGGGTGGCGGTATATGGTGTCAAAGTTGGGTACCTCTCCCCTGCAAATTATTTTAAAACTTAGCATTTTTTATTTATTTATTTTTAATGGTCTTAAAGGGTTACTTAATACCTATAAAATGATGGTTTTATCTGTAAATTATTATTTTTTTTTTTTTTTTTTAATGATCGAGTTATAAGTTTTTTCAAAATATATTAAAAAATTTTCAGCAAAATTTTTAAAATTTTTTTCCATGGTTAGTGAGAGAATTTTAAAATATTGGGGGAAAATATTATATATTTTCTGAGTTAAAAACTAGAAGCTTTTTAATTAAAAAAATCCAAAATTATTGAAATTTTTGTGTATTTTAGCCTAAAAAGTGACGTTAATCTGATTTTTTTAATAGCAAAAATTTTCTTAATATAAGTTTTATAATTTTGTGTAAGCAAACTATATGCGCGTCGTTTAAACCAAATTTCGTGTAAAAATGATCAGCCTTGTAGAAGATAGAGGTCCTTTAATTTGACCTATTTTACATCGACAATTTTGATTTTATATGTTCTAAAATCCCAAATCTGGGATCGGAAAAAGAATACTGCCACTGAAAGTATTTCATGACCCCTAGTATGTGGACTTAATAGGCAAAAGTCGAAAAAATTCAAATTTTAAAAAATTTTCATGAATTTTTTCATTTCAAATTTCCATTCGCGCAAAGCGAAATGTGCACATTTCTCACACAACACATATGTGTGCAAAACCAAAAAATATCACTTTATGAAAATGAAAAAAGTACTCACATTCACTCATGAGCGGTGAAAAAATAAAAAGCAAAGCATATACTCTCGCATGTGCAGTGAGAATGAGTGAGTAAGCAAATACCTATCCTGATCGAAACCAAAGAAAAGCCTAATAAATTCTCTGGATTATAGTTTTCCGAGTTCCGTTGTGGTCATACCAGAGCAAATGATACCAAGCGTCTTTCGGGTCACCAAAAAGAAGATAAAATCCATAGAATGATTGTGGACGATCGGAGAACGAAAGTGCGTGAGGTGGCTGAGGCTGTGGGCACCTCAACCAAGGGGAAATATTTACATATCAAAACACTAGCCACCGCACGGTGCCTCACTCAAGACAATACACGGGTGCCAACTTCCATGAAATGGGTTTCAAACTGCTACCCTATCCAGCAAACCGTCCAGATTTAATACCTTGCGACTTTATCTATTTCCAAATCTGAAGAAATAGCTAGGTGGATACAGGTTTGGTTCAAACCATGAGGTCGTCATTAACCAAACGCCTATTTTGATGGCCTCGAGAAATCCTATTATTTGGAGGGAATAAAAAAAACTAGAAAGACCCTGGATTAAATGTATTGAGCTTTAAGGAGTCTTTGTGAAAAAAAATGTTTTGCCGAAAAAAAAATATTTTTTATGCAAAAATGCAGAGAATCATAAAATTTCCGTCACATAAATAAATATACAAATATGTTTAGTAGAAGTTAAAGACATAAAAATGTAAAAGATATAGAAAAAACCTTATGTGAGAAGAAAAATAAAAATCGCGTTTTAGTTTTAATTTCAATAGAAAAATGTGCAATAGCCTGAATAGAATATCTTATGATTGATGACCTTAAAGTAAAATGTTAAATCTCAATTACCAAAACGCTAGATGGTTAAAATATCTTTCTTCAGTGCAACGCATTATCGATCAAATAGTGGCCATAATATGTAGACTATATCGTATCCGTAGGACAATAATGATCTCAAACAAAGCGCTAGTTTTATCTCTGTAATCTCTGTTGGAAGGAAATATTATCTGGAAGTCTTCACAATACAATTAATGGTGATTGCGAAATATGATATCAGCAATAAAACCATCTTAAATAAATTAATAGACTTACTAATTATACTGATTATATGAAAAATTAAGGACTCAGGGCATATACATATAAAATTTTAAATACAGTAGCCTTAAAGCAGACTTTATTTTTTGGATAAGGCAATCTTCTTTAATGTTAAACAAAAAACTAAAAAATGTAAAACAAACTAATGAACATTTAATAACATTTTTATAGTTTCTCTAATATTTTCAAAGATTTAAATAGTTGCGGTAAAAACATCAAAGATCTCCGATTAATTTTAATTACGCGTATGCAAATGCTATTTCACTCTTCAAGTTTAGAAATATATAAATACAAGTATAACTACTAACATCATGTTTAACTAGAAACACAAAGTTTGTTAATTAAAATTTGTAACCGTTATTGCTAATTTAAATGCAGTTGCATATGTTTTAGCCACCACTGTATATTTATATCAAGTTATAGTACATATGTATGTTTATATAGTGTACAAAAGTTGGCATTATTTATGGCATAAAAGTAAAACAAAAAGCTGTGGCTACACCGATGCCACATTTTACAATTCACATAATAAATGTTGGGCACAACTTTTAAACATTTTAAAGTGCAAAATAAATTTCTGTAAAATTTTATAAAAAAAATAAATTTACTATAAAAATAATCCATATAAAAAATCTTTGTACAATATAATATCGCAAAAAAAGATCTTTAGCGTAGAGTAGGGTTATTATTTTTCTTAACTTTTCACAAAGTTTTTGTTATTGTTTTGTGTTTGGATAATAATTTACAAGTTTTTGTTGTAAGTATTTATTTGGTTTTGTTATCGCTTAAGAAAATAAATTTAAATACAGAGGTTTTTGATTTTAATCTATTAGTTAAAACTAAAGAAGCATAATAAGGTGGGTGGCGCCAGAATTATTTTAGGGTCTTTTTAATGAATTTTTTAATTAAAAAAATTACAATTTGGAAGAAAAAATGTTTTTGCCAAAATAAAGGGTGTATTTTATAGAGGTATAGAACTTTAAGTTTCCATTACATTTCAAGATGGCGACCGAGACTCACGGTTCTATGCGAAAAACGTATCGCGCACTGCGTCCATTTTATCGTCGACAAAATCGTCCATCAGAGCAGTTAATTCGATTAACCGTGGAACGTTTTCGCACCACGTTTACTCTTATTGATATCTCGCATCCCCAGAGACGCCGTACGGTGCGTACAGAAGAAGCTATTGCTGCTGCAGAGCTTAGCATTGAGGAAGACCCGAATGAGCCGATCCGCCATCGAGCACAGGATTTGGATCTGTGTCGATCCACTTTATGGAAGATTTTGCGGAAGGATCTTGGTTTGCGTGCTTACAAAGTCCAACTCGTGGAAGAATTGAAGCCAAACGATCATCAAGTAAGGCGTAGATTCGTCGAATGGGCCCAAAACGAGATTACCGTTTACGATTAGCGATGAAGCGCACTTATGGTTGAATTGCTACGTCAATAAACAAAACTGCCGCATTTGGAGTGAAGGTAATCCTCAAGCGCTTTATGGGCAGTTGGAATCATTGGTGCGTACTATTTCAAAAACGAACGTTACAGTCAATAGTGATCGGTATAGAGCCATGATTACTAACTTTTTCATTCCTGAATTGAATAACCATGATGTCCAGGGGATGTGTTTTCAACAAGACGGCGCAACATGTCACACAGCTCGTGCCACAATAGATTTATTGAAAGACACGTTTGGTGACCGCCTAATTTCACGTTTTGGACCTGTGAATTGGCCTCCAAGATCGTGTGATTTTACACCGCTGGACTACTTTCTGTCTGGCTATGTAAAGTCATTGGTCTATGCGGATAAGCCACAAACGCTTGACCATTTGGAAGACAACATTCGGCGTGTTATTGCCGATATACGGCCACAATTGTTGGAAAAAGTTATCGAAAATTGGACGTCCAGATTGGACTACATCCTCGCCAGCCGTAGCGGTCATATGCCAGAAATCATATTTAAAATGTAATGCCACAAGATTATCTTTCGGATAAATAAAATTCATGTCAATCGAATAATCCTTCGTTGTTTTATTGCAACTTAAAGTTCTATACCTCTATTAAAATCACCCCTTATATACAATTTTCACAAGAAAATAGGTTTTACATGTTCTGTGTTGACTTCGTTGGCTCGAAATTTGTCCATGAAAACATAAATATTTTAAATTTGTATTTAAAACAAATTTTATTACTATTAATGAGATCTGGTTGTCTATGTATAAAAGTATAAACATGGAACTTACTACCGGTATGTTTTTTTGCTTAATTGACTTATTGAAATAGACTATTTACATTATAGGTTATTAATGGCTAATTTTTAGTAGAAACTGCTGCTAACATTCGGTAGGTTTACAGCAAGATGACGTATCGTCATTATCCAGCAAGATAGATACACATTAGTTAATCCTTCTGCAGAAATTTTAGTAGAGTCTAATCCAAAACGATTACTGGTAAATATAAAAAAAATATTATATTTGTGTAGAAATTTTTTTTAACAACTTTTTTAATATCGTTTTTTTTTTTTCTTTTAATTCTTTAGGATTAACATAAATAACTAAGACGTGGCTTCTTACATCGAAAGCTCTCGCCAACCATACCATACAACGAAGTATATAAAAACAGTAGGTATAAATAATAATAATAATAATAATAATAATAATAATAATAATAATAATTATAATAAAAATAATAATAATAATAATAATAATAATAAGCGTTGACTTTTTGTAAAACTATTAAGAATGATGCAGGGTGGCAAGCTTCAAAAACAAAATTGCTCGTATATCTTTATGACCATGAAGCGTTAAGCCAAAAAGTACAAGTTTTATTTTCTCACGTCTTATAGGGTCCCTTTAATTTTTAATTATTTTTTATACTAGAGCACATATCTAAATACCCTGTGTAAACATCAAGTGTCTGCCTATAACGTTTAGATGAAAATGCAAAATTCCTCAAACTCGCGACATCTATATAAAACCCCTTCATTTTTATTAATTTTATTTATCGTTACTGGTTGTTGCATATAGCAGAGATATGTACTTTTACACACTCTGTACAAATTTACTGTTAGAAAATATAGTCATATTCGCGAAAATCACGTCACTATCAGAAGGCCCCTTAAATTTTAATAATTTTTGTTTGGCCATGTTAATAAACTTTATATGAAAATATTAAGAGTCTAACTATTACGGTTCAACATAAAAGGTCATATACGTTAAAAACATGTGGTTGTCGGAACAAAATTTGATTTTTAGTAATTTTTATTGTGGCCATTTCCACACATCTTCTGTAAAAATTTTAAGAATCTATCTACATGCAAATCACGTTACTATCGGAACACCCTTTAAATCTTAAATTATTTTTTTATTCTTGTTTATAGTTGTAATTACTATATATTTTATATATTATAGTTTTAATAACTGTATATAAATTTTAAGTTATAAAGTTATATTTGCGAATAACACGCTACTTTCGTAACACCCTTAAAATTTAAGTATTTATTTCTATAGCGGTCACAGTAGTAATACAACTTGTGTAAAATTTCAAGAATGTACCTCTTACGGTTCCAGAGATAGAAGGTGCTGAAAGACGGACTAACATTGTAGTGAAAACAATAGGGTTAAGTTTTTACCCTCTGGGTACGGAACCCTAAAAAGATAATACAAACTCAACAAGAGAAAAATTGTTGTTTTCGAAGAGCTTTTTATTGTTTTGCGTTTTTTCTGTATGCTATGGTGTACTAAGTTGTGTTGTTTCGCTTTTTACTTTATGTGTGTGTAAAAATTACAAGTGTTGTTAACTACCTAAAAACCTATAGGAAAATTATAACTGTATAAGCACTTTATTTATGGCACTTTTGAGGCAGAATTAAATATTTTACTTTTAGGGAAACCAAACAATATCATAATGACCCATTTTGGTAATGATTTCAAAAGCAACCTAAGCAACTATGAATTACTTCTTACAATACACAAATAATTAGAAACAAATATTTATTACAAAACTGTAGAAATGATTAACAAGGGGTATCAGTTAATTTTAATTTAAGTTTTATAAAACCAAAAGTAAAAGAATTATTTCAATATTTTAAGAAGAAAAAAATTAGCATGGAAATAAAAGTCACTACCAGATTTTTTTAATTTAAAACTTATCATAAAGAAATATTCAGTAATAACGTTAAAGAGTTGCTTTTCATTTTAGGTTACTCAAGCGTTAAATTATTTTGTTTTGTATAAGTGCAAAACTATTTACCTTGTAAATAAGTCAGCCATTTGATTTAATTCCTTTTATTTTTCATACAAAGAAACTCCATTTTATTTAACCGATTAAAAATATTTAAAAATCACTCAATTCTTCAACGAAATTTAACTTTTTCGAAAACTATTTAATTTCGTTTATTTTATTTTTTTTCAAAGCTTTCGGTTACTAAAAATATTTTCTGTTAATTCCTTTTTCTGTGCAGGGTGCATTTTTTATACAAAAACGCTTAATAAAATGTTTATGCGTACCTGAGTATGTATTTACAAAATAAAGAAGATTTAAAACAAAATATAAAATTCTGCTTTTGGCATCTTTGCTGAAATTTATGGCATTTAAAAGTGGTCATTGCTTGCTAATGGTACACATGTCAACATATATCCTTAGATACACGCATTGACTCTACAATCAACCACAGCAAAACAGACTGTAAACTGTGGATAATAGTGTTGATTATTCTTGACAGCAACACAAAAATGTTCATATTCACCTTCACCATCACTATCTATACATATAATAAAATAGTTATTCATTTCCGTTTGTCTGTCTGCTTTTCTTTGCGTTCGCATCACGTAAAAACTACTGGATGGATTTTAGCAAAATTTTGTGAGGAGGTGGTACCTTAGCATCCTGATTCTAATAAAGGATATTTTTTTCCGCAAAACTATCTCATTTCCAAGAGAAAGTGGAGAAAAAGCGGTGAAAAAAAGGCAACTTCGGGTTTAATGGTACTGAACATTTCGGTTTAAAACTGGGATATTTTAAACACTATTGCGTAACATTAGGCACCAATTGAATAAAATTTTTATATGATTTGTATTTTAACTTTGTGGAATTACAATGTTATTAAAATATTTTAAACACCTTCTACACGTAAAGAAAAAACATGGTTGAGGTAACCATAATCCAAGAACAACATGTTATGGTTGAGTTATATGGTTATATATAAAAATAATATTGTTGTCGTTGGAACATAAAAATAACATTGTAAAATATAACCATAGTTATGTTTATAATATAAACATACTATAATATAATTTGAAACATGTAAATGGTTATATGTGACAACGTATGAATATATTTATAAATAACAAAAAACAAATACACGAATATTTCCATATAGACTTACATACATATTTTGATATTTTCTGCTTACCTTTTATGTGTTTGATATTATTAATTTAAAACTATCATTTATAACAAAAAACAAATTTGTTTGTTGACATCAAATGGGTATTTAATGTTTTTACGGTTTTAGATGAACCGATAGCTTACACACATATTTCTGAACTGAAAAAATGTCAAAACCAAAATCTGTATTTTTAAAACCAAACATTACTTGTTTATTTTTAGTCAAACTTAACATACTATGTTTAATAATAATATATTATGTTTATAATTTTTAAATATTAAAAATAATTTGGTTGTGGTTTGAATTTTAATATGTTTCAAATCTACCATGTTGCTTTTTTGGTGCGTATAACCATTGAATGATTAACTGTTAACAAAAAACTTGTTTATCGTGACCAAAGTATTGTCCTAAATAACTATAATTTGTTCACAGCAAACATCTATTGTTACAGAGAACATAGTGTGGTTGCCGTGACCATACAATAACCATGTTTTTTCTTTGCGTGTACAGAGCTTTTCGACCGCGCATATTTAAAAATTTGTATCCAATGATATACAATCTTATTAGGAAGTGTCGACCGCCCAGCTGTATTAGTAGTTCGAAATGTCAAAAGTTGTATGTGTTTAGAAAATTTATAGTGCAGAACTGAGAAAGCAAATATAAAATACATGCATGCTTTCTCAATTTTCTTCCATCATTTTTGACATTTTGAACTACAAAGCAACAACAAAATGCCATGTTGTTCATGTATATTGTATTTATTATAGAGCCGCGACAACCTAGTAAGATAAATTTATCTTGAACCCAGACGACAAAATAGTCGTTGTCACAACAAGATTTTCATGTCAAATTTTCCTACAAAATACCCAATACAAATAAACAGTTATCGATAACTGTTGATGTTGACAAAGTGCATACAAGTTTAAACCCGTCGTCACAAAAATGAGAATGAAAAACAACCTAGAAAAATGTAGTAAGGTCCGCTTACAACCATAAATGTGAAAGTGAGGCCGATCTCCTATCCTTTAAAAGTACTGAGATAAAAATGAGAGCCAAGTTTTTGGGTGCTCGGATTCTTGGTTTTCATTTTGAACGGACGAACTTTTTTAATAGGAACTTTCCCTTATATGCCAATTTATGGTTCATTAACTCCTAGTACTAATTTCTTATAAATCAGTTCATATAAGTCTAAAAGCATAAGTTCATAGTGTTGTAAGTATGTTGCAGACACACTATTAAAGATCTGTGCAAATCTATATATAGCAATATTTTATAGGAATAACTGTTCTCACTTTAAAGAGGGGTATTTGGACAATCTAGTCGGACATTAGGCCAAAAATAAATTTTGAGAAATGTAAAAATTTAAGTATGCAACTCGACAACAAAATTCTGCATCGTATAGTGAATTTTCAAGGCTCTTGCTTGAGATTTCTCGTTTAGGGACCGTGTTAAAATCAAGAAAGTTGAGTAAATCGCATACGTTTGTATTGCCTTTATACGATTTTGAGAGGATTGCAATATATATTTTTTTTTTTTTTAAACGAATAAAGATTTTGTATTGACTTTTTTTCATGAAAGGCTGTATTAACAGCTACTTATATTTATTTTTTTTTTTTTTTTTGTAAAAAAAACTGAAACGATTTTTGAGAGTGAGGGCCATCGCGATCCTAAAAATGTTATATATCACTATAAAATTTACGATCTCTACTTTTATATTTTTTGCGACATTTTTTTTGCGATTTTTCAAATTTTCACCTTTTTTCTGTTTTGCTCATCTTGCTGCCTGTCTGTTTGTGTTCGCATCACGTAAAATCTACGGATGAATTATAATAAAAATTAAGTATCAAATATAGGTAATTTGTTTCCCGTAAATATATCTTATTATCAAGAAAGAGGCAAAACAAGTAGTGAATGGTCGCAATTTTACCGATTCAATGGCGTTGCAAACTTGGCAGCGACTTTTATTTTTGTCCACGGGTAATTTAAAACACTATTTTTAGTACTCTACAATAATTTTGGAATTTTATACAAATTTATTTTTTTTTATATACAAAGCCTATATTTCTAAGTAATTACCCAGGGTTGGGTACCTTTATATAAAGTTATTACATGAACCATATCTAGAGCACTATAAAATTAAGAATCTTAAAGTGGATTACTTTCAAAAGCAAAATAAGGACGCTGACGAAATGGCGGGCGCAGCTAGTTATGAATGTACGTTTCGGTGAGCGTGATTGGAGGAATACCTCTCCCTGCCCATAAAAACTTAAAAATTATATTTTTATGGTATTAAGACGTATGCAATCCATTTCTTTTAATAATTACATTATGTTTGCAACTAATATTTTATATAACAACCCACAAAAGTGGGCGGGGCGAAAAATGGCATTTTAGAATATTCAGGGTTCAAGTTTAGGCTTTAGAACATTCGCTGACTATAAAAGTTGCATTTGCTAAACAAAAGTATAGGAAAACCTAAAAAAGATTGAATTTTGCAGAGGTTGGATTAGTTCTTCTTAGGGGAACTTTTTTCTCCTTAGTCCGATTTTTCTTATTTTATAGCTTTAACAGCCTATAACCATAAAGATTTTCCTGCTGACTTTTGATCGGCCTATAGTTTAGTCTGGTTTTACTTAGATTAGTTTGAATGAAATCAGGAAGCCCATTAAACTTTTTCATCGGACGATACTGAATAGCTGTAGATTGTGTATATATGGATTCCTTTCCATACTGGTCAAGAAGCCGACCAAACTATTGGCCGATAAAAAGTCTGCAGTCTGCGGTGGCCCTTAGAGATGATGTAAGTAAAGAAACAACCGGATGTAGCTTGTATTTATATATTACAAAAAAAATCTATTTTACCACAACCAACCAGAACTATCATTACAAACGACAAGTTATCATTTTACACTTTATGTCTGTCAAGTGCTGGTTTTAATTTGTTCTTGCTGTTTGTATAATAAACTTATTTAATATAAATTAGTGGGTGAATGATGGTGAAATTTTTCTTGGTATTCATGTTACCCCCCCCCCCCCCCCCCCCACTCAAAGTGATGAAAAATGATGTTTTAATTTTCTGAGGTGTTTTTAGAAAGAGCACATCAGCACTCATTATGAAATTATCAACATAAACTTGAATGCAAAGCACAAACTCATTACATACCATTAACAATTTTATGCTCAGACTTGCTTCACTTACTTACGGACCCAATACCAGTTTGTGGATATTAATTTGTATGAATGTATTCATAAAAGAAAGAACAAATAACTTGAATAATTTTTTGTGTTGATATTAAACTATGACATAAGATGTGATGATAAAGAGTTTATATATAATATGTTAAATTTATACCAAAATATTTTTAAATATTGTACGAAGATAATTAAAAGTTATTAAAAAAATAATTTATGTACTTATATACATATGTGTGTGCTTTTGATGTTTTTATGAAGTAACATGAAATTTCCAGTAAATATTTCTTATTTTGCATGCAAAAGAATAAAGTGATTTTTGAGAATCCAAGTTTTGTAATACTAAAAGGTTTATGACATTTAAAATTGTAAATTTTTCAAAACTAGGAAAATGAGGGACGTAGAATTTCATAAGGATATTTGTTTTAAAAATTTAAAAGTTATATTTTGTATTAAAGTAATTATGTTTTTCTAGTTAATTTAATTGTTATTGTTGCTGATGTTTCCATTGTTGTTCTTGTTGTCGTTGCTGTTGTTGTTAAAAAAAAATCCCTCAAGCGCCTGAGCTAGAACCATAATCATAACTTCAATTAACAAATGTTCTTTTAACACAGGTTAATGTTATGTTTTACTTTTGTGAAATAAACTTTTCTGAAAATTTCTATACATAGTCCTCGCAATATTTTCGAAAGTAATTATTTCTTGCTTCATATTTTGTGCTTTATATATAGATACCCAGTTTAGTCAGAGTCAGTGGTCAGAGTTCTGACCCAAAAATATATGAAGTGGTTGACACGAAAGCTGACAGACGCATATCGTGGGAAATTCTGAGTTTCTTGCCGATATTTGTGACAGAAATCTTTCAGAATCTACACATATAATAAAATAGTAACTTATTTGTGTTCGCATCAGGTAAAAACTACTGAATGGATTCTAACAAAATTTTGTAAGGAGGTACCTTAGTATCCTGATTCTAATATAGAATTCTTTTTTTTCGCAAAAATATCTTATTTCCAAGAGAATGTGAAGGAAAAGCAGTGAATGTACGCAGTTATTTTAGTAAGGATGAGAACATTTATATAAAGTAAAGAGTAAGGGTCTTTGGTGTGAAATTTTTCAATTACTTTTACATTCAACTATTTGTAATTGAGATTTTTTCAATTACACATTACATGTAATTTGTAATTGAACAATTACAATTACTTTTAATTTATAGTTAATAAATTCGATTGGAAAATGATTAACCAATTTCAAGTAATGATTATTGCCTCATTACAATTACTTGTAATTCAGAATTTCCAATTACAATTACACGAATTGTGTAATTGAAAATGTTCAATTACAAATTACAAGTAGTTGTAATTGACTTTAGTCTCTGATTTAAATTACAATTACATGTAATGTGTAATTGAGAATATGCAATTATACATTACCTGTCTGGTTTTCAATATATACATTTTTTGGCTTAAGTCTAGATTTCTGTAATTAAATTTAAAAACGATTATTTTAACAGTTAGTATTAGCTTATATACATGCTCAATCAAGAAAACCGATATACAAATTTATTTTCTATACGTGTAATGTAATTTACCTCCTTCGTAAAAAGTTATAAAAATTGCAAAATATTTATTTTAATGCAAAAACAATAAATATAATTTAAATTCAGCTACTTCTACATTCAAATAAATACAACTGATATTGAGGGAGAAAAAACTAATTTCATCAGTTACACAGGACAACACGGATTTTTCAGCATGGAACTTATTAGTTCATTTTGATATATTTTTATACCCTTCACCCACAGGTGGAAACGGTATATATAAGTTTGTTATTCCGTGTGTAATTTCTACAATATTCATTTCCGACCCCATAAAGTATATATTTTCTGGATTCTTATACATAGAGAAGTTGATTAAGCGATGTCCGTCTGTCCGTGTTAGTGTTGTAATATCATTTGCCAAGGCACCAGAAGAGATACAAAAAATTTAAGCGCACCAATTTGTCAGGCGAAAATTTTGGCTGCGGGCTAAATACCACGCCCACCTATATTTTTTCCCGTTTTTTTTTAATTTTTTTTCGGCTTTAATGATTCTCTTTTGCCTTTTTTGTCAAGTAAATACTAGACTGCGAAAGTTAGATCGCAAGGAGTGCATACAGATCTCGGGGGATCAATAACCCCCTGTGAGGGGGGATATTGAAAAACCCTACCAATTTTTTAGATTGGTAGGGTTTTTCTGCTTTGATTTGTATTAGAGACCTTAATAAAAAGCAATACACATAGTAGTGGCCAATGGACCCACAGGGTAACCACAGAGTAACCACAGGGTACCCACTGGTAAATAGGAGCAGTTAAAAGGCACATGGTGGTCAATATGAGGAAATTTTTTTTAAGGATTTCTTTTTGCTTTAGTCTAACCATTCTAACTAAATATAGATTCAAAAATTTTCAAAAATATTTACAAAAAAATTTACAAAACATTTTCAAAAACATATTTTACAGAAAAATATTCGAAATTTTTTTTTTTTTTAAATTTTCCAAAAACTTTTGAATAAAATTTTACAAAAAATTTTTAAAAAAATATTTTTACGAAACAATTTTCGAAAAATTAAAACAAAAATTTCAATATTTCTTTGAAAATGAAAATAATGATTGTAACATAACATATATTTAATATTAAAAAACATATGTATGTATGAATATATGTATATAAAGTGACTATTTTTTAAATGCGTTTGATTTTTAAATAGATGATATCTCTGTTTTAAAACCTAGGTGCATTAAACACATAGATATCATCAGGATACCGACTACAAACTGTCAAAAATCAAATACATACGTTTATAGGTAAGCGATTATTTTGAAGCCAGCAAAGCTACATGGCTACACCTGGGCCTACACAGGTCGTCAACTTAGGCTAATTTCTATTTTATTAAACAAAAGAAAATGTCACAAAATTGTAAATTACAAATTTATATACAAACAAAAAGTTTTAGAGGAAATATTTATAAGTTTTTGAAAAAGTTATTTAATTTTATAAAAGCAAAATAAGTATTTCTACAACAATGTCAGAGTTTACGATGTAGCTGTCGTCTTCAATATCATTAAGTAGCTGACAACACGGCGACAATTGTAGCCAACGGAATTTGTTTTCATTTGTCTTCTATTTCTTTAAAGCATGAATAATGAATTTTTCTCATACGACTTAATTTAAGTAAAGAGTCAACAATACATGTCTGTACAGCATTATCCATTCTGGTCGCAATTATGTCAATATAAAAAAACTGATCAGCGAATTGTTAAAATTTGTCCATAGGTTTTAATGAAACATAGCTCTGATTTTGTAATCATATCTAGGGATGTATCGGCAATATTTTTATTTTTGAGTCAAATTTAGTTTACAAATTTCGTAATATTGAAATACATACATTCACAGAAAAAATGTTTGGTCCAGTTAAAGGTTTTAATTGGATTTGGATACAAATTTGATTAATTTTTTTATTTGATTCAGTTAAATAATAAATTAAGAAAGATTAAAATAATATTCTTATTAAATAAATAATTAAATTAATTAAACATTTAATTGAAGTTTTGGCCGAAACTTATTAAAACCTTTAATTGGTGAAAAAATTTTTTCTGTTTTATAACGATACAGATTTTAAGGCGTTTGTTATAAGAACAACTGGCATCACAAGTTTGTTTACAAAGTAGAACTCCCAATGCCTTCTCACTTTAAGCCTTCTTAAAGGTCGGCTTAGACATTGTTTTTAATACGTTTCACAGTTTTCTGTTCATTCCATTTAGAAAGCATTGGTTCTCGCTTCTACACATTTCTACATCCCTTCTCTTAGAATAAGAGCATCTTGTTCTGTTTTGAGATTTTTAGTTTTTAATAGCAAAAGTAAGCAATTTTTTGCCATTTGATGACGTAGTTCGGCCATTGTAAGGTTGCCAAGTCTGGCGTTAAAAATATAGAAAAAAGAAAAACAGTTTTCAAAGTTAGAAAAAAAAATAAAACTTTAAATAGAACAGTTTTCTTAGTTTGTATGGCCACTTAGGTCTTAAACTATTTCATACATTTTACTCATAATTTTAGAGGTAGATCGCAAAGGCCATAATTGTTGAACGAAAGCCATTTCAGCAGGATTTATTTTGGAGACTGTTTAGCATTCCTTCAATATGATGGCTTTTTAACATGCTTCCATTGCCAAATCTAAAATACCCACAGGGTCTTTTAACAGTCCTGATACGGATAGCCTTTTAAAAGACAATAAATTAAAGGTCTTTTAACAGAGTGTTCTTGGAAGCCTTTTGGAATTCCTGCCAACAGAAGCAATTACGGAAGGCCTGCTCCGCAATAAAAATGTGTGTAAATAATATATAAGTATGAAATATGACTAGAATTCATTGTGCCTACTAAAGAAGAAAAAAAG